>WBMW01004811.1:1022-38492 GCA_013396635.1 Penelope pileata | reverse complement strand
GAGGGCCACAAAGATGATAAAGGGTGTGAAGCATCTCCCATATGAGGAGAGGCTCAGTAAGCTGGGTCTGTTCAGCCTGGAGAAAAGAAAGCTGAGAGGGGACCTGATCCATGTTTATAAGTATCTTAGGTGCGGGAGGCAAATGGAGGTGGGGAACCTCTTTTCGGTGGTCAGTGGGGACAGGACAAGGGGCAATGGCCTTAAGCTGGAGCACAGGAAGTTCCGCACCAACATGTGGAAGAACTTCTTCACGGTGCGGGTGACGAAGCACTGGAACAGGCTGCCCAGGGAGGTTGTGGAGTCTCCTTCCCTGGAGATATTCAAGACCCGCCTGGACGCCTACCTGTGCAACCTGCTGTAGGGAACCTGCTCTGGCAGGGGGGTTGGACTCGATGATCTCTAATCGATGATCACTAATGATGGCCTGAAAGCTATAATGAAATGCACTGTGCAAGAAAGACTGCTAAAGAACTGAATGTCTTGTGAGGATGATAAAAAGCTGTATTTTGGGGGCAGGGGAGGAAGATTATTGCTTTTTCATTTTTCTTAATAAGTGTAATTATCAGAGATGTTAACCAGAAGCTGAACGCATAGTTGAACACTGAACTAACTGGTTTTATTTTATGAACATCCATCTTTGCTTTCTAATATTAATTGCAACATCCAGTACTCTGTGTTTTAATAATCACATATCAACTTGACTGTAGAGTCTTATTTTGTCTTTAAAATGGACGAATGAAGTATCACTTTGTATACGACGACAGCACAGCTTCATGACTGCTACTATGTCTTGCAACAAAAAGCATGCTCTTCACCCAGAGAGATACTGGTCCAATAAGCCTAATGAACTATGTTTGCCTCCTCATAGTTATTTTTATTTTTATTAACATTATTAATTTGAAGACAATCATTGCAGTGAAAACTTCGCACACACTTCTGATTCAAGAAGCCTCTAAACTTAAGATTCTGGATCTGGGAAGATACGAGATACATTCACTCCATGCTTTCATTTGTCTTAATTTTTCTAAAGCATATGCTGCTAGCCACCAGAACAGACAGAATATCAGAGAAGACGGACCATCAGTTTGACCTGAGATGTTCAATTTTTATGTTTTTATTAATTTGATGTTTTCTAGTGACGGATTTTAATTACTTGAATAGCTACACACCTAAGAGGATGTAAAATATAAGGGCCTACAAGCACTTTGTGTCTCTAGGTTGTGTACTCCATATTGAACCTATGACAAGTACTACTGCAATCTAACTCACTGAAACCTACCGGAGTCTCTTTTTTTTTTTTTTTTAATTTGTTTTGTAACTGGTTAACATGGTGTAAGCTGTGCGTTGTTTTCTCTCTCCTCTTTTTAAGTTTGCATGAAGAAATTTACTTAAATTCTTCATCAAGAAGGAAAGCTGATATATTTTGTAAAAAAAAAGGCTGAAAAGTTCCCTGAAACCAAGCCATCATGTAACAGAAGAGTACATCCATGTTAAGAATATTTTGCCATTATTTACATCCTCTCCTCATTTTACTAACAATATATTTGAATATGTTATAAAGAGAAAACCATTGAACAGCAGTAAGGACAGGATGTAACTGAGAAGCATTAGCGGTAATGCAGCTTAATCAGATGACCCTCTCAGCTATAGAATACTCAGAAAGCAACAATCTATCTGAAGTAATTTTAACCTAAAAACTTAGAGATTTTAGATGCTTTCCTGAAGATTTTTTTGAGAACTTTTCCTTTTCCCTACAGTCTGTGTTTTAAACTACTCACAGTTAAGTAGTAGAGGGTTTGTAAAATACAGCAGCAATCAGCCCTCAAAATTCCAAATTTCAATACACAAAAACATAAAAGTTGAGTCTTATTAGACCTGAACTTTGCTGTAGGTTGCTCTCTATGATGAACTGTTGTAGGGAAGCAGTTGACCATAGCATGAACTGATGACTGAGCACATGGTGGAGGGGTGTGGCTGGCCTGGGGAATACAGGTAGATCACTTCCACCTGTGACCAGAAGAGGTAGACCTGGAGTCAAGTTGCCCCAGACTTAGATAAAGGCCAGCCAGGCAGACAAGGGAGCAGCTTGAGGAAGCTTGGGAGAAGATTGGTGCGAAGGCTGAGTGTGCGAAGGCTGAGTGTGCGAAGGCTGAGTGTGCGAAGGCTGAGTGTGCGAAGGCTGAGTGGGCGAAGGCTGAGTGGGCGAAGGGTGGAAAGGGGCCGGAGAGAGAAAGATCAAACAGTATAGTCATAAGAGTTTTGGGACTGTTCCTGTGACAACTGTCCCAAAGCAGTTTGGAATACAAAGACCTCCAAACTTCTGATCTCCAAAGTGATGCATTCAGTGATGTTTGAGGTGAGTGCTTCATGGATGCTTCTCTTTCTGCCTTCCATTGCAGAGGAGCATATTTCTGATACGGAATGCCAAAAATACCAGCAAATGTTAGAGGTGTGTTTTGTCTGAGATTGCTTCCTGTTCTAAGCCCAGAAGCACATCCTGACTGGCTGATCTGCTAACTGTAATGCTGAGGCGTCTATTACTCCCATTAAGTGAATTAGACATTCCAGACTTACAGCTCTATGTACTTTGCCAGACCAAATGCCATCTTTTCTTAAGCTCTTCCTTTGAGACAAAAATCTGGCCACTTACAATTAGTGTGAGCCAAGACATCAGCATGCCAGGTCTGCAGCTGAAAGTCTGGAATTATCTTACAACAGCAGTAGGAATATCTGGGGATGAGTGATAGTCAGACAGGACTCGTGGGAGTGGCAGCATTCAGCAGGACTTTGGCCAAACTAAACACCAAATAGACAATGCTCTTTAGTCATTGCAGCATAATCCCAGTCCCCTACTGTCTACTCACGTCTAATAAATTTAGTTTAAAACATAAGAAAATAAAGTTGTAGATGAAACAAAGATTCACATTCAACTTAAGGGGAGCTTTTCTTTGCCAGGCATAACGTAGAAAAGAGTAACACGAAGATGATTCACGTGTGACTCCAAGGAAAGAGACACTGGTCCAATGTTCCAGTGAAGCCTCTGCCCCTGGGCTATTCAGTGATCTTTAGCAAGCAGCTAAAGCTGTGTTTCTAAAAGAGCGACTTTGAATGTGCAGTCCAAAAAGCCCCACGAGTTCATGGCCTTTTTCTGGAAATGTGAAGTTAGCAGGACAGTTCTCAAGAAGGAGAAATTTGATACACTGCTATCTATAGCTTCTTTGGAAAAAGATTTAAGCTTCACGAGCTGAGAGAAGGATGCAAACTGTTCCTCCTCCATATCCGATTTGACCAACTTCAGTAGTTACATGGATGCCAGAGTTTATGTTAA
Source organism: Penelope pileata (assembly GCA_013396635.1). Lineage (NCBI taxonomy): Eukaryota > Metazoa > Chordata > Aves > Galliformes > Cracidae > Penelope > Penelope pileata. The sequence goes on along the minus strand of WBMW01004811.1, from coordinate 35,164 downwards.
GCGTAAGACTTAGACGGCTGTGACTCAGTCTGGAAAAGTAAATGGGTGCTATTGCTTAAAAAAATAGCCAGAAAAGATAGGCAAAAATGGAGGGTGACTTTAGAGATAAGCGTGGGAGCAGGTCTTTAGGGTCATGCTGTACTTACAGCTGCTATTTGGAAAGAAAAATATAGCTATGGCCATATCTGCTTTTTTACTCTTTTCATGCAATCCAGATGTTGCACTTATCAGGAGCGTATCTTATAGTTTCTTTAAAGTTCTATTACAGATCTTTCAGGAGCAGACCTTATAGTTTCTGCCATTCATGCCATGGTGATCTCTGACTTTGACTACTAGGACAGCAACTTTTATGGAGTTAAACTATAGGCCTGTTTGAAAGCTAAGGCTAGTGCAGAATTCAGAAGATCATTTGTTACATGGCACCTCTTTCAAACAGTGTACAGTATAAGAGACCTTGCACCTGCATGACTCTTTAAAGTTTAAAAGTTACTATTTCAGTCTTCAGCTTTGCCCTACAATTCCACAAAGATACTTGTTATGGTTTGATTCAGCAGATAGCTGAGTTCCACACAGTTATTCACAGCCACTGGCGACCCTTCCTCCCGGCTAGCCCCCTTCCGTAACGCACGGAACCCGGAAAACGCAGCAACCAATCACATGATGTTATATGGGATGGAATAGCTCCTTGGTCAATTTGGGTCAGCTGCCCTGGTCCTGTCCCCTCCCAGTTCCCAGCTCCTTATGCCCCCCTTAACTATTTCACTGGCAGAGGAATGTGGAAGTGAGTTATGTCCTCGGCTCCGTTCAACACTGCCAGGATGTTATCAGTATCTCGGAGGTACAAGATAAATTCATACTAGACGCTACGAGAAGCGTAACTTCTGTTAGAAACTAGGACAATACTGAAAGAACCATTCTCCCCCATTTCCATACTTATACAGGTATGATCCAAGAATGTCTGACATGGTGACAGATCATGAAAAAAGGAAAGGATATGGCAGTGTTTTGTTTGAGTTTATCTGACATTTAGAGATTATTCTTTTCCTCCATACTAAAACTATTTTAACTCTCTTTTGTTTAGGACTTGTTCAGATAATCACAACTTTAAGGTAGCTATTAATAATTATGAGATTAAGATTTTTGTTAATTAATACTTTATAGGAAGATTTTCTTTAAGAATTGATTTTTGAATATTTGTGGAAACCAGTGATCTTCAAAATTAGGGCAAGAGCTGTGGATCCTGACTACTTTTATCAGGAAAACAACAGCATTTTCATGTCAGAAAGCTGTGAGAAAACATGATTATTGCTTTGCTTAGTACAATCTCTATCAAATTAAGGTCTGTATTTTGAACTTAATAGGCTTACTCTTCCCCCTACTCTCTCTTCTCCATATACAGAAGTATTCAACAGACATTATATATTTGAAGTTCTTAGCTACCAGAAAGTAGCATTAATAACTGGAAGTGCTTTTACAAAGGAAAAATTTATCATTTTACAGATTGGAAAGACTTAGACTGGAATCAAATTCTTGACATTATGAAGGAAACTCATGAAATTAATTACAAATACAAGTTCTCATCTTCTTCCAGGCTATTGGCTGTTGTTGGCATTGCTCTTTCCTAGATCATAGGTAAATGGAGCCCTTAAAATAGGGAATAGATTCAAAAAGGCACCCAACTTTTAGATAAAATGCACCCTAAAAGTATCTACAGCACTGACCAAGGAAAAATAGCAAGATATCTGAGACAGCTGTTAGGAAGTAGTATGGAACTTCATGCTTTCTACCCAAAGAAAAGTGAAGGTGTCAAGCAAGTCAAGCAAATTACAACTTCACATGAGGAACTGTGCGCTACTTGGTAACCTCTGTGGCAAACATGAACTGAAACACTTAAATGTCAGTGAAAAAAATATTTTTTTCTCATTTTGCCGTATAGTTGTAGCAGATGAAAGAGATGAGTTACCAGAGCCCAATTGACATGCAGTCACTCATTAAGCTACAGGCACTCACCAGTGGATGTTTAGACAGCTGCCCATCAAGCAATTTTACAGCCAAAAAGTTTGACATAAGCCCCAATTAACTCCCTTTGTAGGAATTAGGAAACACACCATAAAATGGGAAACCCAGGAACAAATTGTCCCTTCAGACAAATATTTAAAAAAAAAAAAAAAAACCACAACATTACCCTTAACACTACTCTTAAGCATACCTGAGACCCAACACTATGGGACAGAGGAGGGAAAAGTCTTTCCCATTCCTTCACATACAGCCCAAGCCTCTGTGCATTATTAGTTAAATAGCTGCTGGATCTGAGGGACAGAGAATGTATGGTGAAATAAAAAGCCTTCATAAGCTGGCTGATAACAGATGGGCCTAAATTTCTGGCCATTAATGTTTTGTACAAAACATACCAATAACATTTTGAAAATAGCCATTAGAGAAATATTCAAATCAATTGTAACCCTAGCTTTAATTGAAATGATTTTAAAACAACAGCAAAACCAATCCTGAGCAAAATCTTTCAAGTAAATTGAAACCATTTCTTCCATTGTTAATTTTTTATTATTCTTTTTATTCTGGCAGTGGGTCACAATATTAACTTTTGTGATAAGGTTCCATTTAGTCTGTATAAGAAATGCTCATGGTCTGTGGGATGCTTTCCTTCTCCTGTGAACTTGTAATGGGTATTGTGAGTCATCACATGGTTGTTCTGGGGGAGGTGCAGCAGAAAAGGATTTCTCTCATTGCCAGCTATATTCTTTGAAGTATGATGGTCACAAGCCTTTCTTCATGCTACACTTTTCTGTGCAGACTAAAAACAGCTGACCAACTTCATCCCTACCTCTTTTGTTTGCTGCTTTTGGCTGATACTCCACTGCCAGTGAAGAGCCAGATGCCGCAGACTAAAATGCTTGCATGTCTACCAGCCCAGTGGCTGGCTCCCATAGCTTCTCATGTTGTTGAGCTTGAAAAGTGGGCCAAGCTGGACAAACCTAAATCCTTTCACTTGACCCTATTTTGCATCAGCCAAATGCATGTAGAATATAATGTTATGGAAGTGGAGTTTAAGAGTTAGGCTGAGTGCTGCCAGGCCTGTTCACATTCTAAAGAAGAGATCTCAGTGCACATTTAGGATCCATATCTGTTGATGATGCTCTCATTCCTGGTACTGTACGTGGAGAGATGCAGATGTTTGGAAAATTCCCAGAACTCAGCTTATTTATTCTCCAAAGACAGGCAGAGAGACTTACTTACTGGCCTCCTCGTTTCCTTTGGCTGACTTCACGTAAGGGAAGGGTTTGGTCCCTTGGAGCACGCTTGTGTGGAGACTTGTGTAGTGATGTGTATGAGTTTCTTACCAAAAAAAAAAAGAAACAACACACAGTAGATTTCTATTGTTCAAGCTAAATGTTAATGTATTTGCAGAAAAGCTACTACCTCCAACACCATTGGGACAGCGAGACTTAATTTCCTACGAAGCTGTTTTTTGGAGATGGGTGTTTCTATGCATTCCCAGCTGTCTAATACTCACAAAGCTCACTTCTGTCATTGGGATAATTAACACAGGCTCTCTGCAAAGGATCTTGTGAGAACTCAATAGCTCTGATATCTCTGCTTCTGCAATTGTGGGCTCAAAAGTTGCTAGATGAGAACAGGCCAAGAAAAAGAGAAAGAGAGAAGGAGAGAGATGAGTTGGTATGAGTCTTGTTTTCCCAAGAAAAATGGCTTTTATATACTCTTCAACACACCAATCGAGCCTAGTTGAGTTGGTAATTACTTTCTGTCCGCAGAGATAGATTTTATTCCTCAAAATTCTACTCACAGGGAGTATCATGTTAAGTAGAATATCCTACAGACAGCTAAAAAATTATTCTGTTGACAGTCTCACTAAATCCAGTATATCCAAAAAACATATTTTTGTTCTAAGTGACTTTTAGTAATAAAAAATGAACAATTCTAAAAATTCCATCCAATAGATTTCAAAAAGAAATGGGATACAGTGGGTACAACCAGATCAATTTTACCAATCCATGTAGTTGTTCATGCTTGTGTAATTTGGGTCAATTACATAATAACAGTCAAGAGCCTACTTGTGCATATTCACTGCTAGCTAAAAAAACATTAGGATAATTCTACTAAGAGAGAGATTTTTTTAAAAAGTTTTGTGGGTGACAATCCTTGTAAATGTAAACATGAGTATGTGTTTATTTCACAGTTCCAGTACACACCTTCAATTCCTCCAATAATTTCATCTTCATTACTGTTCATTCGTTTTCTCTTCATACCATGCGTGTAATGGCCATATTGAGCTTGCACACGCACCCACGCTCTAAATCGGCATTAGGAATTATTCTGCTGCAAGATGTATAAAAAAAAATGCATCATTTTGTTAGTCTTACAATTAAATTTGCTGATTTAAAGTGATTTTCCACTCTCATAATGGGGGCGAGGGATGGTGGGGGAGGTGGAAGGAAGAGGATGCATAAAAGGGCAGAGATTTCAGGAGCAGTGCTGACTCACTTCTAAATCTATTTATTCATTTTTTTTACTTCTGGACCAATTTAATGTTTGTTCGTGGGAGCCATAAATCTTAAGACACATTGGTGGATCGTATCCCTTCTACAAAAGGCAAGATTCCTATTCATGCTACATCTTTCATAACTTACTGGGAACTCCTCACATGAATAACAGACTGAAAGCTCTGTGACCGTAGCATGTCATCAACATGTTGCCAGTCCAAGAAAGTGGGCAAATAGGAGGCTGAAAAGATAAAACACGTACATTTGAAGTTTACAAGACAACGTGCAAGTTCAAAGAAATATCATTCAGTGGTAAACTGATCTTCAATAAAATATACATCCATTTAGAAAATCTTTTTTTTCAGCTAAGACTTTACTCCAGAAGTTTGCAAAAGCTTTTGAAAAGCTCATACTTTATATATCTCTTTGATAATTTTCTTTTCTTTTTCCTATCTGCCCGTAAATAATGATATTGAAATGTCAAGATTTTCCAGGGGGGAGAAATTTCAGTTTCCAATTTTTTCTTGGAATACATAGACTTGCTTATGGTGTCCCATTTCCTTCCCAAAAGCGTTGCTTCCTCATTCAGCCAGTTTCTTTGTCATTAAGTACTGTGTTCTTGATTGTATATGATAATGAGCAGATCACTCACATGGTTTACTAGAAACAGAGTTAGGGAAATCAAAAGTTTAAAACTAGATGTACATGAGATCAAAGCAGTTAACATGAAGAGAGATTAGCCCTTTGTAAACTCCCTCAGACAAGGATGCATTTTTGTGTACCAAAGAACTGTGCCCTTTATTTAGGGCATCATTGGATATGACCAAAGAATCATAGAAACACAAGGTTGGAAAGGACCTACAAGATCATCTAGTCCAGCCATCGTCCTATCACCATTACTACCCACTAAGCTACTAAATCATATCCCTTAGCACCTCATCCAGACGCTTCTTGAACACCATCAGGGACGGTGACTCTACCACCTCCCTGGGCAGGCCATTCCAGTTCCTGACCACTCTTTGAGAGAAGTTTTTCCTTATATCTAATCTAAATCTCCCCTGGCGCAACTTGTAGCCATTTCCTCTCGTCTTATCATTAGTTATCTGGGAGAAGAGGCCAACCCTCTCCTCATCACAACCTCCCTTCAGGAAGTTGTAGACAGTCATATGTACATGTGCTCCAAAAAAATAGCTTTGGGGCTTGATATCAATTATAGGAAAAAAAAAAAAGACCAAGAAAGTTTGACTTAACATAACGGTTTTGTGGGAGACTAGGAAAACTCATTTTAAAGCCCTATGGAAAATCACTTTACAAACCAAAGATTGCTGTGGTGAACTTTCTGTTCTTTTTGTTTTATACAGATGTCTTTAATATAAATTTGTAATGGAAAACTAAACTAACAATAGATATGGTTTGATTCTACTAAATCTTTTTAACAAACAGCTTTAAAATCACGCGGCATTAAAAGTAAGATCTGATGGGATTTTTTGTAATTATTTTGCTATGTTTTTATTATTCACTGAGTTTAATTCCTATTGCATGTAGTAAGACTGGGATTGAGATCTAAGACAGTAATTTGAAAAGAAAATAAAGTGATTTATATTCACACGTACACACAAATACATGGATATACTTTAACATATACTGAAGCAAATTTCAACAAAGATTAGACATTTCTTCTTTAGTGATGCACTAAATCCTGCTGGAAGAGTTAAAAAAGTGTGATTTTGAACACAGTTTGTAATGTGTGTTGACTGTATTGCAGCTATACATAACATCTGCCCAAGGTTTTGCAGATGTTACTTAATTTTGCCAAGGAGTTTCAATACTCTGGATGAGGTCTTGAACTCAGGTTTGGCTGATCCAATGTAATCTACAACTCTTCCTCGAGTCAGAAAGGAAACTACACAAGCTTCAATTGCACTGATCAGCTGATCCTCCCCACATCCATTTCTTGTGTTTTGGAATGACCCGTGGCCCAAAGTTATATTCAACACTAAAGAGGGCTTCAGGAGAAGTTTATCAAAAGCAACCGTGTGGGTAAACAGAGCTAAGTATCAGTGCATAATAATAGCTCAGTTGTACTCTGGATAAATACATTAGAAGGATCTAGTTTAATAGGAAGAAATGTTAATCTTGTTATCTTAGCCATGTTATTAAAATCTGCTCCTTGATGAAGACCTGATTCGGTGCCTTGCAAAGACAAATGTCTAAAGAAAAATCACTAGCCCTTTGAGTAATTATTACAATTTCTTATTTACATTAGTCTTTCTTAATACATGTTGCAATCTGATATAATAAAAGAGAATTTCAGGGAATGTAAAAAGTAAATAAGAATATAATCAAGTCGAAGAGCCATAAAGAAAATTTCACAAGTGTTTCCCAATGCTGATTTTTAGCCCACTGAAAAGATAAGATAAAGTCAGTATTAGTCAGCTGCATGTTCACTCCCTCAAGTTTGCCACCCACCCACGCAGTTCCCATTTCAGCAAAAACAATATAGCATGGTAGCACTAATGTTTTATTTCTTGTCATATTTTGGAACAGTAAATTCTCCATGGGGAAAAAAATTCTCTTGTGCCACTGAGCTTCCCACTGACTGAGGTTTTCCAGACCATCAAGTTTCACTCATCTATTTTGATACTTGTTTTGGTACAGAATGAGTCTTCAGGAGGGATTTTTGTGAATTCTCTGAAAACTCCACAGTAATTATCATTTTTTATACAAGTAGTTCCACCAAGCTGTGACAAAATGAGAATTCAGGAACAGTCAGATTGCAGATTTGCCTGAAAAAAAAAAAAAGGCAAGTTGCTCAAGGTCACTTACATTCATTAATATATACTGTATACCTATAGCAAAGGGAAGCCCAGGTACAGGTACATACCACTGGTGGAAATTTAACTTTCTAAAGAGAATTATTCTTGTCTCCTACTTCTTAATTTATGGTAACTTTAACATAAAGTCATTAAGTTCTCGGCATTCAATTGCAGTGCAGACATTTTCTTCTCTCAAGAAATGAATTGGTTCCTGAGCTTTTCATCTAGCTAATTGACACTGATGCACATAATGCTGTGAGTTACAGATTGTTTTCAAAGATGGAATTTACCATTCAAACTGAGGCCTGAGAGAGGGCAAATTGCAACAGGTTACTTCAGTAAATAATCTGTAGTTAGATCCTTCCAGACACCAGCTATTTCAAGAATAGTTGCAGAGTTTGTTTACCTCCTTTCCCCTGGTATTTCTATATCATTTTCATTGACCTGTTTTCTACTTTCATCTAGGCAGCTGCAAATGCTAAAGTATCAGACTAAGTAAAGAAAAGGTTTCATGAAGCCGAGAGTCACAGTAGTGAAGATAGCTTACTTTTACATCGATAAGTAGATTTGTCTTTCTAACTTTTCTCTCCATTAATGACCTCAGAGATCTTAAAACATCTGTAACACCTGCACTTTAAAATGTTTGTGATTATTGTAAGTTAATGCTTCATTACTAATGATAATTTTGATAATTAAATATGATAATTTTCAAACTTTTGGCACATCACAGAGCTAAAACCCACTCAGTAAATGAAGGGGACCAGTATGAGGAATAAAACTTTAATGATAAAACAACAACCCCAGAGCACGTGAGAAAAAAAAGAAGACCTTGGAGTTCATATTTGTAATTGTTCAAATGAATCAACACATCTTAAAGTCTTCAAATCAATTTTTTAAAGGAGAAAATAGATATAGAGGCTATAGCCTATTTGATCTTAATGCATTCATCTTCATTCTGCTTGTCAGGCTAACTCAGATTTCTAATTTCTCATGCTCTCAGAAGTATTGCTCAGACTTCAGGCACAGAGATCATTTGTGTGAAACCCTGATAAGCAGCCAAGTTCCCCACAGAGAACCATACAATTTATTGAATCATGCACTTAATTTATCCAGAAATCTCTGTAAAAATATAAAATCTAGTAATCCATAACTTTGTTACTAAGAATAAATTTGAAATAATATGTGTTAAAGAGAAAACCTACAAGTGAACATCTTGATAGCTCTCACTTTACAGCTCTTAATATGTTTTTGACATGTAAAGGCAAAGCTTGAAAACTATGTATTTGGTTCACATACATGAATGCATTCCCCTCTGCTCTTCCGTCCCATCCAGTTTCTCAGGTTGTGCCTACGGTCTTTGCCTCTACCATCATCATGGACTTGTGTGTCAATAGGGGCTAGTTACCCTAGTTACCATCCCCAGACCCATTCTTCTCCTCTTGTTTAGGTGCCATGGGATGGGGCCCTTGGTTTGTTGTTACCTGCAACTCTGGGCTACCTCTCCTTGCAGAGCAATCCCAATACTGTTGCTTCCTGAAAGTTCTGCGTTCGTGCAAACGAACTGCTTCAATACAATGCATCTACCCTGGGTCTCTTCCAAATCCAGCAAGGCTTTAATAATTAAAAGCATAAGGCCATTTTAATGTCAAGGATCTAATTCTGCATAATGGAATTGGAGCCATCTGCAATCTCCAGTTGCTATTGCAATTGAGAAATCAACTGTCAGACAGGCACATCAGAAATGTGGATTAATACAAAGAAATGTAATAGTTCTGAAATAGTACTTACAGGAGTCATCTTTCAAAGCACTGCTTGGTTCTTTCATGATACCTGAACACCTAATCCTAAAAATAATTCAAAGTGATGTATAGGATTTGGCCTGCTTTTGAGCCAGTGAAATTTATCCAGCTGAGTGCTATGCAGGTTTTTGAGTTAGACTTTTCAGGATACATCAGTAGCAGGTTTTTAGAAAGTTTTCTAGATAGTTGACTTCCATATAAGAGTTGTCAATGAATGCTCGGTTCTCAATAAAGCAAGCTGATCCCCATGTTAACAATGACCACCATATATATTAATAGAGTAGGCTTCAAGTGATTCAGATTTTTACACTCTAATTCAAGTTTCTTTGTACTAAAATGATAGTAAATCTGCCACTGCATTGACTGAGGGGTGAATTCTGATTACATCCTATGGAAAAACAGATCTGAGGACTCGCAATAATAGATTAAATCTGTCCAGCCTAACACTTGATTCTAAATAGCACATATTTCACGCAATCATCCACAACGAGTGGCCCTATATAATACATACTACCTAGTGAATAACCAGGTAAAAAATTTTCTTTTAATGCCGTTATGCTAATGTTAAAATTCTTAACAATAGAATAGTTCAATTATTATAGTGCTTTGAACTAGACATAACTAAAAACTGGTCTTCTACTTACTTTATTTGGATGCAGAGTGGGGATGTGGAGTCAAAAGCATTAGAAGGGCTCTATTATGAGTAGATTGAGTAACTCACCAGAAAACAGACACATCTGAAAACCCTTCACCTTCCAATACTGCCTTAAATTCCTGTGTTCTGTATCTGCATAACAGTGGGGGTCATTGCCCAGTTCACAGACTTAAGTGTTCAAGTCATTGCTTTAAATAAAGGTTTCTGGACTGGTTATTTTTAAGATCCTTCTAAAGAGGAAGATAGTTATTGTCCAACTTAGATATAAAAACCAGCAAAATAAATTTTGGGGTGGGTGGAAGTAGGATTAATGGGAAAGGTGAGAGATTGCATAGCTGTACAATGACTTCTACTAAACAATAGTGTCTTCTAATTGGCTTTAAAATGCGACAGTTAAACTTTAATGTAAAATGAACATGAATGTGGAATTTACAGTCACCAGATATGATGGCAGATAACTGAGAGAAAAGGGCAAATTCATATGTTTAATTCAGAACTCTGTGGAAAATGGCCAAGGGAGATTCTCAGCTTTGGGGGCTGTATGTTTCATTTTGATGAGTTCTAACTGATGAACTAATTGCCATGGATGGCTGGATAAAAAGATTCCTGCTAAAATGTCCGATTTTAACATCAAATGTATTTTACTGGGCCTGTGAATATATAAGTTTATGGCCTGCAGAAATATATTATTACCTTTTCTATTCCTGCTTGAGTGGAAATATAATAACTTTACTGGCAAAGAATAAGACATCTGTCCATGGTTATATTATGCCCTGTGGTGCCAGCCCATATTCAGTTAAAATAAAAAGACAAGAGAAACAGCATAATAAAAAGACAAAGCATAAATATTACATTTCTGTCACATAAAACATAAAGAGACACAGTGTCCTGAAGTTAGTTGTGATTACAACTCCAGTTCAATTACTCTGTCATATAACCAGAGAAAAGATATTAGGTGGTGGTCTATCTCATGGGTTAATTGAAAGTGGACTTACATCTCTGAAGCTGTGATTTGCCTCTTCTGCTTCTCTAAATGCTTGCTCTGATTAACTGAGTTCAATTCATTTCCTTTTCTGCATCTTCCAAGTCTGATATCTGCCCACTTCACATTCCAGATGCAGCCTTCAGGACATGTGGACAGCCTTTGGAAGGGGCCAACCAAAGGTCTCACAAGCACTGGCTTTTTTGGAGAGCAGAAGGCAGGAGTGATACTCACTGCTTCAAGTCATTAGGACATTTCTCATAGAATGTCTCCCTTGCACTGGGTCATGAGAGGGAGTGGCATTACTCTGGAGTGACTTCAAGTAATTCTGGTAGACTGGTGCAAAATCATCAAGAGCAAAAAACAGGTTTAATGCCTGAATTTTAACAGTAATTTGGAAGTCAAACATCAGTAGGCATCCTCTGAAACGTATCTCTTCTATGCTTTTAAGGACACTAAAGGATGCAGGCAAAATAACTATGACTGCAGCATCATACAGCTATATTCTGAACTACGAAAGCTTTTTTCAAGGCCTTTTCTACTCACTGATAGAAAAGAAGACAATAAAGCTACTTTTTTGCACTTAATAGGAAATTCTGGAGAGTTAATCATAAGACACTAGAGTGTGAATTTAAATTAGATTAATCAAACTACATTAAGACTTTACTTAATCACCTCCATTCAGTATTAAAATTCTTTAATATTATCCATATATACTTAATTGGCTTCTCAAGTAAATTAAACCATGCTCACTGGAGGTCATTTTAGTACTGATAAGAGTATTAACATTGGAAGTGAATGTGACTGACCTAAATCACCCACTCACTGTGATGGACACAATTTTCCAATTAACAAGCTATCATAAAAGTCAGAAAGTATTTAAATATTCATACAAAAATCACAAGTCTCTGAGTTAGGAGAGATTATCTTTCAAAATGAAAGGATTAGCATATAAAAATTCCTGCATCTTTTGGTGTCATCAGGTTTCCTAATATCAACTTCAATTCTTTTTCTCTGGATGTTCTTCATATGTCTCAGGAGTGATCACTTCTTGCAAGTATAGATGGAATAAAGGGAAAATATCTTTGCAGGAAACTCTGTTCTACTGTTAACAGTAAATATTTTAGAGATGTTAAGAGAATTCTGTGTAAGAAAATCACCTTGCACGGTAGCCCCTCTTTTTTTTTTCTATCAAGACAAAGGAACATACTGAAATTAGAGGTGAAGAACTGCCAAGTGTCATATCTGAATTGTATAATGATTTAAGATGCTATTGACACCAAAGTATCCAAACCACAACTCATGTAGATCTAGTCAATATTTACTGAAGAAACTTCTTACTTGAGAAATTCTAAACTAGAAAAGATGTGAAATAAACTCTGACATAAAGCTGAATCACAATTTCATACAGCAGTTAGTGGAAATTTTTCACAAATTCACCACTTCTGTTATTTGCAGGATGACAAAAAATTTTATCTGAATCTGAGCCAAAGATATGATTCAATGAAGATTCTTCCAGAATCAAGAGCTTGTGGACTTCTAGGAAAAAAAAATAATGATTCAGCTGATAGTGTTTATTATTCATCAACTAGCCAAAATTCTCCCATTTAAAATGCTTCAATGAGACAGCCGTCCTAAAGCTTTCCTCCTCTAGTCAAGAACTAGAACAATGTGGTTATGATTTAACCCAAATTTGAATATCAGAAGTAATAAAAAGAATCTAATGAAAACTATGGCTGAATTAAGCTCTTAATGCACAATGCAGAAATGCATTGCAAGAACTATTTGCAACCCCGTAGGAAGATTAATACATTGCCAACAATTTGAAAGAATTTGTGAGCACATGAGGACAAAAAAACCCCACTAAATACATTGGAAAATACATTTATAATTAATAATTCAGAGTAATATATTAGTAAGGCACGTCTCAAGAAGTTATTTGAGAGTCATGTCAGCACATTATGCCTTATTGACAGTAGAGAAAAACTACTTCATGTGGTATAGGTGACACAACAATTTTACCATATTTCTGACAACGGCTCTAATTTACGATTGGACTAGATGATCTTAGAGTTCCAACCTTAAGGATTTTATGATTCTACAAAACATGAACAGCTATAGCTTTTTTCCCTTCATTCAGGAATCCTATTCACATTCATTGTGCTATATAAATTTTAGATGTAGATGGCTGTTCTCCCCATCTGCCCTTAACATACATGTATACACCAGAAAGATAATAAGGCCCAGGACATAGACCCAAGTACTCAATGTGGTCACCCCTAACCTTGGAATTTCTCAGCGCAGTCCCTTCAAGGCTTTGGGACTTGCCCAGTTAGCAGTCTTCCAGCAGTTTCTAGGTACTGTTCAGAAGGAGTCTGGTCCATGGACTGTTCCCTGTAGGCCATTTGGATTCAGCAACTCCATTTCTGGAGAAGTGGTTGAGGCAAGACAGCTTCGCTTTACATTTGCTGTGGAGTTTGCGTTAGGGTCTGAGAACAATCCCTCACCCTGAACATGTAGATATTGCTAGGGCTATGCATTTAAAACAACAAATGTTTCACTGAATAAGGGTGCCTTTAAATACATGATTAAATGTTCCTAAATTAGGGCTTACATGTTAATTTTCACAACCCATGGCTTTCTACTTTAGTGTATTACTGCTGATGCCTTTAATATTTACCCAATTAAAGAAAACCATTCTTCCACATGAAAAGGCTACCGTATAATATAGTAGTTGCTGGGATATGGGAGTTAAACCCAAAGACACTTGGCTGAAGTGCACCTGGAGAATGTGGAATAGATGTCATAATGACCTGCTTAATTATGAGCTTGTTCTTGCGTCCCTTTAAAGGTAAAGGGGCTTGAGAATATTCCTAAATATTTTGCTGAATAACAGTGGCTTGCATAGCTGAGGGTTGGGAGCATTTCTACTGATTTCTATGGGAATATTTGGATGTTGTAAAACTAAGCATGTGTGTAAATTTTGCGGATTGGGTCTTTAATAGAATTACTCCTCTGAGGAAACGCTATTTAGTTTGTTTGAGGGTTGCAAAAGTAATTATGAAATAGGCAATATAACATCCCATTCACAGCTATTTTCCATGTACTACTTTTCAATTTTTGACAGTATCTTTTTGTCTGCAGGAAGTTATTATATATAATCAGCACATAAATATGAAATATAGATATGATTTAAAGCAATTAAGGAGATGATTTCCTAATTCATTGCATAAATGTTACATCACCTGCTAACTACCTACTTAAAATTTCACTTAAAACTTTTCCTTTTCAGTTTTTTCCATATTAGTCTCACCAAATATCTCTGAGCGTCTAAAACTCTATTTGGAGCATTCCAAATAGAAAAAGTCTCCTTCGTTCATTAAGTAATCTGGATATCATGTTCTTTTTTCCCAAAAGAAAATTTAAAAATGTTGCTATCGAGTGATTTCAAATGTATACGTCAAATAAAGTATTTCCCTGTGCATCATCATTGCCCAATGAAAAAAAAAATAGTTCATTTGAAAAACAGGTTGTCTTCTATTAGAGGTGTGTGTCCCTAAAATTTCAATAGAACCCTTAGCCTTTCTGTACGTTACAGTGGAGGCTTTCAAGTACTCAGTGTCAAACCAGCAAAACCCTTCCTTTAAATTTCACTTACCAATAGACAAAAACAGAATCAACAGACAAAAGAATAGAATTTTAAGAATTAAATTTTGAAACAATGTCATACATACCCCATCTGCAAGTATTTCAAGGATAAATCAATGGAAATTGTTAGATAAACATCTACATGAAATAACGTTTTATTCTTTCTAGGGAAAATGAGGTGGACTAGACATCCTCTTCCAATCTTTTCTAGATATAATTATCAATGTTTCTGTAAGTGTGTGTTTTGACAAATAGCACACAGTTATATGTGCAGACTTCGGTCATTTCCTAGAGACTTTCTCTGAGTCTTGTATACAGTCTTAAAAATCCACAGTTACTCACTTGCTGATTAATTTCTACACATGCTTTTCGTTTGATTTTGTAACATCTGTTAATCCCAGTCCCATATGCCAAGATTATATGGAACCCAATCTATAGAAAAATACTGAGGGGAACACTATTTTATTGTATTGACTTTGAAAACCAAATTCTCTCCCTATGAGTCTACTTGAATTCTGTAACCATCATGCATACCTCAACTAACAGAAATACCCAGTAGATTTTGAATATGCAATGAATGAGGCACAATGTATGTGTCATCATAGGAAACTGTTCAGCTAGACTCCCATAGATCTTTGGAATTGCTTTGCAGTCATCCAAACTAAGATACGCTAAGCGTCTCAAGCTTCATTTTACACATCATATTTTACAGATGCTTATTTGGCACATGAAAAGAGTTGCTTATTTAGTTTATGAATATTTTATGAAAACACAGGATATTCAATGCACTGTTGGTGAAAATGGTTTCTATCTTTATGTAATTAGCTGTCAGAACAAGGACTTGCAATATATAATTCAATATTAACATTTACTTGTTGTTTTTTTCTTCTTTTTTTTTTTTTTAAATTCCAGTTTCATAGACCATTTGTTCTTCCAAAAGCAGAACAGGGTATTTAGCCATTTCTTCACTTATTCTAAAAAATTTTTTTCTCAGAGGGATCATTTTCACCACAAAAAAATGAAATTTTTTTCACAGTGATAGACAATACACCATATGAATCCTGGCATTTCTACCAAATACTGAGATGACTTTTTTTTTTTTTGGTAAGAATTCACAGTTAATTCTGCAATATGATCAATATTTTTCCCATGAAATCACCTTATTAAACCAGTATTCAGTAACTTTTTGAACTGGCAGCTCATGGTGACTTTTGTCAGTTATTTCTGTAAGGCATTCAAGCTTAAGATGAAAGACATAGAATTCATTTACTGAAGTAGAAATCCAATAGAAACAATCAGTTCTGCTAAAAAATTATACTTGCCCTGTAAAACCTTCTGATGGCCACTATACAGATAATTCAATTTATACCGCGTCCAGTCAGCCCCTTCCAGGTCATTCTCTCCTGAGATATATAGAAAACACACATACACCCCTACACATGCACATACCTACTTATTATTGGAAACTGTGATACTGTATTATAGTATTGATGTGGTTTAACCTAGTCAGCTATTCCCCAAGCAATGGTACCTCTGCCAGCCAAATCCCACCAGTTCTACTGCTTAGCATGGTACCATATGGTATGGGATATCCCTTTGGCCGATTTGGGCCAGCTGTCCTGGCTCTGTCCCCTCCGAGCTCCTTGTGCCCCACTAGGCCATTGCTTGCAGGGAAGCATGAGAAGCTGAAATGTCCTTGACTCTGTAAGCACTGCTCTGCAACAACTAAAACATTGATGTGTTATTAACGTTGTTTTTCTCCTAAATCCAAAATACAACATCAGAGAAGCCTCTACAAAGAAATAACACTATCCCATCTGTAAACAGGATAAGCATATAGTTTCTGCCAATATGTTTCGTATGTATGCATAACACCAACCTGCAGCAGTGGCACCACTGCTCTACACAGTATTGAGAATATTCTTGCTTAGATTTCCTCATGCCTAGATAATAGTAGACGATACTATTTATTGTAGCTAATAAAACAAATATGCCTATCATTTGTTTGTGCTACTCGTTTCCCAGCACAATTTCTTCCATAGTTTTTCTAACTTTCTCTGAAACACAAAGTCTTCAGCCCTCTGTGAAAGGAAACTAAGGAGTCACATGTCATGGGATCTCCACTAGCATTGCAAAGCTTCTGCAAATAGAATCTTAAGGCTGAAAAGATAAACGTGGACTGTCTGGCTACAAGGGTTTTCAGGGAACATGAGTCAAATATATTACATCTGAAAATCATTCTGCAGTGTCTGAGACTACTAGTGAAGCCAGAATTTTTGTGTTGATTTCCTAAGGTATATAAACTTGTGTGTGTACACACATATACATATATGAGTACTTACCTTTATAGCAAAGGAGAATAAATATAAACTAGGAAGGGTTTTGTAGGTGTTCTTCCTTGGTAGTTTTCTATAGCAGCTTGCTGAATTTGGCAGGCTACTTAATGTGAAATATGCTCCATCTGTTAATGCCAAGTAGGACTCAATACTCTTGTTTCAAATGAATATCACATAATCTACCTAAATTTCATTTTATTTTTCTTATGAAATCTGCATAAATATCATGTTTATGGTTGAAAGGATATGAGTCCTTTACTGAGAGTTTAAACATCTCAGATAGAATCCAGCTGTGCACACCCAGAAGAACCTGATATTGGATAACAGCTTTTAACTGCACAAGCGTAATTTTGTCCTTCAAGAAACAGCTTCTAACTAATGATGGAAGGAAGATATCTCTTCCAGAGCAGTAGCTAAAATCTGTAGCTCTTCTGTTCCGTGATTTCACATATTTTGTTACAGTGGCAAAGCCATTTTTAAGAAAATTGGATAACAAAAATGTAAGGTTGATATCTTAAATTGATATCTTTGATGAGATGAGATAATGTAACCAGGAAAAAATTCTCTGAGATTGCCTGACAGGGACAATCATACCATCTCTCATATGCAAGTATAAAAAAACAACCAAATGAAAAATAATAGTTCACTACCTGCAGCTAGAATTTGGTGCTGCTTCCTGCAGCGTCTCCAGATCTTCCTGTGTCCCAGTCTAATATTAGTACACTATGTGAAGTGACAGAAGATCTCCTCCACTCAACTGGTGAGCAAACCAAGGTGTAGGCTCATTGGAGGACACTTCTCTGATCATAAAAGCATCCCATTAATGACAGTGAAGCTAGAGCTAAATGTACATTCATAGTACTTGCACTGGGAAAAAAAAGAGGAAATTGGGGTAAGAAAAGAAACACAGCAGAGAAAGCGGTAGGTTCATCTTCACCCCACAACGTCAGTAGTGCAGACAGCCATGAAGTATGTCACACAGCAAGATTTCTCTGCTCCTTTATTCCTCCTTCAGAGCTTATTGGGTTTGGCTCTACTCCACTGGCAGCTGAAGAGCAATACGCTCTGTCAGAGTACAGAACAGCAGAGAAAGAAGGGGAAACATCAGGCACCTTTATCTGTCCCAACAACAGCATGTTTGCCTGAAGAAATATCTCCAGAAACTATCCAAAATACATGGTGAGAATATTAACTCCCTGCTTGTGCAGGAGATAACGGTGAACATATGGGAGTTGGGAAATGCTGTTGACCACATGTTGGAAAGGCAAAATGCACCCTCCTGTGCCTGTGTCTTCAGGCCAACAGCTGTTCTGTGAGCATAAACTCTGGGCCTCAGCGCTGACCTCCTTCACATGTGGAGCGATGGCCACTTTTGTGCTTGTTGCTCCTTTTTAACATCTTACTGCAGCTCATGGGTTTTGCCATGCTATGTACATCACTTGTTTTTTACAGGGGCTTTAAAAGAAGATTTGTTTCATTCACAGCTAGACCCAAGGACAGCTTATTTATCAAGAATACATATTTTAGGGACCAGAAACCATCTGCCAATCTGAATTAAATTTAACTAGAATGGCCATATTTCTTCTCTAGGAATATATGGTCTAAACAGTGAAATATTTAACGTTAGAAAACATTTTTATCTCCTGCTACTTGTTAATTCCTTAGCAGACTTTTTTTCTTTATTTCACTACAAGAGGTAATTCTTGAGGAAAACACAGCTTTTCAGTGTAGATGCACTATCTTTTTAATTGACTTTTTCTTTCTGTGGGGAATTAGCAGAATATAATTATTTTGACTATCCTTTTTATATAGTCCATTTCCTAAGAACAGCCTCTATTTTCCTCAGTTTAACACTAGCAAATTCTGGAACTCTTCAATTCCTGCAGAAATATTTATACAAGAATAAATAGAGTAGGCATAATAATCATTCCAAACTAAAAAACTTAAAATGTAAATAAACAGCTTCTCAAAAAGGCTTTATCTCTCTGGATTTTTTTCTTTTTCTCTCAGAACATTTTTTAACACTCTGCAGGAAACACTCTATTTTACAACTAATAGATCACTGATATACACTGTATAAACGATTTGAATTTTTTAATTTAAAAAACAGCTGCAATGCTAGATGACTTTGCTGTGGCAGACATGGCCATCTCACTGGTATTGTAACACTTGTGCAAGGGAGTTACTGTGATATTGCTGGCTGGGCACCTAACGCTTTGTTGTCTCAGTCACTGGATAAATCATGAAAGATCACATCCTTAAGAGGAAAAATACATTTTACTGAAGGAATGCAGATGTCCCACAGAATGTTTCTGGACTCCAGTATTTTTCTTGAACTGTGAATGATTTAGATTATTTTATAGATGGTAGGATTTTGTTATTAAATTTTGAAGTTTTCAATAAGAAAATATTTTGCATCTTTTGAGCAGATTTAAACTGAACTAAAAAAAATATTTACTTTACAGGACAGTTTAAGTCTCTGTTGATATGTTCCCTCATTGTTTCTCACTGCTAAGCAAATCTGCAGTATAGTCCTACTTCTACCACTGCAAAATCTCTTCTAAAGTGTAAATGCCTTATGGAACTAATTTTCTTGAAAAAAAAAAAGAAATATTAATACTTATTAACCATGCTCTTTAGTCTTAAGGAAAAGCTTCTGGAGAAACTCCCACATATTTTGAAAAATGACTTCTACTGTTGGCAAAGAGGGGATTGACCCTTCTCCCCACACCAGAGTCACTCACATTCAATATTGTGGCAGGAAGGTCCAAAGAGTTCAGCAAATAAGATTGCTGAGGAGAAGAGAGATTAGACAAATCTGAGAAAATTTTGACAAAGTCTTCTAGGAAGTATTTCTTACAAAGCATGAGTCTCAGTGACAAGTGCTACATATGTTTTCAAACATATGCTGTGAAATAAAAGACCGTGAAAATATAGAGCTAGATTTATGTACGCTGCCTTTATTAATCAGTATTAATTTGTTTGGGTGTTTAATGACCGAGAGCATTATCTCCTCTGACTTTTCTGTCTGTTTTCTTGATAACAAAGAGCAGAACTTCTCCTGGAATTTCCTGTATATCTTATTGAATAAAGAAATTAAAAGAATAAGAATGTATTCACGCCTTCCAAGAAGACGTGAATAAAAATCACTGAATATATTTCTTAACATTCAGCAAGATCTCAAGTAAAAATGCAATAGTTTGTAATTCTGCAAAAACAAATTAAGGAAGTTTTACTCGTAACCAATTATGAATCAGTTAGTACTTTTTAGCCATATGCTCCAAGGTTGTTCATAAAGAGCCCATGTAGCAAACAATATTTTCAGAAATATATACTTTTCAATATGTCGAGATGTGTCTTTCATTCCAAAATTAAACCCTGACACATAAGTAGCCTACCCCTGATAAAATATAAAAAATTTTAGCAGTCACCTCCCCTAAATGAAGATACAAATAAAAGTTATTGGCAAGCTATCTCTCTTGCTTAATCTGAAGGGATTTCTCAGGTCTTTCCCTAATTGGAATCCATATTTTGTGAAGATCCATAATAAATGTTTCCATCTGACTTCATATGGGGACTACTCAAAAAAAAAAAAATTGCATATGGAATACATGTCAGTTTAACATTGTATGTGTCCTAACCTAAACTACACTTCTCTCTTACCTTGTGGAGCTCAAAATAAAACTGATGTTGGGCCATTTTGCAGCAGCACAATCAAACTAGCTATTTGAAATACATTCTTCCCTAATCCTCACTCTCAGAAACACTTGTCATCATTGTGCAAACATTTTTACAGAGTGGATGGGACAGAGTAAACAAAGTATGAAGGGAAAACAGATCAGCGTCTATGCCTACTTTCCTATAGCTGTAAATTATATATGTATTCTTCTGCTTTCAGAAGGATTTTACTCCTAGTTAAGGGGATATTTTTATCTCTTACACACTACATGTAGGGGACCTTGCTATTCTCTTCACTTTGGGTTTATTATAATTTAAATTCCTTTTATTTCTTTTTTTTTTGTTGTTATCTCCAGAGAGTTTCCTTCTTGCTCATATCTGCAGCAGAGTAGGCCAGTAGGTCTAACCCAGAAATGTGTTACATTCACTAGAACTGCAAAATAAAGGGCTGTGATGTTCAGTTCTATGTTAGCTATGATAACCATCAGCATTTAGAAGTCACCTGTCAGCCTTTAACAGTGAAGCAGGACAATGGAGGATTTTATCTTTCTTTGCTTTTACCTTACAAGCTTTCTGCTGTAAGACTGTTTCTGACTTCATACATGGCAACCTGCCTGATTCAGCCCTGATGGAAATCACGTGGCTTCAGCTGTGGTTCAACGGATGTTTCCCTTGGCTGCTCTTCAGTTCTCTCCACCCTTGCCCAGAGGTATTCCTTCTTGTTATCATGCCATCTCCTTCAGTTGCACAGTGCAGCTGTTTGTCAGACTGTGAGATGAACTAATACAAGGAATTGATTAAAAAGGCCAAAGGTTAAAAATAGTCCTTTTTCTAAGACATTTTTAATCAGAATCAGCTAACTGCTAGATGTGCAATTAATTGGCAAATCCTTTGTGCCATAAAAATCTCTGCACTTGATGAGATGATGTAGGGACAGAAACCAGCATGGAGGCAGGAGAGGAGGGCAGGAACAGCTTAAGGCAGCTTTGCTTTTAGGGCACATTTTGTGGAACTAAGAAATAACTGCCACAGTAAAACCCACAGATAAAAAAATGTTCAAAAGTTGCTTTTGAACCTCATCAATTTTAGGACCTAGAACAAGAGCCTCTCTTTATAACACTACTTGCAGACAGAGTGTTTAATACATTAGCAGCTTGGCAGGACTCAGTTTGCGATTATCTTTCTTTGATGGAGCATCTGGCCCCATCAGCTGCTACTCAGTGTAAGAGACATCAGGCCTATCCAAATCATGTGAGTTTCAGACATGCCTCATGAAAAGAGTCCAACACATAGGGCTGTTTGGTTGGATTACTTTCTCTTTTTTCCCCTTTGTGTATATTTATTCCAGTAGACTTATCTTTGTTCCTTTTTCTTTTTGTTCAGGACTGCATTTTTTAAAAGCTCCATATGAAGTATTATCAGATAATATGTAGAAAAAAAGTCTTTTGAGTTTTTAGCAGTGGTTCTATATTTAGCTTGCAGTGTATCTGGAATAAAGCTACACATCAGTGAGAAGTCTAGCAGGCAAACCTGTATTGCCAGATGACATGACTGTATACTAAATCTTCTGAATCTCACATTTCTATCACTTCTAGGTCTGAGCTGAAGATTGTTGGATCAAAAGAATCATCTGAAATAGGTACATTTTATGTCATTACCCCCCCCTTTTTTTTCCCCGCGCTTACCTTCTAAGGGATCGCATAAAGAACATGAAATACTCATCAATGCCAACCACCTTAACATCAGCAAATCCAGTCAGTGTAAATACCAATCTAACATTTCTAAATTATTTCTACTTTTAGAATAACTAAGCAGCCTTTGTATATGATTACTTACAACAACTTATGGTCTTGAGAAATGTCTGCAGGGAAAACTACACTATGTTTACGACACGACTGATGTGCAAGTATGCAAAGGTCTCAGCTCTGCTCCCATTCACTCTTCTGCTCTTGTTAATCATGTTGAATGAGTTCATGAAATGGGAAGAAAAGAATGAGTGTCCAGTATGTCAAAATACAACACAAAAAAATGGATCTATTGAAGTAAACTGGAGTATAGGCTTTTTTAGTTACAAAATGGCTAGCTTACATCACTTCTACCCCTCTCCCCTTCTCTTGGGAATGTTTTTATTTCACATTCAGCTTTCTGTCTTCTCTCCCATGAATATTTGTACATTTGGAAGTTTGGCTGCTTCTATTAATTTATAGAGAACTTATCTAAATATTAAGGAATGGTTAAACATCTTTGGGACTATCTGTATTTTCTTCTAGAAACAAGGTTTTATTTGTTCTTTTATTTTTATTCTATATGGAACCTTTTCATTGTTTTTATATCACTGATTTAAAAATAAACTTTTATCTACTGAAGATGAATTTCTAGTTTATTCTTCAGCTTGATTTAGCAACAGCAATCCTTATTATTCACTTATTCAGTTTGTCTCACTGATTTACCTATAAAGATACCATGGACTGCATTGAAGGCCATGCTAAAATCAAGATATACAACATCCACTGTTTGTGTCCTCGTGCATGGAGACAGCCTGTGCATCTGGCAAAGACGATTAGGTTAGTCAGCTGCAATTTGCTGGCTGTTCCCAGTCACCTTGCTCTTCACGTATCTGAAAGTGACTTTGAGGAAGATCTGCACCATAACCTTCGCAGGAACCCAAGACTGAGCAGTCTGTAAGTTCCCAGATTCTCCTTTTACTCTTCTTGATGATAGATGTAATCTTTTACTTTTTCCTGTGATCAGTAACCTCTCCTGGTCACCATGATGTTTCAGAAATGATGGAGGGAGACCATACAGTGCCACTGACCAGCTCCAGCATCATCCTTCATTGCATCCCATTTGGTCTCATGGATTTTGTCCTTCACATCCCTCTCTAATTTTAACTCAAGCTGTTTTAAATTCCCTAATTGCATCCTTGCACACTTGGGCCATGCCTCTATGTTTGTCCCAGTTAGCCCAAAATTATTCCATCTTCTGTGGTCTTTTATTTTGTGTATGACTCCAGGCAGGAGCTCTCTATTCAGTTTGGCCTTCTGACACAGTTGCACATATTTCTGCATACTGGAATGTACATTCAGCTAGCAGCTGTTCTCCCTTCCTTACAGGAAGACAAATATCAACTGGACTGTCCCTTCTTTGATTACATGAGTGTTCTACGAGGGCTGCTCCAAAAGTAATGCCTCCTATTTTATTATGTTAGCCCACAAAGTCAGGGATGGATGTTGGAGGTAGGGCAAAGGATGAACCTTCCCACCAATATTCTGTTACATTTTGTTGCCATGAGACAGATGGCAGCAGAGGGGCATTCTGACACAATGGCGTCTGACATGAGAGTGCGGATGAAGCAAAGCTGTGGAATTTAATTCCACCATGTGGAAAAAATGGAACCCATTGGCATTCATCGATGCTTGCTGAACATTTATGGAGACCATACGGTGGATGTGAGCACAGTGAGGGGTGGGTGGTGCATTTCAACAGTGGTGACAGTGACAGCCGGTCAGCTCTGCTGGGGCAAATTTTTACAAGCATGATATGCAGGCTGTTGTTCATCACTGGTAAAAATGCATAGATAATGGTGGTGATTGTGTTGAAAAAGAGTGCTGTATAGCTGAGAATTTGCTCTATTGAATAGGCTTGTTTTGCTCTTTGTAGATGTTGTAGTTTCCATGGAAATAAATAGGAGGCATTGCTTTTGGATTGACCTACATAACAGCACCAAAACCAGAGGTGTTTAAATTCACTTTTTCAGCCTCTCTGTGACTTCCTGACTACAACTTCTCACTCTGCAGTTAACTCTTACTTTAGTTGAGCCACTCTAAGTGATCAAGGAGACTTCACTCAAAGTTGTGTATCATTATATCCTATTTCATATCCCAATGAAAAGGACATTTCACTCTACCATTGAGATTTTAAAAATAAACCCAACACAATTCAACACATTTAATTCTGTTTAAAGTGAAAACACTTTTAAAAATATAGAAATTGAGCTGAAAAAAAAACTAATCACTTTTTCAATCAGATTTATGCTTGGATGACTCTCTGCACTTCAGTTTTTGACAGGAAAGATGGAAGGTGACAAAGTGAAAGAGGGCTACAGAGAACATCAACACTTTGATCCACAGTTCTGCCTCAGATGTTTTTTTTTTCAGCCCATATCAAAAAGGTTACAAAAAGGTGTCCAAATGCAGGACAGCATTCATTCGACAACATTAAGAAATACTGCTAAAATAGAAGGTTTCATTTCTTTATTTCAGAAATTTCATCTTCAAAATATAATAATGGATATTTCTCTTTTCCAGCTACCACAGAAACATAATCTGAAATGGAACAATATTTCCAGAAGAATCAGCAGTCTGAGTACCTTGGAAACACTGAGTTTTAGTTTACAATCTGAGATTTATGGCCGTAGTCCTGGGTTACCTTTCAAAAGAGGATACCAGGGAGAAACCCTGGAAATCTATTTCAAACCCTAGAAATTATACTCGAGGGAACAATTCCCCTTTGGCAAAGAAACGCACTAAATGACCTAAGGGTGTTTTCCATTTCTGCTTAAGTCTTTTAAAAATAGATATGTTTAATAAATTCTTAATAGCTTGCACAAATGCCGAAGTGTATACTAGTGGATCATTTGAGTTTAACCAAAAGACCCAGATGGTTCTGACCTTGCAAAATCTTAGACAGGTTGCAACCTAAAGCAACCAGTAAAAGCAGGGCCTTGAACTTGGTGAGCTGGACTCACAACTCATGAGTAATATCCAAGGGATAGCAGCCTGAAATTTCTGAACCCTCCCATCCTTGTGGTAGATATGAAGTGAGAAGTAGAGAAAGAATCCTACTGGGACAGGATTATATGAGAGTCCCTGTGCACAGTCAAATCTAAGAAAAGGATTTGCAAATTGATGGGTAATCTCTCAGTTCAGTCCCAAATTCTCTCAGAAAGGAGAAGTGCTTCTGATAGGGCTACTTTGTACTGTTTTGTACCCAGGAGATCATTGAAAAGGAAAAGGACTGTATTTTGAGCTAGGGGTTGGAAATCCTGTTTTTCAATAGCTATGTGAGCAATAAAATAACGTTAGACAGACATTAATGAGTCTGAGATTTAAGGAAAGGTTTTCAACAGAGTGCTTTAATTTGGCAGCTACAGTCTAATTACTAGCAAGTGCAAATGTTGCCAAAGAAGTCTAAATAGCCATAGCATGAGGTTTGAAAAATAATTCCAGTAGTAAAAGCCATTAATTCTTCTTTCAAAGTCAGAATGTGCTAATTCAGAAGCCTGCAGGGCATGAATATAAAAGACAAGAAAGATTTCCCCATTCATCAGGTGAACTACTAATGTGAAAATGCAATCTAATATTTAAATGTTTTAGTGCCAACTACCAGAGTGAGTCTATTAAAGTTTTTTATTTAAATTATGTTATAGCACAAAATCTGAGACTCATTTGTAATGCAGCAGTAGAGAGACATATCCTTTCCCAGGAATGCCTAAATAGAAAAAAAATATGGGTTTGTTTTATTCTTTATTAATTCATCATTTCTGAATGGTTTCTATGTCTACCTCTCCACATTCAGGTGAAACATTTTGGTAGAGGAAGTTTTGAATGAAACTAGATAGCAATGGACCAACATAAGCTGGAGCTGAACAAATATGCAGGGTTTTTTCCTTTCACAGCAACAATGATACAGTCTTTCCTTTTCACTGAGAAAAGTACTCCCATTGGAGGAAGATGTAGACAGTAAAAAAGCTCTTTCACAAAATTCGGTGAATACAAATGTTAATCTGAAGTTTACCTTGCAAAGTGGCATGCAAGATACAGTGTTTTGACTAGACACCTCACAAAATTGGGTGGCTCCCACAGTCCTGAGACATATGTACACTTTATTTCATTTGGTCTGTCTTCCATAGACTATCATGTTTGTCTTGTGACTAAATCTGAGCAGCTCCAGTAGCCCAGTAAGGGATGTGAGCACACATCTATCATTTGTGGTTAGTTGCGTCCCCAGTTAAACCTTTAAATTGTTTGTTCATTTGGGAAGGATCTGTGTATTTGCAGATTATACATTAACATCTGCTGTGGTTTAACCACAGCAGGCAGCTAAGTACCACCCAGCTGCTTGCTCAGTCTCCCCAGGTGGGATGGGAGAGAGAACTGGAAAGAGAAAAGTGCAGGAATTCATGGATTGAGATAAAGACAGTTTACTAGGTAAAGCAAAAGCTGTGCACACAAGCAAAGCTAAACAAAGAATTCATTCACTACTTCCCATCAGCAGGCAGATGTTCAGTCACTTTAGGGAAAGCAGAGATCACCATGTGTTTCTTAGGAAGACAAAAACCATCACTCTGAATGTCCCTCCCTTCCTCCCTCTTCCCCCCAGATTTTATTGATGAGCAAGACACCATAAGGCATGGAACATCACTTCGGTCAATCTGGGTCAGCTGTCTTGGTTCTGTCTCCTCCCAACTCCCTGTGCATCCCCAGCAGCATGAGAAGTTCTTGACTGTGTAAGCACTGCTCTACCAAAAATATCTTTGGTTTATTATCACCACTATTTTCGCCAAAAATCTAAAACACAGCATCATACAAGTCTCTATGAAGAAAATTAGCATCACAGCCAGAAGTATGCCAACATCATTTGTTAATATTAGAGTGCTAGTATCATATCTCAGTGTCCAGTGAAAATTACGATTGACCACTTGAGCAAAGGGATTCCTCATATCCAAACAGCTCACAATGTCTTTACTCCCTAGTGAGGGCAGCAATTGTAAAGACTGATTTGCAGTCAGTTTGCAGCCATGCTTGTAGGACATATGCAGTAAAACTAACCATTTCCATTGGGACAAACGGCTAAAACTGAAAGTCATGACTTTACTGGGACATCTGCATGTGCTAAGTGAGGAGAGAGGCACAGGGGGCACAGGGTTAGTCAGCATGGACATACAAAGATACTTGTGGTTTCTGTAATTGGGAGTTTCAGTCACATAGCTTAACTTCCAGGTTTCCAGAGGTTTCCCCGCATACTACTTCAACATGCAGTGGCCTCTGAAAAAACTTGTACTTCCTAACCCAAAAACCTTAGGTCTGCTACTAAAGATTACAGTTACCAACACCTGCAATTGACCAACTATCAAAAACACACTTCTTATTTGCTCTATAGAATGTCCATAGAAAATCCTAATGGAGTTCACCTGGAAAGAGTTTTTCCCAACTCACAAAACTTTATGAGCTTAGAGAAATGTTCCAAGTCCTCATGAAGACAAATCTAACAGTTTTTGATTTTTTTTCACAGGAAGAAGAAAAAACTAAGCAAATGGAAAAAGAAAGCAAGAAACTGTCAAGAAACTGAACACACAGGTTAGCAGTTATGGCAATGCCTAGTGTGTGTGAGAGATGTTGATCTCATTCCCAAGAGCCATGCATATTTACTTCTGCAAAGCAGCACAATTCTAAGGAGAGAAAACAAGAGAGGAAATTGGCAGCATTGTCTGTGATGTGAAAGACAGTGATCAAATTGTTGGTATAAAGCCAATATTTTACCTTTTCAGTCATTGGTTGTTCAATCTTCTTTACTTTCTGCTTTTGACCGAAGCTGATATACATAACCAATGAGAATTTTTCTTTTTGAAACTTTTGTTGCAGTTCTAATGCATCTGGGAAAACTTCTCAGTGTAGTGAATTATCATCTTCTTAAAAAAATCTGTTTCACTGGAAACTCTCCAGAGCATTTCAACATTTAGGGGCTTTACATGCTGTTTGCAGAGCCAGGTCCTATTTCAAAGACCATTGAGTCTGAGTAGACAGAACAGATAAACTGTGAAAGAAAAGGAACTGTGAAAGAAAAGAAACAAGTATTTATTCATTAAATAGCTTTGTCTAGAGATTGTATGTGAGAAAATGAAAGGCTCTGTATTTCCTGGTTTCTAGAATAGATCCTTCCCAATTGCCCCAAATCAAGATAGGCTCAGACAGATTGAACTGACCATGACACAAAATTTGTTACCTCCAAATGACCAAATTCTAGCAGCTTCTGGCCCAAGATAGGGAGAAAGGCAGCAGAAAGCATCTAACAAAATCCTGTTAAATATTTGGTAAGTTGGTTCAAATATTCAAACTTCTGCTGAAGAAAATCTACATTTTTCTCAGAATTTTGCCTATTAAGAGCATCTAGGCATAGTTCCTTTTCTTTCTTTTTAAAACTGAGAAAGTGTTTTTTGTTGGATCTTATAGCCTAAAGCATATTGTGAGCATGTTATTTTAATCTTAACATAGAAGTTGGAAATAGACTAAAGCCACAGATGCCTGGATATAAATATAAATATTTGTACCAGGCTTTTCCACTTATAATCACATTTTTCACCTTTCCATGTTGCATAGGCTTTTCCTTGCCTGCAGTGACATTTTCTCAATTTTGTTTGATTTGGTATGAGTCAGACAGAGTACTTATTGATGGAAAAAATGAGAAATACTGAAGGCATATATATGTAAGCAGTTGTTTGACTCAAAAAAAAAGTCATTTGCAGTTTTTTGACAGAGTTTGTACGAGTCATGCAGAAGCTCTCCCCAGTACACACAGTAATAAAACCATTTTGCCTACAATTATTTCCAGGTACAGAATAAATATATATAACTGATCTACCTGTTTTTCAAATATTTCAGAAACACTACAAGCATCTCCCATCTGTAAAAGCAAACTAAATACAATACATTTGCTAGCATCATACCAAGTACCACACCAAGTATCAATACTATGGCTCAGGAACTGGTGGTGATGTCAAGGGCAAGGATGGGACAGGGCAAGGACAGGACAGAAGGCCATTTCTTAGCTCTGTAATGCTTAACATAGTTAAAAAAAAATCAGAAGTACATTGTTTAATTTTAAGATCTAAGAAAAATAGGTAAATTCTTGTTTAATGTCATTTATCTTAAAATATTTGTATAAGTGATCCAATAAAATAAAGCAGAGTCAAAGTGTCCAGAGGGCACTCAGACTTGGTGGGTAAGCAATCACCATGTAAACCTTCAAAGTCATCTGACTTTTCAGATTGGTTGGAGAGGAAAACAGTAGTTTGTTTATTAAACTATATGATACCTCATCTTATTATTTGAGACTATATCTTGTGAGCAAGAAGAAAACATCTTTCTTTTGGAATAGTTAATACATTAATCATCTATTGAAATGAGTAAAAGATCTTCTGTAAAGCAGCTCTGAGACACCAAGTTGCAAGGGAGGCTTTGCTCTGAACAGTCAGTGTTGACCGTCAATACCAGTTTTTCAGATAGCAGCTGAAGATTTGTATATGCGTGAGCAAACCAACTGATGAAAGAACTAATGAAAAGTCCAACTGTGTGGGAATACAGAGTTCTACATAACTGCCAGATAAAAGCCAGATTGAATCAAGTCCTTTGCTAGTGGGAGCCAACAATAACAATAATAGAAAAAGCATACAGAGTGTAATTGAATTGTTTGGACAAAGAAACAAGGTTCTGTGTGCACAGCAAATGTGAAATAAACCAAAAGGGCATGCTTAGATTAACTTCACTGACCATTTAAATATTCTCTAAGTTCCAACTAGCATGGTAATAATGTGAGATTCTTCGAAAGCTATTTCTGCAGAATACATCATCACAAAAGAAAAACCACTAAACAAACCCATGGAAATTCTGAAGCCACTGCACTGTTGAATAATAAATAGATTCAGCTGTGTAAACAAATTCCATTTAAGGGTTAAACATTCATGTACAGCAAGGAGTACCAAACACTAAAGATCATAGAATCATAGAAACACAAGATTGGAAAGGACCTACAAGATCATCTAGTCCAACCATTATTTCAGTACAAATGCTTTTCCACAAACACTTAAAGCTGTACAAGGCAAAAAAAGACTTTTTCCTTCTCCTTTCTCTTGTTTACCCAAGGAACCTAGAAATTGCCAGATACCTCAAAAGAGCTCCCTGGTGGGAAGGTGTAAACTGTGAATGAGTGATGAAACCAGAATGAAATGTTAAAAGAGTCTAAGTAAATCAGCTAGCAAAGCAACAACCTGCTGAGTGCAAATATTTCTTCTTTCCGATCAACATTTCTTGTTTATCTACACCATGTACTTTTCTCTACAGAACTGCTTTCTGTCATTGCCATACTGATTTCCAAACTGCCCCTCAACTAAAATATTCATTCAGGTCTCCAGTTCCCCTCCATCTGCTGCAGGAGTCTCCTTTCTTTCTTCTTGATTGCCAGGATCTTTTCAGGATTCAGATCCCCCTCCTTGGTTTCAGTGTGGTTTTTGGACTTGGTCAAATTTACCAAATAAGTATGGTCTTTAATAAATAACTCAAACACGTATCAATTAATTCAGTACAAGCACTGTAGATTCTGTGTTCTTGGTCCAGAGTCTGTGGTATATGAAAAATCCAGGAGAAGTTCTCAACCAGTGTGGGATAAAGTCTGTGAACTGCTCAGCTGATGCTGGAAAAAAAATACTCAGGTCAACATTCATGTCCTTCCCTGCCGGAAGAAGAGAGATTTCTTTCCTCTTTTTAATGAAAAAAGGCAAAGGACAGGGAAGTATCCTTTTGAGGTCAAGGACGTGTCTCTGTTCTCTCCTATGTTTATATCTTTGCTTATTGCTGAACAATTTTCATGCATATATATCCCATCATGGACAGAGGTTGCCTTCATTTTGCTGAGCACATGAAAACTCTCACACAATGGTTTTGAGACCTGAGAATTAAACAGTGTCACTTCTTTACAGCTTGTTAATTGATCTCAGAGAAACATTCTGCATTTCTTCACTAGAATTATATACTTGGATTCAGCCCAGCTGATGAGGGGGACAGTTTTTTTTTTTTTTCTTTTGGATCTATGTTATGGAATATTACTGCTGCTTAAAACAACGTTGTTTGAAACAGGCTATTGCAAATTACTCCAAGTTGGGAACTTCATCCAGTTTTGTCAGGGCTGTCCCTGTAAGCTTTGCTCCAATAAGCTTTTAAGGTACTTACCTATGTGTCATTCACAGTGTGGTCTGCAAGCTGGCTTTCAGCTCTTGCAGTGTTCATTTATTGCTCAATTATCAAGAAAGCTGTCAAAACAAAGTGTTGAGTTTTAACCATGGAAATATGTGAAAGCTAAGTGTTGTAGGCTCAGAAGTGAAGAAGAACATGGTTCTAAAGACAAAGGAAGTACATACTCTGAAAATATTGCTTTCCTTTTTATAGATCCCCCAAATCAGAAATAAAGAAAAAAAATCAAAAATAACAATATAATATTGTTGCACTCACTACACCAATTCATTTTCTGAAAAAGGAAGGAATTCACTCCACAGTCCAAAAAATATAGGAATTAATTTTCGTGTACTTGGGAGATTAACACTGACAGTTGAAGGCAAATTGTTGTAGCTCATAACTACTCTATTATTTAATGAGAAAAATACCTCAGTTGAGAGAAGCTCATTAAACATATCTATACTTTTCTTAAGGTTAAATATTTTTTAAAATTCTTAGATAGAGTCTGAAATAAAGACTTAATAGAGCAGAAGGACAACCAGCAAGTGATAACAGCAAGTATCCTTGCTGTTGATGCTTTACCTAATGCAGCCCAAGGATACCATTGGCCTTCTTAGAAGCAAGGGCACCTTGCTTACTCATGTTCAGCTTGGTGTCCACCAGGAACCCTGGGTCCTTTCCGCCAAGATGTATTCCAGCTGGGTGGCTCCTGAGTTGTTCGCTTCCAGGTTCAGGACCCCACACTTTTCCTTGTTGAACTTCATGAGATTCCTGTCAGACCACCTCTCCAGCCTGTCAAAGTTCCTCTGGATGACAGCCTGGCCCTCTGGTGAAGACATCTCTTCTGCCTTCAAATCAAGATCAAATGTCTTTTTGAAAGATAAGCTTTAGCCACACATTAGGACAGTAGAAAAGTACTGAATGCAACTGTTTCATCCATTTCAAACAGAAAATGAAACTAGATCTAACATTTCCTTCTTGTTTCAAGTTCATCATTCTATTAAATGGTTATTTATGTTTTTCTTTGCCCCTCAGAGAATTTCAGATAAATGTATTCTCAAAAAGAAAAAATCTTTAAGACGCTGGTGGCTAATTTCACCAGAAACTATTTGGGAACAGGATTTTCTTTGATATAACTGCTCTCTGGATAATTTAATCAGAGCCAGATTATGCATATTCTTTTTATCATAAGTGTTTCAAGACATTGTTTACTTTTCTATGATAGCTGCTTTTCAACTAAAATTATAATTTCTCAGAGGACCAATTGGTTACTAAACTAAAAACTGTATTAACAACTTTCTGCATTTTTTTTGGCCAATAGAGAGATTTAAATTTAAATATTGAAATAGAGAAGAGTGGGTTAAAATAATTATTTTCGATTTTTGACAGACTCCTGGCTTTAAAGAGCCAGTCTCGTGCCATGAAATTTGGAGAAATGATAATAAAGCTTCAAGACAGGAGAAACTTAGAGAGGAATAAGTGGCTATGCAGGGATCAGTTTTGCCATTGCTGCGCCTTCTGACTCCTCTCTGCTCTATCAGTGCCATCACAGACCCTAACAGTCACTCCAAGGCCTGGATCAGCTCCAACTGGAATCACTCAGTGAAAGTTTCTCAATTAGTCCCAGCAATACCCCAGGTATTACACTCTGCATTACAAAGAAGGAAACAAGATGGGAAACAATTCTGGCCTCTAACCCACAGAAAAAATCTGGATAGCTACATGTAGTTCCCTGAAGGAATACCTGACCAATTGTAAACTTCATTTCTTATATCAGTCAGGAAGTAATGTGTCTTTGTAGGTTTTCAGATTCATAGGCTAATTCAGGTGAAAAGGAACCTCAGGATACCGGGTCCAGCCCCTGCTCAGAGCAGAGCCACATTCCATGTTAGATCACACATTTAGCCCACGCTGATTTCAGGCATCTGCCAAACCCTGCACTGCACTGCACTGCAATGCTCCTGAAGACAACTGCACAAAGTGCTTTTAGACTGTTTCTAGCTAACCAATTTCCTTCTCTATTTTCCTTCGCTAGCTTGCTTGCAACCAGGCCCTGATCTCACAACCACATTTCTGCTTTTCAGGTTGTACTGCTGTAATACCTCCATTCAGAAAACTAACTCCCATTTGGGTTGTCCTGTATTTTTATTTGAAACTACGAATTCTGTAAAGATTTGCAGATCCACTGAATTTAGTTGTTGACTTTCATGGCAGAAAGTTCAGGATAACAGTACAATGGATTTTCCTAAGCATAATATGATCCTGAATTACCTCACATTAAAAATACTCCACATGGAAGTTGTAAAGAATTGAGTCATTTTTCCTATGGAGAGTACGTTACTTTAGAAAGAAACATTTTTCTACAATCTGGAATAAATTAAGATGGGTCTGACAATTTCTAGTACATATTGATACCAATTAAATAGTAAGAACTCTTTATATTCTTTCTTTAAAAATAAATGATATTCATTCCAAAATGTGCATTACTTACCGTAAGACTGTTGCCAGTTCTCTTCCCAAGAAGTACTTTATTTAACTGGAGTAGTAGAACAGGATCAGCCAAACCTGTAAAACACAAGCAATACATAGAGTATGAAAAGCCAGTAGACACAGTTTATGATTCTGAAGAACAGCAGCACTGGCAGCAGGTGCCTTTCTGAGCAGCCAACATCCTGTGGGGGAAAAAAAAAAAAAAAAAAACA
>WBMW01004807.1:21235-209010 GCA_013396635.1 Penelope pileata | reverse complement strand
GCTGAGCCAACCCATAACATTGTGCTGTGTCTGATACTATGGATCTTTGGACTGAACTCTGTTTGTGATACTGCCAACGGGTAAAAGCATAGAGAATGTTTTTTCTAAATAGACTTATTGTAAAGGTGAGAGTAAGATGCAAACATTTTTCAAATCTTGCCCTTTGCTGATGTTTTAAGGGAGAATTTGACTCTTGCAATTATTTTTGTACTCACTTGAGTGCAGGTGAAAAGCAGTATGAGATTTCACAAAATAAGAAAAGATGTAAATTAAAATGGTCACCATCTTCAGTTTGCCTTTTTCAGTGATTTACATCAGATCATCTCTTCTGTCTCCTAGGCAAGAGGCACTTGTACAGATCAGGGTGCCTTTGCATGTGCCTACACAACAGAAGAACTCTTTACTGTGAGTAAACATGTAGAAATCCCTCTATAGCCTGACATCCAAGGAGTGTCTGCCAGCATTGAGCATGCACACCACAGAGCTGAAGAGGTGTGGGAGGGCAGCAATTCTCTCTTCTTTAGATGTGTCTCCTGGTATTTCCACAGAGACCAGCTTAAAGAGAGAGGACAATGCCAGCAATTTGCTTTACAAGATGCTGATTCAGCTCTTTATGAAAATTGTTGAACTAAACGAACACCTTAATAATGTAAAACAAAAAATTTAAACAGGAAAGTCCTACTTTGATTTATTGAAAGATGGCTGATACCAGTTTCAAAGTTGCTTTGGTTCTCCAGCAGTCACTAGGTGGGACCAGCTTGTACCACAACTTGGTTTTTTGTTCTGCAGTTGTGTGCAAAGGTCCACAGTTCCCCTCTTTCCCGTCTTTCCCTTTTTGTTTTTTCCTCTTAACTCAAAATCACAGAAATCCTAATCTAGTAAATATAATTCAGAACTTCGGAGCGTATGCAGAGAATGTCATGGGAAAAAGCCCCAGTGCAGGCATGTCCAACCCATGGCCTATAGGCCACATGCAGCCCAGTCCAGCCTGTACTGTGGCCCACATCCTGCCACTATGCCATCATGGCGGTGGCTCTTCCCCACCGCGTGACCCAGCTCAGCCCCAGGCACACACCCATCAATCAGCAAGAACCAAACATCAGTGTGCAACTGGCACTGTCTCAGCTGAACCGAGGACATGGAGCGGGTGCAGTGCAGTGCTAACTCAACTTACAGCAAATAATGTCATGCATCTTGATACATTGGCTAAGCACAGTCCTGTTTAACAACTTCATTAACGATCTAAACAATGAGCTAGAGTACACTCTCAGTAAAATTGTGGATGACATGAAACTGGAGGAAGTAGCTGGCCCAGCAGAGGGCCATGTGGCCATCCAGAAGGACCTGGACAGGCTGGAGAGGGATCTAACAAAAATCTCATCAAGTTCAGTAAGGGGAAATGTAAAGTCCAGCAGCTAGGGAGGAAAAACCCCAGGCACCAGTACATGCTGGTGGCCGCCCAGCTGGAAAGCAGCTTTGCAGAAATGGACCTGGAAGCCCCGGTGGACACCACGTTAAACATGAGTCAGTAGTGTGCCCTTGCCACTAAGAAAGCAAACAGTATTCTTGGCTGCATTATGCAAAATACCACCAGCAGATCAAGAGACGTTATCCTTCCCCTCTACCCAGTATTGATGAGGCAACAGCTGGAGCACTGTGTTCAGTTCTAGGACCCTCAGAACAAGAGAGACATGAACATACTGAAGAGAGTCCAACAGAGGGCCACCAACATGATGAAGGGGCTGAAGCACCTCTCCTATGAGTAGAGGCTGAGAGAGCTGGGGCTGTTAAGCCTGGAGAAGAGGAGGTTCACTAGAACACAGAAAATTCCATCTGAACATGAGAAAGAACTTCTTTACTTTGAGAGCGACAGAGACAGGAACAAGCTGCCCAGAGAGATTGTGGAGTCTCCTTCTCTGGAGATATTTAAGGCCCACCTGGATGCTTTCCTGTGAAACCCACTGTAGGGAACCTGCTTTAGCAGGGGGTTGGACTAGATGATCTCTCTTCCAGCCCCTATGGTTCTGTGATTCTGTGAAGGCTCCAAGGAGATCTCATTGCAGTGTTTTGGTATTTCAAGGGGGCTTATATGAAAGATGAAGAACAACTTTTTACATGGTCTGATAGTGACAGGACAAGGGGGAATGATTTTTAACGAAAAGAGATTAGATTTAGATCAGACAGGAGAAAGAACTTCTTTTTAGTTTAAAACCATTCCCCCTCGTCCTGTCACTTAACCATTCCATGGTTCTGTGATTCTGTTCTTTTGTGTATCTACTGACATTAAGTCTTTTCAAGATGACATTTTAATTTACTAGTTCATCAAAATAGGACTGACTCACTGCAAAACAGCAGATTAGTGGTGCTAGAGTAGAGATAGCAGAAAAAGCTTTTATCCCTAAAGATGGGATGTACTGAATTCCCCTCAGCACTCATGTATCTGAGCTCCCCAAGTCCAGGACTGCATGCTGCTAAAGCCACTTTTTCTTGATTAATCCATACAACGTCACTGTCAAAACAGAGACCGCCTCACCCTGCAGTCACAGCCAATACCCTGCTGGCTTTGAATAAATGTTCCTGGGAGCTATTTCTCTGCATATTTTGTGATTATTTGTCATTCTTTGATACATTGCTCATCTCACCGCTCCAAAGGATGGAGCACTTTCATGCACACAGGCAACATTTGATGTAAAAAAGGATGCCTTGGGGAGTCCGCTTTTCTTTAAAATGACAGCAGTGAACTATTGCTGCAAAGACAAATGTTCCACATTAATATATCCCCACTCGGCACAGTAACCCCTACTCTAACTCTGAATGAGTGTTTGGATAGCACAGCTGGGCTACACCTGGGCTATATCACTGAGCAACAAGATTTCTGTTTTGTTCTATGTCAGATGAAGCCTTTACTTTCTGATCTACCACCATTTGTATTTTTAAAGGGCTTGAAAATCGTTAATTATCACCAATGAGAGAAACAAGCCTAAATTCATGGCTTTTGCATCGTGAGGTAAAATTGAGTTTATCTTCTGTCAGCAGTCTCACTTCACACATTAAACTGTTGAATCTCTGCTGGGTATGGGGCTTTTGAAATCTCTAGAGCTTTCCTTTCTAAGGCCTGAAAAGTGCAGCAGTGATGGTTAGAGCAGCATTTTATCTCATGAAAGCGTGCTGACTCTGAATCCCAAAGGTTCATACAGACCCTGTGAAATGTTATAAACATGATAAATACAGGATTGCAATATGCTTTTTATTAACTCATTTTGGGGAATGGGAGTTGTGTTGTTTTGTCTCTGATGATATAATTGTCCCCATACAAGAACTGTCTGTGCTGCAAGATTGTGCTTTGAGCGAAGTCCCCAGCACCCATTTGCTGCCCCCAGAGTTGCTGTGATGAGTCGCCTTTGAAGATGACCCCTCCCGTGCCGCTCCGATGAGTGCCAGGACTGAGGCTGGCAAATCCTTTATTCCTTCCAATTGTTTACATATATTTTTCCTATAAGCTGGTGGGTGGCACATCTGTCTTCCTGCGTTTCTTCAAGGAGAACTAACTACAGGCTTTCCCTTCAGCAATAATTGCTTTCATGTTCATGAGTTTGGAATGGGTGACAAATGTACTTCTGCTCCTGAGCTAATTAGACGTAGTGAGTGCAAGGTGCAAGCATATCCCAATTTCCTTTGATTTAAGTCTATTAATTTATCCCATAGAAAAGGCAAAGCACTCCCCAGGAATTGGGAGCATCCTGCTCTTTGCTTGCTGACCACTGGAGGGGGACAGCGGGAGAGTTTCTGTGCCCCCAGCTCCCAGTCATTTTTTAACCAGCCAGAGACCCTACTCTCATCCGCTTTCTCCAAAAGCAACGATGAGAAAACAATTTTTCTCTCTTCCAAGCAACAGTTAATTTTACTATTTCCGAAACTAGAAAGTGAATGAAAACAACCTCGAGTAGTTCAATTCAAATTAAGCAAATTGCTAATTTTCTTTTCTTATAGAAACAGAGCAAAACATGTAAAATATTACACAACAGTTGGGCTATTCTGGGAAAAATATTGGAACAGAACTATTCCTGGGTAGTGATATGTAAATTGGTGATAGAGGCAAATTCAAATTCCCTCATAGGAAACAATAACACATTAAATCTCTATCTTTGCTCATAGAATCATAGAATCATAGAAACACTAGGTTGGAAAGGACCTACAAGATCCTCTAGTCCAACCGTTCTCCTATCACCATCCCTACCCACTAAGCTACTAAATCATATCCCTTAGCACTTCGTCCAGACGCTTCTTGAACAGCGCCAGGGACGGTGACTCCACCACCTCCCTAGGCAGGCCATTCCAGTGCCTGACCACTCTTTCAGAGAAAAAGTTTTTCCTTATATCCAGTCTAAATTTACCCTGGTGCAACTTGTGGCCATTCCCTCTCATCCTGTCATTAGTTATCTGGGAGAAGAGGCCGACCCCCTCCTCACCACAACCTCCCTTCAGGAAGTTGTAGAGTGCAATGAGGTCTCCCCTGAGCCTCCTCTTCTCCAGACCAAACAATCCCAGCTCCCTCAGCCGCTCCTCATAAGACTTGTGCTCTAGACCCCTCACCAGTTTTGTTGCCCTTCTCTGAACACGTTCCAGGGCCTCAATGTCTTTCTTGTAGTGAGGGGCCCAAAACTGAACACAGTACTCGAGGCGCGGCCGCACCAGAGCTGAGTACAGGGGGATGATCACCTCCCTGCTCCTGTTGGCTGCACTATTTCTAATACAGGCCAGGATGCCATTGGCCTTCCTGGCCACCTGGGCACACTGTCGGCTCATGTTCAGCCGAGCATCAACCAACACCCCCAGGTCCTTTTCCTCTACACAGTCTTCAAGCCAATCTGCCCCAAGCCTATAGTGTTGCATGAGGTTATTGTGGCCAAAGTGCAGGAACCGACACTTGGCCTTATTGAACCTCATCCCATAGCCCAGCTATCCAGCCTGTCCAGATCATGTAAGTGCTTTGGAGATAGATCCTTCTAATTTCTGGTGAATCCAAGACTCTCTGTCTCACCCAGCTTATTCAGAAAGACTGGTTTGAATTCACTGATTGTTTCTCACTGACAGTGCCTTGGTACGTAAGAGCTTAAGAGTGGTGTTCAGAGCAGGGCCTTGATGAACTAGGGACTAATGGCTTTGGGAGTGACAGGGGAAGGCTGGGAGTTCCCTGCGTGCCCAGACATCTTGGTAGCCATGTAAATTTTCAGCATCTGTTGGACTTTATAAAGAGAACTGTAGCTCTGCCGTATTTTTTATGGCTAATTCCTCCTATTTGATCTGCAGGAGTTTCCAGCTAATTTTATCTGACACTCACTAACTCCTGTACAAGGAAGCAAACAATTGTTCCTTATTCTCTCCTTGCTACCCTCTTGATTGTTCTCTGTCTCATCCTGCCCAGATATCATCCTTTTTTTCCCCAGGCCAAAGACTCTCAGCCTCTTTCAGCCACTCAGAAGCAGGGCGAGCAAAATATTGAGATCATATTAGTAAATAAAGTATCACCCCAACACCCTCCTCAAAAGTGGCCAGTGCTACCTGATGCCTGCTGGCTGCTTTCCTTGCATGCCCTGCAGCGTTTCTCAGATATTTCTCTGCAGCTGAGACATGGACTGATGGCCTTTGCTGGCTGCTGCTGACTGTTCAGTTTGAGCCAGTAGGTGGCAATGCTGGCACACGACACTTTTTTCACCCCCTATTATCTATGTTTATCTATCTGTCTGTCTATCTACCTATTTTTTACTGCCCTTTCATTTCCCAGCTTTCCTACACTGCCTGAAGTGAGACTCAGCAGCACTCATACAGCTCCTGAGCTGATAGATTGGCCATGCTTTGTGTTTGCTGTATGGTGAAGACTAGTCCTTCTACCATTTACAGATGCTTTGAGGAAAGAACTGGTGAGCTCCGGAAAAAATGCAGATGGCTGCTCTGGCTTGGTTTGTCAAGGATCAAGCAATTTGAGGTAGCCTGCAGCACTCCCAGCCCTTGAAAGGTCTGCTCAATTATTTCATTTTTAATGTAGCAGTTTGCTAAAGACATTTCTCCACCAATGTCCATTAACACTTGACAGGAAAATGTAAGAGCTAGAAAAGTCTAAAATGGAGCATCCTTTCCCACTGAAATTACATATAATTAACCAATTAGACACTCAAATCTGCCTCAGTGTTCAGAATGAGTACTTACAGAAGTACAATACCCTTCCGAGCCCCGCTCTTGCTCTAAGGAAATAATTCCAATTGCCATCTTCCTCATTTCACAGCCTGTTACCGTTTTCCAGACAGCAGATCTAGGCAAGAGTCCTTTCTGTAATTTATTTTGGGCAAGAGTGCTCCTTGGAGCCTGCTCCTAAAACACATCCAGTACAGGGCCATTCACTGTCACAGGCAGGGCTCATCACGTCTGTGCTCCGTGCTGTGCAGTGACTGATTTCAGAAGATCATCTTCTTCCCATGCTCTCTCTAGAATGCTTTATTTGCACCGCTTTCCACAGTTAACTGCGCAGGAGATGTATACATTGCAGATGGGGAGGTAGTTTGCATTCATGTCTTAGAAATAAATGCCTTCACATACTGACTACATGCAGGCTAGGCTTTTTAAACGTAATATACGCTGTAAGTTACCATGGCAAATCTTCACTCATTCTTCTGGGCAAGGCAATTTAGCAGGACATACAAGTGACTGCCTGAAGATATCCATTTGCCTTGTGCAAGTGGAGGCAGTTACCTTCACAATTTCCTCATTTCTCTGAGCCTTATATAGGAGCTGCCTAGAATATTGCAAATATTGGTGTGAAAAAAACATAGGGGGCAGGAATGGCATTATCAACATGATACATTTGTGCTACCCCAGTGCAGCAAACTGCAGCTGGCTGGAGTATATAGGAGGTACAGCTCCTTCACTGATTTCTCCACAAAAGCCATAAAGGAAAGCAGACAAGGGCTCTGTTCTGCTCTCTATCACCTGTGTGCCTCTGGGTTTGCTCTGTTAGAAATCTCCTTTGCAGTCCAAGCCCAGGAGAGGAGGAGTGTTGTAATCAGGTGGGTAGAAACTGTGCATGACACAGATGTAAGCACAGCAGAGATTCTGGTTCACTTCGTGTGGAATCCATTTGAAGTGATGCATATTTTAACGCTAAGCTCCAGCTATGGCCATCCTGAAGCTGCTGTCCCCTCAGCAGCACTGATTTTTATGTGCTTTTTGATAACGCAGAACATGAAGGTGAACAACCTCATTCCAAAGCACACATCTGCCTTTGCAGCTCCTTCATCTGACAGTAAGAGCACAGTGTTTTTACTACCATTTTTGGCATCCTCAGTCTTCTATAAAAGTGTAGATATTCTAATATAGATAGAAAATGATATTTCTTGGTCGAATTTTGTGAAAATGATTTCTGTTCTCTTTTCTGATCACTGTAAACAATTTTCTCTCTAAAATCCCATTTTTCCTTTCACTAACGCACTTATTGACTCATATCTATGGAAGCACCTTGCCTCCTGGCTCCTTTTGCTGGCTCATTATATGTATTTATTGCTGCATTTCTCTGAAGCAATTTCATTAAGTTCTGTTTTATGGCTATCCCAGAGATCTGCTGTTAGTATGCAGTGCCCTCTCATACTCATAGCAAAAGCAAGACCATTCTGTTTATTAAGTTTTATTAATCTCTTTCAATCATTTAAAGATGAAAAACAGTTAAGTTATTGTAGGATTTTACCTCTTTCAATTAACAGCAAAATAAACCTAACTTCCTCCAGCTTTCTGCTTTATTGCTCATACCTCTGGTGTGGATTACATTTTTGAGAGCTATTATGATTGCTTACAGGCAAAGCAAGTTTAGTAAAATATCAGCTGCTGAATCTCCAAAGAAATATTCATTTGAGGGAAAACTTTGCAGCATTTTGTAGTTACTTAAGAGACATTTCTGTTCCCTTAGACTCATGAAAGGTGACCATTAGCATTAGGATTTTCAAATTGCTACAAGTACGAGGCATGAATGTGAACATTGTTGAGGGATTTGGAAAGTACTGTTGAGAGTCCAGAAGGCAGATTAAAGGAGAAATGATTAGAATATTACATTGGCTCAAAACCACATTTGCATCCAAATTCAATCAAAGTTAAAAATAGAAAATAGATGTGTAGTTTTGGTAATTATTATACTCCAAACAACATAGTCACACAAGTTCCCTTGACATTCAGATCCTCAAAGCTATTTAGATGCCACGGTACACAAATTTTATTTGAACCATCCTGATTTCTGCTCCACATATTGCCAACATCAAGAACCAGATCAGGAGTCCTTTTGCTTCCTTCAGACCACTGTAAATGGATGTCTCTCCCATGAGGTGTAAGGAGGGTGCAAAGCAGAGATAGGGTCTGTCTGAATTTCACCCACCAGAGAGGCAGAATGATGTTCCATGTGTAGACCTGAAAAGTATCAGTGCATTCAGATTACAGATGTTGTTCTCAGTATAGCTGAGAATCATAGGGTGTTGTTAACAATCCTTACAAATATAGAGTCCACAGTTTTTGCAGGCTTATTTATCCTATAGGTGGGCTAACAAGAAAAGGGTGCCAACTTGTTGATAGAGGAATCCAAAAATCTGGTTGGTTTGTTTCACGAGAGAGAGTTGCAGCATAGAAGCACAGTTTGTTGCGTTTATCCCAGAGAAAAGATGTGAAAACTCCACAAAAATATTGGTGAAGAAATGAAAAAGAAAATAAAAACTAAACAAAACAAAAAAATTGTCCTATAGCTTTGTTGAGAAGTAAGAATATCAACAGGACAATGATCATGACACGATGCATCCTCCCACCCAACCTCCATGTTTATAAAGAGAATTCCTGAACTCTTGGCTGGTCATTTGTGCTGTGTGCAAAAACTCCAGCTGTTTCTCCAAAATACATACATTTGCCCAACATATCACTGACTTTAAGTCAGGGTTTTAGATTAATGCACAATGTAGCACAGCCTGCTGTGTTTGGAGAGTACTTAAGCTACAGCTGCAGCAAAAAACAATTCCCTAGCTGTTGAGCAAAAAATTAGACACTGGGAGAACAGTGGCATTACTTTTGAGGCTGTTTTGGCTTTACCTCATTGCCATCTGCAGTTCTTTGATATGTGAATCCTTAGGGGCTGCAAAGTTTGCGTGGCACAACTGTTGCCACTAGCACCGGTTGTTTTGGGCCACCGAGAACTCTGCAAAGCATTGTCCTGCATGGTCCAAACAGTGGATGTTTGCTGCACAGGCACATTACTGGAGGTAATCCACAGTTATTCAATAAAAGGAAGGTGATTTAAGGCTGTTCTTTATGTATGGTGAACTACATCTTTAATGGGAATAACATATTAATCCTTAGTAGAAGCACT
The DNA here is from genome assembly GCA_013396635.1 of Penelope pileata. Classification (NCBI taxonomy): domain Eukaryota; kingdom Metazoa; phylum Chordata; class Aves; order Galliformes; family Cracidae; genus Penelope; species Penelope pileata. The sequence continues at coordinate 199,622 of WBMW01004807.1, read as the reverse complement.
CTCCTTTTTAGGTACCTGGGCCTCCACAGCACCACAGGCTTTAACACAAAGGTCTAACAGTGAAGAAACCCCACTGGAGTTTCTAGTCATCCTTCCAGACAGTACATGCTGACCCCTCCAATGTGTATTCTCCAGTGTCTAACAGAGATTGAGCAGCAGCCTGCTTCTCTGAGTGACTAGGACCAGTCCCTCCTGGTCTGTGCCAGCTCCCAAACCTATTCCTTCGGAGAATGCTGTTTTTCTAACAGCTCATAAGTATGGGAAGAGATTTTGAGTCTGAATTTCTGGAAAGTTCTCTCTATATTGTACAGTATAGCAGTCCTAGAGTTCCTCTTCTCTTCCTATCTGTAAGTGCTTTAACATTTACAAGGGTAGATGGTGATAGGTCAAGCAGGAATGGTTGTAAGCTGAAGGAGGGAAGATTTAGATTAGATATCAGGAGGAAGTTGTTCACTGAGAGAGTAGTGAGGTGCTGGCACAGGCTGCCCAGAAAGGCTGTGGATGCCCCATCCCTGGAGGTGTTCAAGGCCAGGCTGGATGGGGCCCTGGGCGGCCTGATCAGTACCAGATCTGGAGGTTGGCAACCCTGGATGTGGCAGGGAGGCTGGAACTTGGTGATCCTTAAGGTCCCTTCCAGTTCAGGCTATTCTATTGTTCTGTGATTCATTAAGCAAAAGAAAGCCTCTGAAATTATTTGTCCTTCTTTTTCTCCTCTCTCTGACGAAACAGCAACAGCTCTTGGGAAACATCTAAGGTAAGGCCTCTGCTTTTGAATAAGAGAGCAGCACAAAAGCTTTTTCCACATCCTTGGAATCTCCTTGCCTGTATGTGGCTAGCTCTAAAATCACCAGCATCTCCCAATACATTTTTACTCACCCATATGAAGTCATTATAGTCAGTAGAACTAAGGCTTCAGTATGAATCCCTGAAAAGCTGAAGTAATGCTAGAAGCAATGCTGCTCCTTCAGCGTCATATCCTTATGGACTGGTGAATCCTGCTCTAATCTTCAAGAATATTATAGCTGTTCTTCACCAAGAAACTGTTTCCTTGCTGCAGACATAGGTGCCATAACGTGGTTCTTTTTTATTGTGCTAGCTCCCCTCTTCATTCATTGTAGGTTACTTGAGCCATGTCCCAATGCAAGTTATTAATTACCTCCAGCACTTTTCTCTGGGGCTGATCACTACTGTGACCACCTTCCTTTCGAGCAATAGCTAATGTATTGCTGCAGCTCCCCAGAGAGGCATTCCTGTTGTACAATTAATGAGCGGAGTCACAGTAGGATTCCTGTTAAAACAACCCTCTGTCTAGATGCCCATTTGAGATTTCTGGCACCACTTTTTCCCCAGCTGTTAAGTATTAGACACTGTAAATACTTAATACACAGCTGTTGTTGATTTAAGTTGCAGCTGTGAGAAAGTTATTGGTAATCAAGATAGATGAAGAGAAACTGTTTGCAGCTTGACTACTTCTGTTTAAATGCCATGCTCATGTATTTTGTCTGGTAGTATGTAAGGACCTTTTAGTAAAAGCAAAGCAAAAGACGTGTCTCTAGGATAGCATACCACACCCTGTACCAGGACCTCGTCCTTCCCTTGGGAAATGTAGCTTCTATCTCCTGTGAGAAGTAAGTCTAACCAGCAGCTACTATGAACTCCAGAGAACCAGAGAGACAAGGAGTGAATGCTGGAGTGTAGCAGCTGCTTCTGATATTGGAAGATGCTGAGCTCTGCTCCTCATCTCGCTGGGATTGTTCTACCATGGCCACTGAGGCCTCAACATGTAGGCATCGGTATCCCTTCTTCATTCTCAGCCTTCCTCACTGCTGCCTCTACGTATCCTCTTCTGTCACCTCTCTTCTTTATTCTTTCTACCTCCCTCTTCTCTCTGTTTCTCCTTTTCCCCCACAATTGGCAATGACTGGGGAAATGCAAACAAGTTGCAAAATGCAAAACAATAATCCCAGAAAACTTCAATGGTTTGGTTTCTATTTCAGGCTGTGCCACATTTTCATTGTTTGTGTATCCCAAGGGCTTCTCCCTAGCAATCCAGTGTGCTTCAGGAACTCTCCTTTCTTTGACCCCCATCACCAAATCATTGTCTTTTTCCTAAGTCTGTCAGTTATCTTCCACCTGTCTAGCCACAGAATTCCTGTGTACAGCTTCCATCACCATAGAGACTTGGTCTTTCTCTCTCTAGGTTTTTCAGTCTCCTCTGGACCCTTCATTCTCCCAGTTCCAGTCCTAATTTCCCTCCAAGCATCAGTTCTGATTTATCTTGCACCATCTGATACAGTTTTGCAGTCATTCCCACTCTCATACCTCGTAAGTTTTGTCCTCATTTAAACAAGATGGGTTTCTGTTGTACCAAACTTAGGAGCCAGCAGAAGGCACAAAGGAATGGTGCTTTCTGCTCCTTGCTCTGATGGCCAGTATACCATGGGCCCGAGCATTTAGGAAAAATAACTGAAAATAAATTCTTCATCATCTGAAAGCGGAATTGAAGTTAATGAAGCCCATATTTTTAGCCTCTAGTTTCCAGATGCTAGCAGCAGCTGGAAGGACGAGAAGATGATTGAGAGTAGCCAGCTGGATTTATAAATGGGAAATCTTGCTTGACCAACCTGATAGCTCTTTGTAACAAGATTACTGGGTGAGTGGGTGAGAGGAGAGCAGTATGTGCTGTTTATCACAACGTTAGCAAGGCACTGTGTCCTCTAACAACCTCGCAGACAAGCTGTTGAAGTATGGACATTATATGAGCATAAGGCAGATTGTCAGTGAGGTGGACTGAAAGCTAGCTAAAGTGCCAGCCTCAAAGAGTTGTACTCGGCAGCATTGGAGCAGGTTGCCCAAAGAAGATAGAGTTCTCATTCCTGGAGATATCCAGAACCTGATTGGATGTAAAACTGAGAAGCCTGCTGTAGCTGACTCTGTTCTGAGCATGAGGCTGGGCTAGATCATAGAATCATAGAATGGTTCAGGTTGGAAGGGACCTTAGAGATCATCTTGTTCCAACCCCCCTGCCATGCGCAAGGACACCTCCCACTAGACCAGGTTGCCCAAAGCCCCATCCAGCCTGGCCTTGAACACTTCCAGGGAGGGGGCATCAACGACTTCTCTGGGCAACCTGTTCCAGTGTCTCACCACCCTCCCAGTGAAGAATTTCTTCCTTATATCTAGTCTAAATCTCCCCTCTTCCAGTTTATAACCATTCCCCCTTGTCCTGTCATTATCTCCACACAATCAAGACAAAACCATTCAATTACCTGTATATCACATTCATTTTGCGCTGGTATTATTTCAAAGCAGACTTGAGAGTGGAAGTCTGATCTCTCTTTCTGACTCTGAAATGATAGCTTCACAGAAATTAAAAGGAATGCTGCTGTTTTTTTATTTGTTTTTTTTTTTTTCATTTTGTAGAGATTTGTTAACTCTTCCCAGAGCAGGCCACATCATTCAACTCCTCTCTATCAGCCTCTTTCTAGTTCTAGAAATAGTATAGATTACATTTCGCAGGACAGGGAACTGCAATTGTGATACATGTGGCAATACAATTTGTGGAAACTTTCTGCCAGAGAATTATTTGTAGTGAAATATTCATTGTGAGTTGAAGTATCAACAGCAGAGGTGAACTGTACATCATTGGAATTTTCATTTGAAAAATATATAGTTTTGTCATTTTGTAATCATGTAGCTCTCCAATATGATGTTGTCATGTCTGGGAATAGGCTACAAGCTCTGTACTGAACTTGTGAGGGCTCAGGACTGAAGCTTGTAAGGCTTGCTCTCTATGAGTGTTTCATGATCTGCCTGAGCTTTGTTTTGTTTTAGTTGTAATAGCAATTTTTCCAGTTGACTGGTTGTCTATAGCTAATGAATAAAGGTGTAAAAGCATGTTAGCAAATACAAAATGACCCCAGGTGAGTCCTAAGGTGAGGAAGTGTAAACCATCAATGTGAACATCATGTTCTTCCCAGCAAAAGTCTCAAAACATTGATGACTTGCTCTTACAACACCCACCATCATCAGCATGAAAATACCTACACGGCAACTCAGAGGAGCAGGGAAAAGGTCAACATAATACCACAAAAAGGATAGAAAATAAGAAGTGTTTGTGTATCAGTTCTGACTGTGTTTTCCTTTCCTTACCCGTAATGATTAAATCTGAACTAATAATGATTATACTGCTGAAATTTCAATTATTCTAACAACAACAACAAAATCTTGGCTTTATGTATAAAGCATGTTTATTCTTAGTCTGTAAGTGAAATTTTGCGTATAACAATTCCTAAATTTAAAATCCAGATTATAGCATGACACTTGATAACCACCACCAAACCCACAGGCTGGATGATGTTAAAACTCCTTTGATTTCCATGGCTGCAGTCAACTCTAATCCAGGCTGTAGCAGTTCTGCAAAGTCTCCCCACAACGCAGCTTCCATAGGTCTCTCTCATATAGGCTACAAGAAGATTTGTGGTTCATAATTAGAGTCTTCATATCATACAGTCCTTGTCTGCCTTCCAGATTCAAACTCAGTCCAGGCCAGATCTCTTTAGTTACTCTATCGAACAGTTAAAATTTAAGTCATTCTAGAAAAAGATTTTTGATGACTGATGCAAGGACTAACTTATTTTCTAAATCTGCCAAAACATTGTTTGGGTTTCTGTATCATTCTGTCGCTTTGCTGAACTGTTAGGAAGTAGCAAGAGGTGGTCTATAAACTCAGTGAGGCTGTTGCATGTAAAGGCTTACAAAGCAGATAGGCCTTGAAATAGTTTAATGCTGAATCATGCAAAAGTTTTCATAGCTTTCTTTTTTTTATTTTCATTGGATAGCAAGGAAGAAAACTGGAGCTAAGCTGGAACAGCTAATAGAACAAATATACAGAAATTAAAATGGTCATCTCTGCCTTAACCCCTCAGTGTTGTGAGAGATTAATGTATTTGCCAAACGAGTAGATCACCTCTACCTTAACAGACCGAAAGACCATAGTAAGTTGCAAGACTTCTATCAAGGACTTTATCAAGTTCAATTCATTTAACTGGGAAACTGCTAGCACTGCATCTGTCTTGACAAAGCAGAAAGGTACAATCTGGACTAAAAAATATGCTTTTCTTCCCCAAAATTATTGTCCTGAAATTAAATTATTGTCCTGTTACCTGAAATGGCAACATTCTTTAGTGGTTGAGGAGGCAGAACATAAAAATGTATTGATTGTCTTTGTAGCCCTGTGTCCATTATTTTATGCTGTAGTTTCTTCTTGTCCCTGACAATAGGGTGACTACTGTTGGGAAGTTTACACTCTGTAAGCAGTTCAATATCTGAGTCATTCTGTGGGATGAAAACCTCACTGAGCATTACCTTCCTGAAGGGATGTCCTTTGTAAGAAAATGACTGTGATTCTGGTAAGAAGATGACTGTTCATGCAAGAGATTCTTGAAGAAAGCATCCCCGAGGACAGACTATGAGGCACATGGGTTCCTCTGCTGGTATAAGAAGCTCTGAAGATGTGATCTGTTTTATTAGGCAAGTGTGATGTGTAGGTGTTGTTCCAAAAGAGAATGTGTTTTTTTTTTTTTTTTTGTTTCTTCCTTGTGGGACGTACAATAGCTAATGCCTACTAAGGAAAAAGCAGAAGGGTATTTCTCTCCAAAACGTGGCACTTGCTGACAGCAGTCCCCAGAGGATCATTTTGCAATTTGTCAGGAAATAATCTAAACATTGCAAGGCCTATAAGTGTCTTGTGGTATAGGCCCCTCTGGACTGCCTGCACACACTGGGTTTTTGTTTGTTTGTTTGTTGTTGCTGTTTGTTTGTTTTGTTTATTATTATTATTGGGAAAACCAGACCATTATACATTTCTCAGTTGGTCCATAATTTAAGAAACAATTAAAGAAACAAGCAGACTTGTTTCTTAACAACAGCATATTCTTACCAGTGCTTGCTTTCTTTTACCTCAAAATTACAGGATGTATCCCAGCCCAAGGAAATGAAAGTTTAGTACTAATGACAAAATCCTCTCTTCTGAATGTTTTCCACAGATCTTATTTTAGGGTTTCCCGCAAAGCAACCAGCTCACATGTTTCTTCCTCTCTATTTTATTATTCATATTTGGAATATGTATGCAAATGTATTTCATGGCTCTGTAGGAGAGCTTGTATTTTGTGTTCTTCTTTCAAAGGTTTTATCACCCCAGCGTTCACCCTTGAAAGAGCAGGAGGTTTATGAAGCTTGAAAATAATGTAAAGGCTCTTGCTAGAGGTGGCTATAGGATATTATGACACTCTCTTCTGTCTTGCTATTTGGCTGCTGCTTCTCCATTCTAAATTGCTCTTTTTGTATGGTCTGCTGATGCACTCACATCAAATGTCGTACAGGCTATTGGTCATATATAGCTGTCTTCAGATAAGCTTACAATTTCCTTACATTGCTCTACTAGTTTTCTACACCCAATGCAATTGGACATAGATGACAGGTTATTAGTTACTCTGTCTGAGCATGTCTATAGGAGAGCAAGCATCCTCTATTCTCCACAACAACAGTTTATTGGGATCTTGTCTCATGTCAACTCATTTGCTTTAATTTCTAGCCTCCATAGCCCAGTTTCTTATCTGATAACAAGATAAAATTTTCAAAAGCTGTGGAACAGTATCTGAGGCCAAACACTCCTGTGGAAAACACTATTACCTTGGAATACATAGCATATGCAGCAGAAGTGCTAATTTAAGCAGTGTTTGCCCTTTCTAATCCTTTGGCCTGTCCTTTCAGTCCCAGGCTCTACGCATGCTACAATGATCAGGTTGGTGCTCTTGGAGGAAGCACCTGTATAACACTGCTGTGGAGATGATTTTCCCTACAGCCCAGAAAACACGGAGGACCGCGTTAAAACTTGGATATTTCTTTGTCGCTCCTTGTCAACCTCATCTCTGTGGGACAGTCAGAAAGTCTTCAAAGCACTTGTCTCAAAACATAGATGAAAACTTTTCTTCTGGGTCATTGGAGAAGCTGCAGCAAGCTGAAACAGCAACATCTGAAATACAAATTTTAAAGGCAGAATAAAGCTCTAAAGAAACAGATTTCCTCTCTTGTTGATGGCAGTGCCCCTGTGGTATTGTTAGTGTTTGAGGTCTGAGGCTATCTCAGTGGGAAAATGATTGCCTGCTAAACAAAGGCGTGAGAATTCTAAAATATCCACGTTAGGACGAAAAAAAAAAAAAAAAAGAGAGAGGGAAAGTGATAAACTTCTGAAGTGGAAGAAAGTGAAGAGAGGAAGAAATTTTCCCTGGACTTCCCATTGCCACCCTTGGGTGGGCCACCCAAGGAGGACACCCAGGGAATCTCAACAATGTACCTGAGGGGAAGGTGCAATGAAGACATAGCCAGGCTCTTTTCAGTGGTGCCTAGTGCCAGGAGAAGAGGTAAACAGGACAAACTGGAACACAGAAGGCTCCCTCTGAACTCCAGGCAGAACTTCTGTGCTGTGCAGGTGACACAGCACTGGCAGAGGCTGCCCAGTGAGGCTGTGGGGTCTTCTCCTTGGAGATCTCCAAAAGTCACCTGGACATGATCCAGGCACCCTGCTTTAGGTGTCCCTGCTTGGGCAGGGGCTGGAGCAGGTGGACCCAGAGGGGCCTGTCAACCTCAGATGTCCTGTGATCCTGTGATTCACGTCTCTGCTCTGCCTGACACAGACAAGGACTTACCATCAGGCTATCACACTGATTTCCCCAGCCTGAGGTCAAAGCTTTCCAGTGTCTTCTCAGCTCTCAGCCTTGTTTAACTCTGTACCAGTATCTAGTATTTGTGGAAGGTGTGATCAGATTCTTTCAAAGCACAGATGAACACCCTAATTATAAAATTTTTGACCATTAGGAGTTTGATAGTACACTTTCTCCACCCTTTTTTGAATAGAAACTCCAATCTATGAAATACTGTGGAAAATCCTGCTTTCAAGAGGTTCACATTTTAACTTTCATCAGAAAAACTCTGAGTAAGCTCTGCTCCTAAATTTTTTTAAATGCATCATTTTTCAGGGCCATTTTCCTGTTCTCTGGAGACTATTCTGTGAGTCCATAGGCCTCAGTGTTAGGAAACCTTCCTTCATATCAAATCTGTTTCCCTTTCCAGGATTTCACCTCATTAGTTTTAGATATATTTCTTTGTTTCTTCTTGGCTCTCTCACCCTGCCAGTGAATCTTCATCCATGAAGTCAAAGGGGAAAGTATAATCTCTGGTAAAATGGACTTCAGAAAAGTTGTGAGACAACTTCTGCTCACAAAAAGAAATGAAGAAGGGCAAAAAGAGAAAGAAGGCTACTTTGTCACAAAATAATTTCTAGGAAAAAAAGAAATTTCTGAATCTTCACAATATATTGGATAAGAATACTAATGCTGTAGATACTGAATGACAAATAAAGTATCAATTCTCTGAAAGGACATACTCCGAAGAGCCAAAAGGGGAGCTGAAAAGAAACTGCATAATGGTGCAGAAGGCTGTGAGAAATCTTAAGAAGAGCAGCTATAACCTCAAGAACTGAACTGGAGTTTTCCAGCACCAAATGTCACTGACAAGGTAGGATAAATCGCTCTATAGGACACTTCAGGCAAAGCTGTACAAGCCTGGGTTACTAACTAATGTCCTAATAAGAGATAGGAAGAACTGAAGAAAGAACCTGCAAATGTTTGTGAAGGATTTTTACAGTGCAAGTGAAACAAATTTCAGGACTATACTGCACATTACTGTACATTGTTGTGAACTGACAAAACGCTTAAGTATTGTTGTTACGGTAATTGTGTTGTCAATGTGATTTCAGGCAACTATGCAAGAACTATCACCATAGCTCCTCTTATGCCAGATTATAGCTTGTTTTGAGGGTGTTTTTTAAGCTTTATTGAAGAGGATCATGGCTGATAACTGTTAGTTAACAAGTAATGAACAAAACAGTTCTACAGTCAGTCTTATCTGTCACTGCAGCATGTAACGCACACTGAGATAGTATGTTGCGTTTTGGGCTCTCACATTTTCTCAGATGTGTACATAATGATAATTATTCTTTACTTCAAAAAATATTTAATTGCTAAGCGTGAGTATAGTCTTTAACTGGTGAAGATCAGTAACAGTCTGCACCATATTTGCTTATATTCTCTCTACTCCGTATGAAAAATTCAAAGAGAAAAGCTGATTAACAGTTGAAGTAAAATGATTTCACTACAGAGGATACCTTTTGGGTATAGTTTCTTCTAAATGATCCTTCTGTTAAGTGGGAGGCTTTATACATACTGTAAAAATATATGGTGAAGCAGGGATAAAGCCCAGCACAACATGCTCTTACAGCCATGTCTGAGGATAAGGGTGACCTCAGCTCACACTCTCGTCTCAGTGGATGTAAATCCTCCAGCTTTATCTCCTTGGATGTATCAACTAGTCCGTGACAGAAAATGAGGAGTGAAAGGAGAAAGGAGAACACTTCATACCTTTCCATTGTCACAGGAGCAAGGTGTTAAATCTGTGCGATCTAAAGCAGGATTTGAAATTATGACGTTTGGCATTTTGGTCAGTAATTAACGAGCTTGCCTTTGACAGAAGGAATTAACATTCCTCTTTTGGGCATCTCACATAGAATCACCCAAGGGTTTGTCATTCAGCTCTGTTTGGAGGGGAGGTGGAAAACAGAGGATTCCAGAGACTCCAGCTCGGTTTTGAAGACACTTTGCATTATTTTGGCCACTCTTTGGAGGGAGAATATGACTTGTAGCTGATGAAAACAGGGAGTTCTGATTGATAAAGCCACGCATTAATATTCTGAATTCTGGAGAATATAAACTACACTGCTATGTCTTCTCAGAAAAGTATGATCAAATTGCTAGTTAGAGAAAAGCACCAATGCAGCTCCCAAGGGAAAGAGCAATTAATGGAGAAAGAAACTAAAGAACTGTCCTCACAGTCACACCAAGACAGTCAATGGCTTCTGAAGCGACATGCAAAGCACTACATTCACAGACAGTCCCACTGTGTTCAAAGGGTTTGTTCAAAGTGCTGCAAGTTAATTAGAGGAATGTTGAAGTGCTGTCAGATAACACTAAGCTTCATTAAATATTGGCTATGTGGACAAGCCTAGGAGAGAGACATGATACTTTTGTTTTAATTGCTTTATGCTTTTCCTGCTTCTTGACCACCTTGAGTATCAGCCACCCAGACAGATAGAAATAACCAGGCATAAGGCAGAGGACAGTAGAGGAGCCTCGTTCTCTTGGCAGGGGTTACACCAAGCCAGAAAAGTCACTAGTGAGTGTATTTTTGTTTGCACCAGACAGACAACGTAACAACAAAGGGTCTTTCAATGAGCTAGGAAATGAGACACATGAAATGTGACAAGCAGAGTTAACAGCATGCATTTTTCCTCCAATTTGGATAAAATGAACTGATCTTTGTTTCTTTAGACAAGTTTGAACATGTTATTTTTTTTCTCTCTGTACAAAGCATTCTCTGTGATGTGGATAATGCTTTGGGACTTTGGAGAAACCAACAGGATTTGGATGAAATTTGTAGTAGGCAGGTGGATGTGTGCTGAAGACTAAAGAGGGTGACAGAAGGATAATAGTGCATGAACTCAGAACAGCCATGTGATCAGGAAAAAGCCATTCAGTGCAGTGGTTTTTAGGACTCTCAGATCCATAAATCCATTCCCAGGTCTATTTCCACAGCATACAGAAATGGCAATTAAGAACATCAAATTATTTCTCAGACTGTAGCAATACACTAGCGAGGGGTTTACGCAGAAGTATTTAGGGGTCAGCAGATCAAAAAAGGCTGAAAACCACATTTAGCACAGGCTAACAAGTGAAGCAAGAGTGCATGAGTGCCTGGGATTCTTCACACATCCATAGCTGCAATTCTGAGCTCACCGACCGTATACGCACATCATACTCAGGACTGGTGGAAAAATATTGCCTTACTAACGTGTCCCTCTGATTTGAAAAGTAGATTTTTGGGAGCATGTCATGCATTTTTTTCAAAAAGAGAGTCATTTTTTAAGTTAACACAAGAAATTCTATGGTAATTTATCTTTACAAGACATATTGAACATTTGCTCAATAATTCCTGTAAGAAAAATCTTGACTAGGTTTTACTAAATTTTCCATTCCAGAGCATTTTGAAATCCAAAGAGGAAGAACTCAAGTGTCAGAGACTTTGCCACATCTCTAGCTGAGTTGCTACAATGCCTCACTGATGATTAATTGCACTTCAGTCTCAAGTTGAATTTGCCCAGTTTCTGCTTTGAGAAGAACGTTTTCCTAAGGCAACCTGCCCTTTCCAGAAGCTGTCTATTACTTATTTTAGTAACTGATGCAAAATACTTATTAAAGATGCTGAGAATGAAGGGAGTGAGGGGCAATCGATGTATGCTTGGAAGGGAAGTGATCTCTGACCTCAGGGATGGCACACCAACCCATGGCCTCAGCTCAGAGACCTTCCCAGGACAACTACACTATAACAATGTTGTGAGTTGCAGCTCTATTTTTTTTGCTGCTCTGCCCAGCCTTGCCCTTACGGATGAGCATCACTAAGGCTTGTGTGCTGTCATTCAGTCAGACTAAAAAAACTCTTTGACAGACACTCAGATACAGAAGAACAAGGAAAAGAAAAGCCTCTTTCCTATGATTTTGGTGGTGTTTATCTAAAGCATGAAGCATCTGTTTACAACACTCTGATCATGACCTGCTGTTTTTCCTGCCAGGTATGGCTCTGTCACCACAGCTCTGAATGAGGCCTCAGAGAATTTGTCCTCAATGAGCAGCATGTACCTGAAACACCCTCCCATGTCCCTGTCCCTTGGGATGTGCGATGCTGCCATGCAGCTATGTGTGCTCCCAGCAAGGGTGGATTGTAGAGGCCTAGCGCATCACAGCGCTGTGGGAGCTCCAGATGTGGGGTGTCTGGATCAGGCCATTCACAGGCAGCTCCTCATGTCAGTGCTGACAAGCAGAAGTGTGCTCTGGATGCCCAACCTGATCTGCTCTGCGACGCAGCTCCCAGCAGAGATCTGTGTGCTTAAGGTATATCAAGGGGTGACCTGCAGTCAGATGAGAAAAGTGCCCCCCTTTCCTTTTGATCTAGGGATGGGATTTTTAACTCTGAACCCCCATGAGATTCTTGCTTGCCTCATTACACTGTCATCATTATCAATGACAATCTGCCCTTCAATAATCCCCAGAGAAAGAGCACAGAGAGCTGCTTTCTTTATTAAGTGGATGAATCCATGTGTGCTTTAATTGAGCTGCATATCAGTCAGAAAATCTTGGCACAGGATGCCACATTTAGAGTTGTCTGATTCTCTTCTGTTTTGTTTTGACTGGCTCTGTGACACCCTTCTCCTTCCCACCACCAAAGAGCATTAGGTGGAACTATACCTGTTGAGCAGTTGCTGCTCACAGCAGGAAGCATGGCTTTCCAGCCCCCAAGAAACAAGTGCCTTGTGACACAAGCCATGCCACATCAGGTAAAGCAGGCACCTGGTCTCATTGCACACACCATGCTGGTGGGGGATGTGTGAAACCACAACTTCCAGTTCAAGGAACTGTCCTGGTGCTACCTTGATGCTGGCATGTGTGCTGCCAGCACCTGGCAGAAGCTCAGGAGGATTTTAGCAAGGGTTTTCTCCAGGTAAGAGCTGCCCTGTGTTCATTATGAATAATTACTCCTGGGCTTTCTGTTCAAAAGAATCGGAGATCTCCAGGCAGACAGCAGGTAGTTTACCTGTGGATTATATCAGCAGATGCCACCACATAGTGCCTTTCCCCACCCACACCATCTGTTTTGTAGTCTGCCTCAATGGTTCCTTTGGCTTTGAGCACACAAAGCCATAGAAGATTTTCAGAAGTACCTGGCAATATGCGCTGAATTTGAAAGAAAGCTTTCTATTTTTCTGCAGTCATTTTAATAATTAAGTGTATTTTTTCTCTCTCTCTCTTCTGTTTTTTTTTTTTTATTTTTTCTTTTTTTGGAACCAACGTAAAGGTTAATCTTTGTTTGTTTTTTTCCCCTTGTTTTCTTAGATTTAGAAATGGCCTTTCTTATCTTTTTCTCATTTACTTAATCACAGCAGGCTAATGCTTTGTAAGCCTGTGCTCATTAGAGATTATGTTTTATTAGGTAACCTTCACATTGCATCCAAGGTCATGGGTGAATGCAGCTTATGTCTCCATCTCAGTTCCCATCTTGTGAAAATGCCAAAAATGAAAACCATGGGAAAATGAGGATGCTATCCGGCAACATGTTCTGGTATCTGAATTTTTAGATGCCAGAATGGATTTTATTTCTCCTGAGTGGAGGAATGAAGTGTCTCAGAAAGGGATATTCAGGAACTAACATGTTGAATAACGAGATGTTTAATGTCACCACTTGGAAGTAAAGAGAATGTAAACAAGTTTTAAGCCACATCCCAGTGTGGGTGTAGGAACCTTGGCTACAAGCCCCTAACCGGCAATTACACACTGAACTCACCCTTCCACTCCTCAGCTTTCCCCAGATACATACTTAGCCAAGGTAACAAGGAATTCAGACGCTTTTTTTTATTTCTTTTTTCTACCAGAGTGTCCTGATCACAAAGCTATGGACTGTTTTGCAATGTGAGGCATGAAACTGTTCTGTGTTTAGCCTGAGCAGGCAGGCGTACCACCTGGTGGTAGAGCTCTTGTTTTGGAGGGGAAGGCCTCAGCTGGGCCAAATGAACACGCTTGTGATGACTGTTTGACCATCACTGCATTGTGCATGGCCATCCTGAGTGACATGGATATGGATATCTGGAGGACTGGGCCTTTCCACCAGCACAGATAAATATCCAGAACAGGAGTGCCAGGGGGATGTGCACTGAAGGCTTGGAAATATCGTTTCTACCTGGAACGATTGAATTTAACTTGCATTCTGTCCTGGTTTGACCTAGCAGACAGCTAAGTCCCCCACAGTTGTTCGCTCACCCTCCCCCCTCCCAAGTGGGATGGGGGAGAGAATTAAGGAATAAATACGGTAGAACTTGTGGGTTGAGATAAAAGCTATTTACTAAGACAGCAGAGAGAATAAAAGAAATACCAGTACATATATATATATATAAGATAAGAAACAAGAAATAATACCCAAAGCAAGGGACCAACAACCGATACCCAACCGGCCAGCAGCCCCTCCCTCCGAGCAAGAGAGCGATTTCTCTTCCGTAAAAGTCACATGATGTGATGTGGTATGGAATAGCTCTTTGGTCAGTTTGGGTTAGCTGCCCTGGTCCTGTCCCCTCCCAATTCACAGCTCCTTATGCCTTCTAACTGCTTCACTGAGGAAGAAAATGTGTCCTTGGCTGTGTTCAACACTGCCAGGTGTTATCAGTTGTTTCTCTTCTGGGAACAAAAAACACAGCTTCATACCAGACACTGTGAGAGAAGTAACTTCTGTTAGAAACTAAGACAATTCATACAGACACTGCACTAAATACGTATAAGTTCTTCCAGGCTTTCAGCACCAGATGAGACAGGGTTTAAAGGATTGCAACTTCAGAATTAGACAAGATTTAAGTACTAAAAGCCTTCTGTGGCTCTATTCCCAAGTCATTTGGAGTAATTAGCTGCCTGGTCTCTGGGGAAGATGAAGATCAGAAGAGGATATATGTAGAAGGTCAGCACGGTTTCCCATTAATCATTCTCAGCATGGCTTGTAGATGTGAGAAAAGCTAAGCAACATCATTTCCTTGAATGCTAATCTTGTCTGTGGAGTGTCTTGATCTCTACTGCACTTTCAGAGTTTTGCTGGGATCACATCCTAGGGGAAGTCCCCTGCCTTTGTAAATATAGCTCTGTTATTGCCAAGTGATTGTGGTATATTCATTGTTTACCACAGATGCATACAGTGTCATTTATCATAGACGCAAGGAACTTCGTACACAAATCATCTGGAGAACTGAATATTAACGCAAATTTTCCCATGCAAGTATGACAGTTATGTTACAAGTCTCAAATAAAAGCAACAAAGTGCCTTTCCAACCCCTTCCTTCCACAAGTTCAAGTAAATAAACTCTTCTAGACCATGAATAGTATGGGAGTGAGGGGTGGGAAGGGCAATAAAAAATAATAAATTTCCTAAATATAACCTAAGTAGGATGTTTGCATTATTTCAGGTTATTTTAAGGGACAATTCTGTATGAATACACTGGAAGGCATATAAAATAGATAAATCATGCAGCCTCGATTGGTTAGAAAGTATTTTGATACAGTAAAAATTCATTACATACTGAAGAGCACACAGTTTACATAGGCTTCTAGATTAAGATGGAAGAAAATACCAGTCACAGAATTTGTTATTTAAATGATTTTACTACAATACTCATCTCATTCTGATTTACAGTGTGATATTCCTTCAGATGTGATAATTGCTTGCAGACAATTTAACACCATCACTTTCAAATAGCTGCATTGAAATGCTGTTAATTACATTATGATGTTACTTTAGTTAAAAGGACTTGTTAGAAAGGCTCTGTAAGTTTCATGAAAGCTAAAATACCTCCAGAATTAATAAGAGCTCTCTTGGAAACAGCTGTATTCACAATTGGAGGGACAGGTTGTAAATGACTCTAAGTCTACCTCCTATGCACCTATGACCAATATCAGTGTTTAAATAGTGCACATCTGCTCTGTCTATCACCACTGAATTCCAGAGCATTGTAAACTATCCTGAAATGGCACCTGAAGTTACTTTATGTGGGAGATCAACAGGAGACTGTGGAGCTTTGGACCCATGTCTGCACTCAAGTAAACAAACTTTAGTGCAGCGTCTATCCTTCCCCTGGAAAACAGAATATGGCAAAACACTGCCTTTCTCATTCTTTGCTATTGCTAAATGTTCTCCTCCACCCCTTATTTATGTTATAACTAAAACCAAAACCAGAGTAAACCAAAGATATCTCAGCTTCATCAGCAAAAATGAAAATATATTTCCACTAGATAAATACTTTGTGATAAATATTTCAAAGCACTTCAAGCTTATATTTTTTGCTGTGGTGAATCTGTAACAACTTTGAAAGGACAAACCATTTAAAAAACAAAACTGAGGCCCTTATTCTGGTATCTTCAGTTCTCCTTTTCATCTTTTGCTTCTGAAATTGGAAGTCAGTAAAAAGCGCTGTTTCCCCAAGAAGTATTGGTTTCCATAAGTCATAGTGGAAGATTTGAGCAAGTTTTCCTTGAAATCTCTTAGTCTTCCCCATACATTGTAACATAATGCTTGTGTCAGGGCATGGGCGTAACCAGATTTGTAAACTTTCCACTCAAACCCTGGTGCTGCTGAAGAGTGGAAGATTTGTCTTCCCTGATCTGACACCTGATGTTCCCAGTCGCTGTACTGATCACTGCAGTGTGGTGAAGCAGACACATAATGAAAATGTGCGCAGTTTTCTGGAAATAGATACTACCTTCCCCAGGAACATGAGAACCTCAGGCCATCTAAATCATTTCAAAACCCTTATTCTTAATTTCAACATGACATTTACCTACCTACTTACCAGTAGGCCTACTTAGTCCAGCAAAGTACATGGGTAAGTACTTGATTAAAGTTGCATATTGTTTACTTTATTACAATTGGAAAAAAAAAAAAAGACAACACTACAAAAAAAAAGGATATAAGCACACTTGCTCATTCTGTTACTTGGGATTCTCTTATTTATCGTAATAAAAGGTTTTGAGGAATGCACATGCCTCTGTTGAGAACTGCTTTCTTCAGGCACCCCTTTAACTTTCATCCTTTCTGGCAAATGAATTTGTTGAGACGATGACACTACCAGTGATAGCAAGTTGGTCAGAAGAAGGCAAGTCCATCCTGGGCTGATCATTTTCAGGGGGTGCAGAGCCACTGTTGGGTCTATGAGAGGCACCTCTTGATTTTTCTGACATGTAATTTCACTCTGGAAGGCAGCAGAAAGTGGCTGTTATATTGTTCTTATTTTGTATCCCATTGAAAATTCAGCAGAGACAACATGAGGAGTCAGGTTCTCCCCCTTAGTACTTCTGGCTAATATCTCGTGTGCTGACAATCAGGTCAAGAAATTGATGTGACAAACAGATTGTGACCCAATCTCTCAAGCATTCTTCATTCTTAATTAAAAGCCAGGGCTGCTGTAAATACTTTCCAAAGCGATACGTGTGTACCTGAGTGGGTGAGTACATGTGCATGCATGCATCAGTGGCATACTCTTCCCAGCTTAGCAACAACCTATTTTGCAGCTGTCTTGAATGTTGGCTTACAGCAGCACAGGTGGAAAGTAGGAAAATTCTGAGCTTTTGTGGAATGAAGAGGTGTGACATTTTAATGACCTGGGATTCACATGAAGTGTTGTTCCACTGATAACATTGCTTATTGGAAAAATAATCATGTTCATATTTTATAATCATTGCACACTTCTGTTAGCAAATAAATGAGTTTCCTATCCCTCAAGCTGCCTTTCTGCCTTCTACTATATAATCTGTCTTGTTCTCAATATACTGCTTTTCTCTTATCACTGCCAACTAACATGAGGCCCCTCTGGCTTTTCCTGGACTGCTTTCCTAATGGAGTTTTTTAGAATTGGTTTAGAGCTTTCTGTTCTAATTTTTCTTCACTTCCCTGGTTTGTATTTGTTTCAGCTCTGAGCAGTTTTAGTGCTCATGCTCGTGTTAAAGTAGAAAGTACAGACTTAGAAAGGAATTTTTTGAACTGTTTGGTTGTATTCCCATTTTAGATATGAAATAAATATAAGTAATTACATAACAATTGTTCCAAATAATGGTTAAATTTCATTGGAAAGTAGTGAAATGCGTAAATAAATATGTTCATAACTATAGCAATTCTGTCAAGCCTACCTGGAAGAACATGCATGAAATGTCTTTCTAACTCACAACTCCACGGCAGCATTACAAATGTATTTTCCATATTATTGATATCTTGCTTGTATTTTAAAGACTTTTATGTATGCTGGGAAAATCTGGAGATTAAATGATCAGTAATTACGACTCATGATAGAAAACAAATGATTTTGTCACCCACATAATTTTAAAATCTTCAGAGTGTATTAGTTTTGTGTTGACCCTCAAATATTAGCTGAGGAACCATCTCACTCCACAGAGACTAGTCTTCATGTCATGAAAAATATGATTTTGCAATCTAATCATGCAATTCAAAGGGTAAATGAAGAATAACACAACAACGGTATGACCTAGAGAATTTGGGTGCTAAAATGATATGCAGAAAATGTTTGAAAACAATGATGTGCCTAAAGAATGGAAATGGAAGCAACTCTAAAAGGAAAAATATAGGTATATAGAAAAGCAAGGATACACATTATTTTGGAGAAACGTGAAAGAAGAAAATATCTGTTAGTGCAGAAATACTATGTTCATCAATTGAATTTCAAGATGAGTGTGGATATCTGCAGACAAGAATCTGCATGAAAATAGGTTCAAAGCCTCAGATATTTGGTTTTGGTTCTCTCTTTTAGTATTTCAGTCAAAATGAAGATATACTTTTATAAGGTAGTAGAATACGATCAAGCCATTTTCTCTTCATTTGAAAACGTAAAAATCATTCTTATTGACTATTTGGCATTCAGAGTATTCCTTGTAACCTATTGCCCATAAATAGACTCTGGCCCAGAGAACACAAGCATATGTATATTTATCTATGAAATGTTTCTCCACTACGGTCAGGGGGAGGGAGAGGCTGGGGAGGCAGCAACAGGGCAGAGCAGGGAATTTTATGCATATATCCTGTCCTCATGACCCATCCACCTCTGATAGTTGTTTTTGTTGGGCATACTTTGTTGTCCAACAGACAAATGGGAAATTTGCCCATACTGAGAGCTCGTCTATCTGGAACCATATTTAGAAAGAAGAAATGGGTTCGTATGCTAGGACAGGAAAGATCTTTCTGCCAGAGGCCAGATGTTTGACAGGTTATTCCAGCTTCCATGTTCATGCTGCATCACTAACTTCTTCCCCTCTGGTGTAGGAACGGCAAGGAGTGTTCCCAGACTCCTGACCTAATGCTTCTATTGTCTGGTCAGGGGAGCTGCCACGGCTGGCAACACATTGTTATGGCCACGGCACACTGTCAGAGAAAATACAGAATGCTTTTATCAGGTTATGAAAACGTTGGTTGTCAGTGGGAGATATGATTATGGTGCATAGCACAGCACAATATGTACAGGCAGTTTTTCATGGATGAAGGAGCACGTTTATATTGTGACCTTTGGCTGAATGATTCAGGAGATGGAGTTCAGTGATGGGTGAATGAGGCATGTTTATATAGGAAGGGCCTGCCATGTCCTGCATATCACTCTTGATGGTGCTGTTCAATAACTACACAGATGATGGTCAGATTTTAAAAGGAAAGGAGTGTAACGTTCAGTGGCCGGGAAATAGCCAAAAGCTAGCCTTGCTGCAGTAAAACAAGAGGAACAAACCTTGAGCTTTGAAAAGAGGAATGGAAATCTTTGAATCTGCATGGAACAGGTTTCTACTTCCTCAACTAACATGATCCAAAGTGGGAGCAAGTGTTTCAATTACCCCTTAAGCTATATTAAGGAACTGCAGCTGTTGCAATTAAAAAAAAAAATTGCTCGTGATTCAATTTCAATCAAGGGTCTGTGAGATTCTTGATGTCTGTGCCTTAGGCAATGAGAAAACTGTTCAGAAAAAAATAATAAAAATAAGAATTCTACCTAGAAGAGAATTAGAGGATGGGGTTCCCCTTTAAGGTACAGGAGAATGGCCGGGCACACAGCACTAACGAGTATCATCACATAGGTCTTCTCTCTGAGCAGAAAAGTTCTGAGTGGGAATCTCTCCTCTTATAAATTGGATCCCAACTGGATTCTCAATGACAGTTTACTTTGACGTCATAGCTTTTTCATTCAAAGTTTAACTTATCTGCAAAATCCAAATGTTTTCTGATGAGAAGACATTCTGGCAAAAAGCTTGACCAAGTTTGCATACTGCACACTTCCAGTTTGAAATATAGCTCCTTTTTGGAGGCAAATACTTTAACAAAAGTAACCCAGCCTCCTCTTGTTGATCTACATTGAGCAGTAATAGGATTTCTGAAACTGGAAAAGAATCAATCATGCACCCAGCTTCATCTTTCAGTATATTAAACCTTTTAATCCCCTTCTCTCATTCAATGTCCATGCTAATTATGTCACCTGATTCTGTAGCTTTACTGAGTATTACATCACTCTATCACACTATAAATCATGGGTTATTTTTGTACTATTTGGATCTCTGGCCAGGTACTCCTCAGACAATGGATTTGGTTGAGCTTGAGGGTATATTTGCACCTGTACAAATTCCCTCTAGATATCCACCAGTATATCCTAAAGATGGGCAGAGAGGGAGGGAGAGGAAGAGGAAAATGGCGCAAAATGAAAGAGCTGTGTGCTTTCACTTCGCAGCTGAAGTTAGTTGTAAATTGTATTGTAAACTTTTATGGAGAACTCAATCTAGTCAGAACATTTTTATCACCACAATTCCAAACAATTTTTTCCATTGACGACATTAAAAGGGCAGAAGGGATTATAACTGGTATCATTTCAGGGAGTAGTGGAGCACTGCATTTTTTTCTGTTATCTGCTCCTTGCAGGAGAAGCGTCAATTTGTGATAGCTGGGGGGGATATTTTTTTCCACAGGTCAATACTCAGTACCAGTAACCCTCCACACCAGTCCTCTGTGGACAGTCAAGAAATAGCCTCTAGCTCCTTTCAGGAGAGCATATTTATTTTTATTCACTGCTCACACAGTGCATTCCTTATTAGTTTCATGCAGCTTCTTCTTTCTTCCTCTCTTGCTCTCCTCTCAACACAGGAAGTCTTAATAGTAAAGAAAAAATGAAGATTTGTTTGCTGAACCTGAAAGGCAAATTTTGTTTGGGAAAAAATATTGCATATGAAGCTTCTTGCCTAGATGCTTTATTATGTCTTACCCACAGCTTCTTACGTACATGCTAACTGTGAAATTGTGAGAGTTTGTGAAATTCCTCCAGCCTTCCACGTGGCAGTTTGAGCCCTGAGTGACTTCTGTTCCCCTTTCCCAATCACACAGCCCTTTGCATTTGTTTCAAATCTTTGTAAGAAGCTTGGTGCCTAGGATAGTTACTCAAATGGAGGAGGAGGACTGGAGGGAATGCATTCAGCGCTCTGTGGGGATCAGAAACTGCTCTCTTGAATGTGTCTATAAATTCCTACCTTCTGCCTCCCTCAGTCCTCAACATGTACTATGCCCTTTGTTCCCACAGGCAAAAGAAACCAATATATATAATGTGCAAGCTGAATAGCAGAAGGTACTTTCTTGTCAAAGGTATGAACTTCTAAACCTGCGAGCCCTTAACATTTTACTCCTTCATTGCACCCGACTTGTTTTCATCTTAGAAAGTCTCTCGGTTTCTCTGGCTGTGGAGGGACTGGGGAGTTAGAAGCAGAAAGAGAGGTAGGGGCTGTACATTTTATATCACATTTTTCCTTCTTTCTTTTTTTTCAGGATGAAATTGGTCACAATGGACTTAGCTAAGTCACTTTCAAAATGTATTATACTACACTAAATTATTTCTACTTTAGGTCTGTCAGCACCGTAGGCAACACAGTGGTACATCAGGACATCCAAGCTAACTTGGGTGCTGAAGGATGTCTAATCATATCACATGGTGTTCTGCCCCAGATGATTAGCTTCACTGAGAAACAACATCCCTCAGCACCTGCAGAAAACCTCCTACAGAGTGTAGCAATATAGCTTCTGGTTCATGAGCCTAGCTGAGGCACTCTGTGTGGCATTACTCTGGGCATAGAGAGATGTATACTCTTCATTTTGAGAAACAGTCCCAACTGATATTTAATGAAGTTTAGCTCTGCACTCCTCAAGCTCTAAAAATTTGCTTTTTTGTAGTAATTGTTTCATTTCCATAGTGGAGAATGAGGGCATCACCCCAGTATGAGAATGGCTGATTACACTCAAGCCAACTTATATTTCAATCTAATTTTACAATCACTACTAATTTGGATCAGCTTTCCTAAGTGTTCCATGAGTCCACTATGAAAAAGAAATAAAATGAATTTCGTGTTCAAAGGAAACAACTTTATTTTAGACAAAGTAGCCAATATTTCCATCCTATTGATCTTCATATGGAGTGTGAATGAATCACAGAAAGGAATGAATAGAACAACTCTGTGGGGACAGAGCACACAGCTGCAATAGAAAGTAACCTACCTTGATGAAAAATTGATGAGAACTAACCCTTTGTTCCCACTTCAGTATTATTGCGATGTGGCAATAACAAAATCATTTTGTCAGGCACTGCAAGCAGGTGAACGTTTGACATCTTGACATACTTGACATCCCTAGCTGGAGGTAGTTAAAAGGCAGACCTTTTGTTGACACTTTGTTCCAAACTTCCTATTCCAAACATTCTCCTTTTAGAAATGTGCCATAAGAAGGAAATAGAAGTTAATTCTAAGAAAATGTTTACTTTTGAAACAGACTTGGTCATAGAGAAGCAAAGCTGAAGACCCCAGGCGGCTACATGGCAAGGAAACTAGAAGGTTGATGGCCTCCAGGAACCTCGGTGTTCTCAGACTGTCTACTTGTCTGTAGGGACCTATCTCCTGCCAGCTTCCTTCACATGTACTAGCTAAACAAGATGCAGTCTGGGAACCCCAGGACTGACCATAAAGAAGATGAAACGTGAGAAACCCTGCAGGGGAGCTGGCAGGAAGGCATGCACATGGCCATCCCCCAGTCTCATGGGAGTTTATGTAACACATCTGCATGTCTATGAAGTTCTTGGAAGCTACCAGCATTGGCCCTCACAGAATGGAGGAGTGCTGATGCTGCTTGCCATGGGGACCCCTTTTGAGCTCATTCAAGTGCAGGTGGTGCTGTTTGATGCTTGCGCTAGCTTTGCTTTCTGCCTATCCCAGTCTTATGAGATGGGGCAGAATGGAGCTGATGCTGTGCTGAGGGGAAACCTGGTCGTCCTTGTTATTACTTATCCAGCTGTAGCTCAAAACCAGACAACTGAGAGCTGTGGGACCTCCTCTGCACCTCAGGAATTTACTTGGTTTGGACAAAGGATTAATCTTGCCTTAGTTCACTACACCAGTGAAGGTAAAACCATTCATTAGTCAACCCAGACCACTCAGAGATCACCATTCTCCCTTTCTCTCACAAAGCTGTGATGTACTTTAGAAAGCAAGTCAGCCAGAGTTTTGATTTTGATTCTACTTCATTCAAAAAAGATCAACTCAACCTCACAATTCAATAGCAGTGAATGCATAAAACATCCGACACACTCTAAGGAGAAGTGAGATATTATAATGAGACATCTACACAGGGTGAGATGTTATTCTCTACTTTCCTTTGCCCAGTCTCCTGTGAAATGGATAAGCTTCATAAATTGGCCATGAACTACACATTTCATGTTCGTCATACACTGTTTATGTTTTCACATGGTCTCCTTATTCTTTCTTGTCCTCCGTTGCTCTGAATTGCTATCCCAAATTACACTACATGATTTTTCTCTTTCCTCTGGTAGACTTTGTATATTTTATCCTCTTCATGTGATGTATTTGCTTATATTCTACAATTCCCCACCTCCTCTATCTCCTTATCACTCTTTGTATCACCTTTTCCTCCACATGTCTTGGTGCTTTGTTCAAACAAACAGCCTCACGGCATGCTTTGAGCATTCCCATACTCTTTGTTGTTCTCCCTGCTCTATTACAGAATTCTCCACCATGACAGCTCCTGGAGACATGATGACATTTACTATTCTTCCACTGTGCAGCAACCTCAAGTCTCACTGTGGAAGGCTCCTGTAGCCAGATGAATCTGTACAGGCTCTTTCCTGAACCAAAGGCACTCAAAAAATGAGCAGAACTGGAGTATTTTTTCAAATATAAGTTATATGTAATATGTTGCTATCTTGGTGTCATCCTTCTGCTGTTAGGATGTAGGGTGATTTGGAGAGTCAGATGGTCTGGGGTCTTTCTGTAATGCAGGTCTTCTGGGCATGGAATAACAACACGTGCCTCCATTTATTGCTGGAAGGATGCCCTTGGGGCAGTGTGCTGAGCATGGTGTCCTTTGTTATAATCACAAGACTTATAAAATGTTCCACTGTGTAAACACAAAGACTCATACTGCATTCACAGCAATCTTAATGTATTTGTTACAAACCTTCATAAAGTCACTAATAAAGATGAATAATATATCTACAGAGCAATATATTTTAGGCATAAGATAGAGATGGTACACTATAAAGCGCCATAGGTCAGGTCTTTATAGATTTTTAGGAACCTAACTAATGCATTTCTTCAGGGTTATCTAACTTTCTGTATTATTTCATCTGTGTAATTCTCAGAAGAATAAAATTACGGGAGCATGTTCACATAACACAGTACTGCAAGAGTGGGCAGTGTTTGAGAGGTCTTAGACTGAGAAGCTCAAATAGTTTTTACTAGGAACAAGATGTTGTCTGTGAGGTATTGGACTGGATAGTAAATGATGTTGACTTCTTGGTATAGTTCAGGAATGAACTCAAGTATTGCCCTGTTGAAATCAAGGATCCTGCCAATTGTTTTGGCAGGAACAGGATGTACCCCTAAGTTTTTTGGAGGCTACTTTCAGAACTGAAGATGCAAAGACATTTTACATCTGACTTTTAACCAGACTGTACTCAAACTGTATATCCAATATATACTGATGAATAGATGCACACGTGTATTTTTATTTCTAGCCATTACCATGTATTCAAAAGACAATATTTCAATAGCAGTTTATCTCCACCAGTTTTATAACTTCTTAAAATACTCCATGATTTGTTTTAGTGGCATCTCTGCAAGATAGACTACAGAGTATGAAAGCATAGAATTTGAAGAATCTTAGCACGAAGTACACGAACGGAATGCTAAGTGTAGTGAGAAATGAACTGTAATTGATTTTCATAATGAAGAGGCAGTGTAACTTCAAAAACGTGGAAGAAACATGCTATCAAACCCATCACACACACAGCTCTATCAGATTTTCTACTTAAAAAGTATCTTAAAAAATGCATCTTAAAAGCATAGGAAGATTTTGAGAAAAAGAACAAACAGCAGCAGAAAACAAACAAACAAGTAAAGATCTTTCACGATTTGCAAGGGCCAAGTCTTGGAAAATTCAAGACAGACAAAGACAAAACTGAAATCCCCTGCATGCTTTCTTTATTGCAAAGGCAGATAAAGAAGAAGAAAGAGAAAATTGAATTTAATCCAAGGAAATAAGAAAACAACTGTTCCAGCTGTGATGGAAATGTGTTCTGAGGCGTAAAACACAGGTAACTGTGCTCATTGGACGCCTGATGCCGTTTACACAGGTGAGAGTACTTTGTTATAACGATTTGACTAATTCCAACGAGAGGAAGGTCACCATCATTTAGGAATGATGAGGGCAGAAAACAGCCCATTCTCACCCAGCTAAAGTGGGTGAGCTACAGGGAAGGCAAAATATAGCTTAACTGTCCTGGAAATTGGGTGGCTCACTCAGTAGAGCTGTGACTCAATAAATAAGTCCCAGTTATCTGTTCCCTCAAGGCTGGGGGTTAAAATGTCAGCTGTTTTACATTACTACAGTAGTGTGGGGAAGTGCATAGGGCTGCGGATCCCAGCTGCTTCTTGCAGATTGCAAAATACAAAATTCCTCAGAATTCTTCTCCCCACCTTGGCTTAGTCACATTGGAAGTCTTAACAGGAGAGTTAAGTGGATCTCTGTTCCTTTTTACTGACAGAAAAAGAGCATCTGAGCCATGTGAAGAAGGAGTCACTGACCAGTAGAAATGAAAGGAGCACTCTACCTAAAAAAGCCTCAAACTCAAAGCCCAACAGAGGCTGTAGGCATCTCGCTTCCCTGTGGCTTGTTTGGTGTTGGTGCTGCAGGCATTTCATAGTGTCTGTGGGCTGTTCTGTTGTGTGAAAACACACCTGCAGTTCAACATATCTCTCCAGTGCAGCAGCTGTATGAGCATTATAGTCAATGCAATTCTTCAGGCTTATGCAGTATTAACACAGTGTTTCTTATTTTCTAAATTAAACAGTCTCAGCGCTTATCTGCCCAGATAGCACACTACTAAGTGGTGACATTAACAAATTACCCTGCTTCCACTCCTGGAATCAGCATTATCCACTAATTGCACAACAGGTTTTGCACAGCTGCCTTGGGTGCATGCGTGCCAAGGTGTGCAGAGGAGATTTCCCCGGGCAGATTGGGGCCCAGGAGATGGCACTCTTTCACAGCTCTTGTGTGCACCTGGTCCCCACTGCCGCTGCTAATACAGCAGTCAGAGTAAATAACTTTCCTTCAGAAGTGATAATTTTCTGGTAAAATGATCAGCAAATGGAATTCTCTGAGTTCAGAAGTCTTAGCGGAAAAATACTAGACGAGACTGGAGCTTTACCATCTGATGCCAGTTCATGAAAACTTTTTCCAGACTGACTGAATCAATTCCTTTGCTAATGAGTGCTGTAGAAATAGCTTTTTTCTTTATTGGCAAATAATTTCCTCAGCTACTAGTTTCAGTCCAATGCCCAAGGTTGGCTATTGCAAAAACATTCTTGCAGATAAAAGCAAAATGTTATACTTGGACTGCCACATAAGGCACACACAGAGTGATAACTGTAAGAGTATACGTTGTCTGATTCCTCTGTGCACCATTACCTGGGGCTTAGTGGGATTTAACCAGCTAATCCTCATGTTGGTTTGGTTATCGGGCCATTACAGGGAGTGCATTCAGTTAGGGCTGTCATAACAGAAGATAAGGCACTCTGAGAGCACACGAGCCTAGCTCTTGCCCACAGGTAAACATGGGATCTGGGAGCAGTGAAAAAAGCACCTTCGGCAATGAATAAGACAGAAAAGAGAGAGCAATACCAGAGGTGGGCTGGCCTCAAGCACGCTCACCAACACACCCCGAGGCCCACACAAACACTCGTGGTTGCCCCAGGGCAGTGCCAGCAGCAGCAGCACACACGTGCCTGCAGCAGTATGCCCTTCTGTCTGGGGGCTGAGCACTGCAAAACTGCACTGAAAACCTAGCTCTTGCCGTGCCCACCCCACTGGCTGAGGGCAGGCTAGTGCCAAGGCTCAGGAGGGACGGTGTGGAGAGGGCCTCTTACACCTCCCAGACAGGAATTTTCCTCCTGGACCCAAGCAACAGCATGCACCAAAGTACAGAGTTGTCACCACTCCCTGGAAGGCCCCATCTGAATTACTCACCCAGAGATGTGTCCTACCCTCACTGTGATCCCCTAAGGCATCTCGCTCATCTTGTCTGAGAGAGTCTTCCTGGGTAGGCAAGAGCAGAAGATGAGCATTTCAGAAGAAAACAGGAAGAAAAGGAAATAAAAAAAAAAAAAAAAAATCCAATTAGTGTCAATTTGTAAATGAACCTCATTTCTCCTATGCTCATTGCAGACCCTGGGTTCAGTCTGGATGAAACAGTCTGTATCTGTCACTTCATTAGGCCACAGGTTTTCAAACGATGGGGGAAATATTCTGTTGGGATACAAGTCTTTCTGCTGGGGCAGTTTCCTGTCTTTCAGTCTTGTATCCTGTTAAGTCAGTTGAAGTATTCTCCCTTAAGACTCTGAAACTATTAAAATCACAGAATCACAGAATCACAGAATTGCAGGGGTTGGAAGGGACCTCAAGAGATCATCGAGTCCAACCCCCCTGCCAGAGCAGGTTCCCTACAGCAGGTTGCACAGGTAGGCGTCCAGGCGGGTCTTGAAGATCTCCAGGGAAGGAGACTCCACAACCCCCCTGGGCAGCCTGTTCCAGTGCTCCGTCACCTGCACCGTGAAGAAGTTCTTCCGCATGTTGGTGCGGAACTTCCTGTGCTCCAGCTTAAGGCCGTTGCCCCTTGTCCTGTCCCCACTGACCACCGAAAAGAGATTCCCCACATCCATTTGCCTCCCGCAACTAAGATACTTATAAACATGTAATAAATAATCCATAATAAATAATCCATTGACTGAAGTTAGACTTATTCTTTACCCCTACCTGCCCTTAATACAGTTGTATGCGATGTCTGCTGGTGCCCCATCCTGTAACAGAGAATGGTGGTAATGTACATGAAAAATAGCTGAGTGATATAACGATAATTAACTGCTTGCTTCTTTTTTTCCTTCTTTTTTTCTCGTTGTTAATAAACCTCTGTTCTAATGTATATTTCAGAAGAAAATTGAAAATGAGACAATCCTTGAGGACAGATGCAGAATCCACGGCTTACATGGATTGATTTTTCTGATTCAGCAGCAGAGGAGATGTAGGGCACCAAGAATATGCTTGGAATAAAATTGAACCTCGTTGCTGCACACATCACATTTGATACTGCATTAAAAGAGTGCTTTTTCAGTCCTTGCCAATTTTTTTCCAAGGCCACAGGGACCAAAATGGTGTAATTGCTCATGAATTTGTGAGTCTTAAGTAGAGAAAAGTTCATTGCCTTTTGCTGGCACTTTTCAGAATTTGCCACTGGGCTGACATGGTTGTCAGCCTATTGGCTACACATTTAGAAATGAGATGTTTAAACACCACCAGATACAGGCAGGGGCTATAACACGCAAATGAATGCATGCCTTTGACTGAGCATATAATTCATTTTTAAAAGGCATAGCAGAATGTAGTGTTGTGTGCAGTCCCCAGGAAGGTACCTAATAGATCTTGTAGCTGGGACCTCTCTTTGTCACTGAAAGCAAACCTGCCCTTTGGGAGCTAAGTATATCTGTCTCTTTGGTTACTGTACTGGCTTGGAAGCACTGCAGTAACCTGCTGGCTGCTCTCCCTGCGCTGTCATTGCCATTTCTGTAGAGCATGTTGCATCACCAGAGGCTAATATGTGCTGGGAGGGACCTCTGTAGGCCACCAGCCTTCACTGAAAGTGGGTTCAGAAGAGAAGGTTGAACAGTGACATGCCCAGCTGAAATTTGAGTATCTCCAAGGATGAAAATCCCATAACATCTCCGGGCTCCTGTTCCAGGATTTCACCTCATTCTGGCTTGCATCCATCTCTCAGAGGTGTACCCAACTCTAAGGAGAGTCTGACCTAGTCTTCTTCACATTCTCCCATCAGGAGGCTGTGAGATGTTGCTGAGCCTTTACTTCATAAGGCTGTGCAGACCCAGACTTCTTGGCTTCTATTTCTGCCTTCATAAGCCACACAAACCTTGTGTAAAATTTCATTAACAGTGCCTCACCACTGTGTCTGTTGACTTTCTCATCTCTATCCCTGATTCACTCCCCAGCATTTCTTACAGAGCATCTTTCCTGATAATCACAGGCTGCAAAAAATGCCCTTTAAAAGGTAGTTATGCAATTCGAGCACAAGCAAATGCATCCTGGGAACATCAATCTGATGGCAGCAGTAATGCCATCAGGGAATCTAACCTTCTGTGGTTAAACTCTTAAAAGTTTAGTGGAAGTCACTGTAGCTTTGGAATTATTTCTGCTAATAAGACATCTAACTGAAAAAAAAAACCAACAAACTATTAGATAAGTGTCAATTAAGAATTTGAGTCCCTTAGCTCATTTCTAATAAAATTAACATTTCAGTTGCATAAAGGATCTTTTAATGAACCTGCTAACTAGAATATCTCTCTAATTAACTCAGTGTCTTTAAAACAACAAGGCAAGTTTTGGGGTTGTTTGCTCTTATCCCTACATCAATTATGCTTACAACTCTGAGATTTTATAAGATTGTTCATGCCTGTCAGAAGATGAAAAAGTTAGATATTAATAGAAAAATGATATTAAAGCTCACTTAGATTTAACACCTTGCTGTTGTTTCTGAAATAGTATATGACCATTGTGGGGAGTAAAGGTTTAAAGTAAAAATGAAAGGGGTTTGAACAGAGTTTGAAATTCATGCCTTGCCCAAGGAGCTTCTGGGTAGGAAGAGCTGAAGGGGCTGGGAACTGTGCAGAGAGGCATCACAGAGTTTGGCAAGCAAAAGGCAAGAGGAGGTGAAAGGCGTCCCCTTTCTCTGAAGGTCTACTGGGTAACTTCATTTTCCTCTGCAGTCTTTCTTTGGGCCTCAGGTCATTCATCACAGTGCTGACTTCCTGGTACCGTGGGCTTTTGGCTGGATACAAAGACTTTGGATCCAAGAAGCAGCCTCATGCAAGCATTGCACTTCAACACACATTTACTCTTTTCTCAAGCCTTTCCTTCTACAACATGGGTGGCCTGGGCAGCTTTCTAGCCAACCCGGTGCTAGAGCTGACATGCAGAGGTGTATGGAAGTCTGCAGCCTCCAAATGCTTCACCATTTTGAGTGGAAGATGAATCTGATGGTCACAGTAGTATTAAGACACTTCTTAGATACCTCCAGCCTAAGACTGAAACTTAAGACATGGTCCATCCCCTTTCTGGAACAGAACTGGACCTCTGCTGCTGTCCAGTTATGCTTCTAGAATGAGGCTTACCCACCACTGAGATGCTTATAAGGTTTTTCAAGCTTGGAGGTTTAGTTAAAATAAGCAATGCTCAGACAAAGAAAGCAACACAGCTGGCATCAGGATTTGATTCCCCACCTTCGTTGTTTTAGCTTGCATGCTAAGAGCTTTCTATTAAAAGAAATGGCTGTTAGCATTCCTCAGCATCTCATTCAGTTCCCTGGCAAGACATTACCATTGTCAGCTCAACAACTTGATGCTATGATCTTGAAAATACAGAAGTTTTATGCCCTCAAAGACATCTAATCATCTAAACAGAAGCTTATCAAAATATTGTTGATCACTTGAGCTCTAGTTTAAGCATAATTAATAATCCCTCAAAATGACATGTCCTTCCTTTGATATTCCCTCTTTCAGAGTGTTTAGCTGGTACTGTATCAGCCATGGGTCACTTGATTATGAAAGCTGGCAAGATTAACATACCCTTTCCCCAGCAGCTCACACAGCTGGGCCCTTTCACAGCAGCAAGAAGCCAGAAATGAAGACATGCTAATAAAAATTCCTACCTGCACTTCTTGAATATTTCATGCATTACAGCTAGATGAAGCCTATTTCCATACAATCACCTAGTCCTTTTCAAGCTTCTTTTCAAAATCACTGCAACCAATTATTTTGCAAATCAAGGTCTGCCTATGGAAAATCTTCCTAAAACTGCTCATCCATTACCCAAACAATTTTAGAGGCCTACATTTGTAATAGGTCCTCAAATTCACAGCTGCATTTATCTCAGAGCTTTTATCATTGCTTAGAGAGTAAGATCTTAAGCTGTAAGTGACCTTGCATTTGAAGGTCACTTTCTAAAAGCCTATAAAGTCTATACAGAAAAGATGCCTCTTACAATTTCCTCTGTAAGCCTGAATGGCTTCAGCTACATTAGATACTTACACAATATACAAGGAATACAACACATACTTCACAGTTAAAATCTGTCTGTAAACAAGTACATCAAAATATTGGACCAGCTCACTAATGAAAACTAGAAACAGAAAACATCCAAGCAATGTAAGAACCACGTCTGAAAGCAGAAAACTACAGCTATCTATTCCCAATTCACACACCTTTTACTCTAACGTACCAAGTCCCTACCTCATCCTTCCCATTTGCTTTGGTAACTTTCACTTTTTCACAATAGAACAAGTCAAAGAAAAATGGGGAAAAAAAAAAAGCACAAATAAATAGACAACTAACAAAATGCCTTGAATGCTTTGGGAAAACTTCCCATTTATGCTAGCTGCCATATCGGTCCTGATGGCTCTTTCTGCTGCAGTGCTACAGACAGAGAATATAGGCCTGAAACTGGGAGCATCCCCACTCCTCAAAGTCCAGCTGCCTGGGCTCAGGTCACTGACAGCTGGATGCTCCAAATAGTCAGGAGGTTTCAGGTCAAGCATAACTTTAAACTCATCTCAGAAAACCGCTGGTAAGGTTGGCAGAGCACTGGAACAAGCTGCCCAGGGAGGTTGTGCAGTCTCCTCTGGAGATATTCAAGACCCGTCTGGAAACCTACCTGTGTGACCTGCTGTAGGGAGCCTGCTGTGGCAGGGAGGTTGGACTCAATGATCTCTAGGGGTCCCTTCCA
This sequence comes from Penelope pileata, assembly GCA_013396635.1. Taxonomy (NCBI): domain Eukaryota; kingdom Metazoa; phylum Chordata; class Aves; order Galliformes; family Cracidae; genus Penelope; species Penelope pileata. The sequence goes on along the minus strand of WBMW01004807.1, from coordinate 167,495 downwards.
ACCCCTGCAATTCTGTGATTCCGTGGTAAGCAACACTGCCTATGGAGCACAGCTGAACTGCTCTTGCTCTACAAGAGCTCAGGCAGTCTGAAGAAGCAGCGAAGTCCCCATGGCTTGATAATTTGTAAACATATGTAGTGGCAAAGTCATTGAGTAACCAAGGAATGGAGTATTGACAGGGAATGGGATAACTTACCTGCCAAATACAACAAGTACATTGGCGTGTGATAGTGCACTTCATGAATAGCTTATTTTAATGATAACCATCCATCAGCAGAGCTGAAGTGATGGTTCCTAGGCTTCCTTTTAACCTACCCTGATGGTTGGAAAAAATACAATTGCTTATCGCATTTTCACAGAAGTTTAAGCTAATGTTTTTTCTTCAGGAAAAAGGGCCAAACACCCGTATGTGCTTAGCAAAAGTAAAATTGCCACTGTTTAGAGGGACCTTTATAGCTCTTCTTAAGCACCATCTGGGGCAGCACGTGCTTTCTATACCACAAAACATCGTCATGCCTCTTTCACCACTGTGCCTTATCACAGCTCAGTCACCAGGCAGTCAGTTGTTAGGAGGCAGCAATGGGATGCATGCTCCCAAAATACAGCACATCTCCTGGCTGCTGCAGGAAAAAGGTGCTTTTAAAAACTTTTATCTTCCTCCCTTCTTGCCTAGATGTTGTGCGGACCTCTGCCCCATGTATCTTACACATTTACTAGCTGTCACAACTAGGGGACAACTGCATAGAACAAAACAAAGGAAAACTGTTTTCTGCATGACCAACAACATTTCTGGGAGATTATGATCTTTTTCATTCCCAATAAAAAGTGTAAAAAGCAGTAGGATATGGGAAGAAGAAGAAAGCTTCTTCGGACCTTTTCCATCATTTTGCAGTTAAACTTCAGGTTCTGCTCTGTGACATAAAATACCACTTCTTTGCCAATAACGACATTTCAAAAATATTAAAACTATCTGCAGATAAAATAATTCAAAAGCAATGGAACAATTTCACGTCTGTTGGGCAGGCTTGGTATTTACTTAGCTTTCATCCAGTATCTTTCAGCTGCCTCTCTGCCACATGGTCTTTAGTGCAAACAACTTATAAACCACAACTAATAAAAGTGATGATTTTCTGCTAAGTGCATGGCAAGCAAATAGAATGCATTTGTCCCATGCTCTGTCTGGACAGGGATGAGCTGCTGCTGATGCTGGTGTTTCATTTTATAGGCTTAGTTTAACCACCTCAGAGCACGATTATGTTTTTCATTTTTTTTCATTTTCTGAAAAATCATCTCTGAAGATTGATGTGTTATGCCCATCTCACTGAAAAGTATGCAAATATGACCAATTAGTTGGGCTACCTAAGTCAAAACATTAAGATTCAGGAGAGCTTTTATTCACTTCTAATAAAGCTTTGTTCTGAGGCTATACTTAATTACCAGAGCCTTTAAAGCCATGGCAATCAGCATTGATTCTCTTTGTGTTTCAGCTGTTGTGGTAGAGTAGTATTTGGCATTTCCACGTCTGAAGCCTGTCGCCTGAGAAACAGCTTTGGAGGTGGCTATGACATGTTCATTATTCTCCTTGAAGCACTTTCCATTGCTTTCTCCAAGAAGATGACCTAATCTACTGCCATGAGATTATTCAGAATTTTTCAGTGCTGTCAATGGTAGTCCGATTGTCATGAAAGCAATGAAATACCATTATCAGATCATTTAGTGCTTGATTTTAAAGAGGTTGTTATGGCCATGGTGGAGGCATTCATGAGAAAGCTCAACAACAAAACCCCATGCAGCCCCTCAGGTTAACAGCAAAGCAGGCTTTAAATTTGCAAAGATTTGCGGGACTTATTACACCTTGTGCCCCCTCTCAAAAACAGTGAGAGTATCTAGCTTTCTCACAGAGTATGAATTCATTTCATTTTGTGTACGGAGAGTCTCAGCAACGTTGATTTTCATGGTGTACTAGAGACATATGGAAGTGTGCAGGTTAAGCACTCCTTTGACATTTTAGCATCTGGGGAAGAGTGTCACTGAGGCTCCTTCTCCAATCCTATCATCAATTAGTAACACAAAAGGAAGACACTTTCTGCCTTTACTTAAGGCTTTTGCCAGTGAATGAGCATTTAAAATCACATCTCCTGTTCAACATATATTGACTGAAGTGTGGTCCACACAGAGAACTTTCTCCATGCTACATGGCTTTGCAAGTAGGCCCTGGATCCTGTCATTTCACTCTGGTTCCTTCCAGCTCTGCTTCAGTAACTAATCCCATCTTCAGGCACCCTTTTCCAAACAAGTCTGTGGTTTCCAACGCTGGACATGGGCTAGGGCTCAGCCTGCAGCCCTGGCTGGGTGTTTCACAGCTCTTCCAGGACTGGTTCCAAGTTTCCCCCTCTCAGCTGCTTGAGTATTGGATATCCCCATTAGCCTCATTTCTGCGTATTATGATTAGGCCCAATGAATACTGCTTGCAGATACATCAGATAAGTTCAATTCTAAGCCTTAAACAAAGGCAGTGAGTCTGAGGGTCTAAAAATTAATTTTAAAGATGAAAGTTTAGAGCATCTTGGGGTATCTGCCATCAGCAAGTCCATTAAGGTCATCCAAAAGTTTTTCCTTCATCTGTATGTCTGGTACTTAGGTAGTCTAATGTTCTCACTTCTCTTGTGTATGCTATCAGGATCTGTCCTTTTGCAGTGTTTGAGCTTGGGGAACTAAACTTCTGCCAAACTTTTCAGAGAGAAAACAGAAGCCAAGGCGCTCTTGGATCCCTTTCCTCTGGAATGGATGAGATGACAACAGGAGCAGCACATTGCAGAAGACTGGCTGAGATAAAAATCCTCCACCTACTCACCGAGCATTGCATCATCACATGAGCTGGGCACATGAGGGGTCTGCTGCGGTGTTCCTGCTGTATCTACACTAACAGGTAAGCTCAATTTTAGTGTCACTGACCAAGCTCCAAGAGCGTAAGACTAAGCACATATAAATATACACACATACGCATTCCTTTGTTTAGGTTTTCTCTGTTCATCCATCATGCAGTTTCTTCTTCAGCAAGAATTTTTGGAGAGCTGGCAGAAAGAGGCAGAGCCTTTCCTTTGCCTCAGACTGTGAGACATACAAGGTTATATGTATATTTAGATATTTTCTTTTACAGTACAACCTTCTAAAGAGCCAGTAAGTATACACGTATGTCCTTTCGCTCTTGTTTGTGGCAAACCTGGCTGTTTTCCTCAGTGCAATATGTGAAGAAACATCAGTTGTTTTAATTCAATTTTAACCACCAACTCTAGGTCAAAAGTTTCTGTATGAACTGAACCTTGCAGTGACAAAGTGGAAGACAAGCACTAACAAATGAATCAATCAGCCAAGAACATGTATCACAAAGGAGGACACAGCAGCAGCTACTGATTAGAATGAGATGTGAACAACTGATAAGAAGATACTCCTTTGTCTCTTCCAGGTACTTTCCATACTTTCTGTGAGGCCTTTCATAAATAACATTATTAGTACAACACAGTGAACACTTGCAGTTCTTCCCATGTTCAGGTCCTGCTGTGATTTCCTCCTTGTTCTGAAGTTTCAGGCTGCATGAGCTGCAAGAGGTGACTGTACCCCTGCACACAGACCTGCAGAGTCCTTTGTCTGAAGAGCAAGAGCTCAGTTTCTCATTTACTTACAACAAACAAGATCAAGGATAGACATTTTGGGAAGTGGTTTAGATTCTCAGCTTATGTGACTAGAAATTTGGAAACATTTTATATTGTTTCCTTGTTCATTTTTCCAAGCATATATCCTCCTCTGGTTTACAAACAATGTGAAATCTGAGTATACTAAAAATGCATGAAATTCCTTGATGAACTGTGAAAAACAATTGGTTTGCTACTATCAAGATTTTTAAAATCCATCAGATTTTCAGTCCAGCATGTAAGTTGTGGTACAAGGAGTCTGATATCTTTATTTTTGGTCTGATTTTCTTTTTTCCCTGTTACCATTGCAAATAAGATAGGACTGAAGGAGAACGAGTAAAGATAGCAATATGCAAAACTAACAAACAGTCAGGCAAATACATTATTGATTTAACTGCGAATGAGAGAATTCTATAATCAGATTGCCATTCTCTTCACAGGAATGCAATCTGAACAGAAACTTTTAAGATTTACTGTAAAATGTTTGTACCGGAAGATTCCTTTTCAGCACTGGAATGCTCTTTCATATGCTTATGATAACTGTAATGTAGGTTTGCTAAATTTATTCTGTTCAGAAAAAAAAGAAAAGAAGAATATTTTAGAAAATGCTGGAAAGCACAGTCCAGCCTTCTTGTTTTGCCTGATGGACTTTTGGGAAGGGACATGAAAATGAGAGGTTTCCTCCTTGGAAGTAGGAAGGGACTGGTGGCACTGCATCAGACAGGGTGGTCTCTGAGTCTGTGCAGCCGGAATGTGGTGTTCTTTGTATCTGAAGTGATGAAGCAATGTGTGGGGGAAAAGGCATGAAAGGTCCCTGAGGTGACAGCAGACCTGTGAGCTGGGGAGATGGACCAGTGCATCACATCAGCAGTATGGAGTCTGGCAGGCATATTAGAAATACCTGGAAACACTACAGTCATCTCCAGGATATAGACCAATACAACTTCCAGTCTGATTCAAATGCTCATTTTGAACCTTAATTAGAACAAGCACAGCAATAAGTCACTTTGTTCTGACCAGGACTTTCTCCATAAGAACACCAAATCAGCATGCATTTCATGATCAATGAAGGTGTCTGCTTACACCACACAATGGGAGGTGGCCTCCCTTTGCTGTGACAGAGCAGAGGCTGAAAAATTGTACTTTTCAGTTGAGAAGTACCGACTCGTCCTCTGTGTTCAAAAACCACAGTCTCAGCTGGGCTTTTTGGACGGTTTTGGGCCTTAGGGTTTCTCACGGATCATTTTTTGAAACTTTTATCCTCATTCATAAGAAAGAAAAACCTTATTGCTAAAAGCAGATCTTCCCCTCCAAGTGTTCATGCCTTATTTAGAAAGTGGACTTAACAAAACAAACCAGATGACATCATATCGTGGGAGATGTGACAATAGCTGGAGGTACCACACTAATTGCAGGAGAGAAGCTTGCAGGAGTGGGATAAGAACTGACTGGCAGTGAAAACTGGAAATGATGAGCACCCGCTAGTCTTAAGGACCATGTTGATAGAGCACAGTCTTGTACCATACAGAGACAGCTGGCCCAGCTGTGCAGGAGCAGGACAGCAGTGTGATAACCACAGTGACTATTTGGTCTGAAAACCAGCAAGTTAAGTCAAGAAGGTTATGACATCAAAAAGACTTATTCTAGGCTCCAGGCTACTTCCAGTCTGGCTGAGTATGCAGCACTGTACAGTCTGCCCCTTTCTCCCAGAGACCAGAAAACATACATTTAATGAGAACAGCAAGCATCCACTCTCTGCATGAGGATGGAGAAGATCTGATACAGGGAGGTGATTGTCCCTCTCTAGGGAGTACTGTATCCTGGTCTGGGGCCCCCAACACAGAAAACACATGGAACTGTTGGAGCGGATTCAGAGGAGGGCCACAAAGATGGTCAGAGAGCTGGAGCACCTCATCTATGAGGACAGACTGAGGGAGCTGGGCTTATTCATCATGGAGAGGAGAAGGCTGTGGGGAGACCTCATTGCGGCCCTCCAGTATGTAAAGGGAGATTATAAACTGGAGGGAAATCAACTTTTTACAAGGGTAGACATTGATAGGACTAGGGGGAATGGTTTTAAGCTGAAGGAGGGAAGGTTTAGATTGGATGTCAGGGGGAGTTCTTTACCGAGAGAGTGGTGAGGTGCTGGCACAGGCTGCCCAGAAAGGTTGTGGATGCCCCGACCCTGGACATGTTCAAGGTCAGGTTGAATGGGGCCCTGGGCAGCATGATCTTGTATCCAATCAGCAGGTTGGTGGCCCTGCCTGCGGCAGGGGGGTAAGAGCTTGATTATCCTTGAGGTCCCTTCCAAGCCAAGACATTCTATGATTCTATGATAGTGAGACACACTGAGGTGCTTGATTTCGCTCCCTGGATGCCCAATTGGGTTTCCTTTCAGCTGTGATGCACCTGCAGCCCCTTTGGTGCTGCCAAAGCCCCACAGTGTGTAGGGACGGTGTGCAAGGGCTGAGGTTCCTTCTTTCATGTTTCCCACCTCAAAGAGAGGGAGAGGGGATTATTTCAGCTCCAAAACTTGTTTTAATGGCAGCTTTAATTCTTACTGCATAGCTCCTTGACAGATGGCAAAATTTCACTGGTGCGGTTCCTTATTAAACAGACATGAATTGTAATACAGTCACGTCTTGGGAACAGGTAAGTGTATCAAACTTGCATGATTTTCTCAAGAAGATTGCTTTTGCAGATTCTGGAGAATGTGACAATTAGGCTTGAAGTTGTTAAGGAAAGAAAAAAAGAGAGACAGGAACTTCTTAGCCATTATCATCAGGTAATTACTGAAGGTTCATCACTTACCGGAGCTGTGCTTCCTGTAATACAAATTTGAGCAAGCAGTGAACATTTTGAGCTGACTGTGGATGACCCTGCATTACCTGCAGCAGGGGAGAAAAGGAAGGGAGGACACAGGTCTGGCTTTTCTATTCTGCTTACCCTGCTGATAGAATTTTGATGATGAAATCCCTTCAGCACATCCTTTGAGGTCATTGTAAAACTTAGGAAAAACTATCAGGATAAATGCACTGTAAATGTATTGTAATCATATTTGGAAGGGGACTCTGGTTATTAATCTAAATTTTTTATTCTTTCAAAATCCTTCCAAAAATTATTTTCTTCTGGGAAATTCCATTATGTGTATTACACAGAATGTAAATTAATATCTTTTTAAACTCTGGCATGGGGTTGAAGCAGGAACAAGTGAGGTCACGGAATGTTTGTATTTGTCTGCTCTTGTGGATGCTTATTTCCTTGCTTATCTAGTCCACACGTGGTACCTCTCCCAGTTATGAAGTGATGGCATGTGCTCTTCAGCCCTCATCAGGAGAAATTCCAGACAAGTCTCTCAGCAACTTTTCTTGTCCCTAGTGCTTTAGTCTACCTTCTCCAGCCTCTCTGATTCCTTCTCAGCAGTACAGCGGGACAATTGGTTTTAAACAAAACTTTTTTGACTTTTACGGAATTATACAGACTGACATTCAAAATATTTAAATAAGTTGTTTCAGTTAACTCAGCCTTTCTGCTCTGCAAACAAAATCAGGTATTTAAGAATTACAGACACCAAAACACGATTTCAGCATTTTCAAATATAAACATTTTCATTTTTCAGTCAAAATGAATTTTTTCTAGAAGGTTTCAGTTAAGAAAATTCCTGAAGTTAAAATAGTTCAAAATAAATGAAATGATGTTAAGAATAAACATTGTTGAGCAACAAATACTAGTCCTTCAAACTTTTCTTTCAGTTAGGATTACTGAAATCATTTGCTGACCAAAAGGTTCATTTTACCACTGATTCTTAGCAGGCAGGAAATGAGAAAAATAGTTGTTTGTATAGTTGTAGTTAAAACACATGACAAAATCTAGTAGGCAGATTGCCCATGTCTATGGCAAGAACCAAAGCTGAGAGTGCTGATCCCTTACAAGCTGAAGAGATCAGAGAAATAAAGCCTTCTTTTCATGCAGAAAAAAAATGTTTGTCTTAATGATGTATATATAGGAGACAGCTTTCTTGTGTTCCATTGGTTTGAGTGGGATTTTTTTCTATGCAGTTTAGAGTTTGAATACAAAACATTTACCCTAGAGAAATTAGTACTGTTAGCCCAGCAAATGGCTTGCTTTTGCACTGGATGATGTGGCTGATGGCACCCTCCAATGACCTCCTCTAAATCCTCCATGTTTCCAAGATGTGCAATGCCCTCTCCTTGCCAAGCTGGGTGCTTTTACAAGAGGCTGCCAGCAGCTGCACTCTGGTCACAGCAGCCTGTTAGACTGTGGCAGGGGTGCCAAGATGGACTGCGAGGGCTTCCTCCAGCATAAAGCAAATCTCACCATGTGAAAATAGAGAAAGTTTGGGAACTGATGGGGATTTCAGTCTTTCAGTGACTTATACGCCAGTCATGCCGCAGCTACAGAAGAGGTCACAGATTATGCCCCTGCTTAAATGCCAATGAAGAGAAAATCCGTTCTGCTTTACAAGGTTAAGTGGAAATGTCAGTCTGATGGACCGATGCTTTTAAAAGAGACTCACTATCTAGCAGAAGGACTGAAATTGGCTTTTACACTTCGTTTGTTTCCATCCTTTGGACAGCAGCATGTCTGAGGTCAAAGAGCTTTTCTGTCCTCCCTTCCCCTCCTCAGTACAGCAGTGACAGCTGTCTCTGAAGGACTGCCACCTTGTCTTTAGTGCTCTGGGGGAAAATTATCCAGTGTTAAGCTCGCTCGCTTCATGATCTTACATGCAGCAAGAATTTGACTAACAGTTTCCACATGAAGAATTATCAGAAGGCCTGCTGGCCTCATGTTCTTTCTGGTCACATACTTAGTGAGGCCTCTGATACCATCTCTCACAGCATCCTCCGGGACAAATTGTCAGACTGTGAGATGAACAGGTTCATGCAATGCTTTTGCCAGGTGAAGAACTTGCTCCACGGCAGGGCTCAAAGGGTTGTAGTGAGCGGAGCTACATCTGGCTGGTGTCTGGTCACAAGAGGTATTTCCCAGGGCTCAGTTCTAAGGCCAGTCCTGTTCAACAGGTCAAACTTCTTTGCTGTGGTCACACACTGGAAGAGGCTTCCTAGAGAGGTGGTTGATGCCCTGTGCCTGTCAGTTTTTAAGAGGCAGTTGGACAATGACCTCGATAATATGCTTTAAATGTTGGTTAGCCTTGACATGGTCAGGCAGTTGAACTTTCATGATCTCTGTAGGTCCCTTCAAAATGATCTGTCTTAATAATTCTAAGTTGATACATCCAGTGAACTGTACTTAGGTCAGAGTGAATTGTGACCAAAGAGGCCAACAGGTTGCCTTTGACCAAATGCTGTAAAAAAACTCCCTATGAAACAGTCCTATCTTCTTCCCATTCTGAACAAAGCTGGTGAGTAGGACATATAGATTTATTTGAAAAATGGCTGATATACTTTTTAATTTATTACCTCACTATCATTGCAAATCTAGTCAATAATCCATCACAGAACAAAATCTCTTATTTTTCTGCTGTGGCAGTTTATAGTGCACATCTGTTATCAAATTAAATGTATGAATCAATAATATTTTTTGCCCAATTTATTATATGGCTTTGGCAGGTTTTTTTCATACTCTAGTCAACTCTCAACCTGCTAAGACAAATTAACCTATGCACAACTATGGTGCACTCCCCAAGCAACAAATTTCAGTAGCAAGTATGCATGCCAGTCTTGTGTGAGAGGACTTGAGTGGAAGCAAAAACAAAGACAAGATATTTCTGGTAAAGAATACATCTCACGATTTTTTTACATGTTCAATCTTTCTCATAGATGAAAAATCTTCTTTCAAGGTCTTTTTTTTTTTTTATTTATTTCAGTTGAAATTATTGATTTAATATTTAGAAATAGACATAGAATATGATGATATGGTATTGTTATCTATTAGGTAAGATGCTGAAGCACTGAAGATATTTATATATCACAAAAAAAATCTGCATATTTGATTTCTAAGATCATTTCTTGGTTTGTGCCAAGCTTTCCTATTTTTACCTAGTTGCTTATCTTAGCAGAAAACATCACTGATCACAAGAAAAGGTCAAAGTAAAGCTGATGTGGTCAGTATAGTGGAAGGCATTGATATTTTCCTTGCACAAAAATATATTTTATGTTGTGTCCTGCTAATCCTTATTGTCACTGAAAATACATGAGCACATTTCTGCTTTATCATGGAAACATACTGCAAATAAACACGTTCTTGTATGGTAGTCTATATGAGTTACACTTACTTGTTATTTAATGTATTCAACTTGCATCCAGATATTTACTGTTTGAAGCTAGCTGTGGTAGCTGAATTTTTAAAATTTAATAGAAGCGGCCAAGTACAATAAAGCTTCTCTCTGGGAAGTGATACCTTTACATGTATTGCCACAGAGCAGCCGGCACATAGCAACATCATCATTACTGTCCCATAACGAATGCTTCCCACGTCTCATGATACTTCTGATGAGACCATTTCTGAAAGAAGTAGTGCCCATTATCTGACACACTGAATTAATGCTCTCCATTTACTGGCTGACCCCATGTGTTGAGGAGCACTGTATAATGCATGATACTGCATAATTGAAGCAGGAACACTGGAGCAAAAACTATGGACCAAAATAAGCCACTGGTAAAGAAAAAGAGCTCTTCCAATTCTGTTTGCATCTCTTTTCTTATAAATATGAACTCAATTTCAAAAACCTTTCAAAACTGTTCAGCCTAGTATATATGGATGATTACATCTAGCTATGTACTCAGCTATGGCCTTGCCACAAAGCTGTATGGACCTGTTAGGACCTGTAAGTGGTTTTGAGGCTCACAGTAACCCAGTGTACAACACCAGAGTGTCTTCCCCATTTATTTGTTGGGGAATTGGGGTGCAAGTCTGCATTAATGGCCTAACCTGACTTTCTTACTCAGGCCTCTCTTGGATGATGTGTGGAAGAGCTACAAGGCAGGCTATAAAAAGCTGTAACCAGCAGAGTCACACCTGTCTTCTCATAGCGATGTGGACATGTGTGTTTTTGAACAGCTGACACAGGCAGCTTCATGGCTGCTACTTTCTAGCTCAGAAAGAAAGGACTTAAAACCATCTGTGTTGCACCTGAATTCCTAGGCAACTACAATCTGAAAAACTGATAATCCAGAACTAATATATAGTCCAGAGTTTATGTTATTTCATCAGGAATTAATTTGTGAGTGCTTTCTGGAGCACAATACCAGAATCAACTCCTGCATACACACTCATTTGTTTAAATAGTATCATTTTATCTGTATACGTATTATTTAGTGATGAATGAGAAACAGACAATAATGTGGTCTGCTGTGGTTTTACATAGCTTTGAAAATCTAAATTTTGTCTAAATTTTCTATCATACTACTAACTCAATGATCAAGATAGCTATTATATTACAGGTGGCTGTTGGGTGATTATGTCAGAAGTTATTTCATGCTGTTTTTTAAGAACTAACTGAAAATGAGTTTAATTTGATGTGATTACCCGATTAAAACTGTATATAAAATGATCTTGTCTGAAATAACTTCTTGTCCTTGAGTTTTTCTCCAATGACATCAAAGAAGTACTCAGTGGCAGAAGTCTTTTTGCTGCATCTGACTATACGCAGATAACAGTTCAGACAGAGAAAATGCTAGAAAATAAGAGTAGTGAATATCTGTGCCCAACCAGAGAAGAACTGTCAGATCTACTGGACCCTCATAAAACTCAGCATATAACAATGAACATTAAAAAATCATAATCAAAACATAAGAATAGAAATAATAATATAGGCTGTGAAATTGTAATATTTATTTTAGGGGTCAGAAGAAAAAGAGAAAACCTTTACAGGATCCCCACACCTGTCTGTGTCTCCTTAACCTACTCTATTTCATGAGTTCTCATTAAACATGTCACTTTGCACTTCTATTATGCCCGTACAAAGTGATATTCAAGGAATTAATAAGGTAATTTTTCAGTTGTTATCAAATCTTAACACTTTGGGCAGCAGGTGAAGGCAAAGCGTGAGACCCAGTGAAAGGGATGTGAGCAGTGAAACCCTTAGCATAAGTTCTGGCCATTGCCATGTGTCTTTTTTTGCATAATGGATGCTCTAGTGTCACAGAATATTAGAAAAATTGGTCTGAAAGTAAATGTCTCAGATACTTTCAATGAAAAAAAAAAAACACACCTTTGCAGGAGATATATTCCAGGCTATCTTTGATTTTCCTTCCTGTATCTTATCTTTTCTTGTTGTCTGAATAAAACCTCTCATCCTGTACTCAAAGCTTGTGGCTTTTTGTTCTAACAATGTACATAAGATGCCAAAGTCAGTTCCTTGCATTCTTTTCTGCAGTAGCATTTTTTTAATAAAGAAAGGCTTGCTTGGTGTCTCCCTTCAGTCTTCTTTCTACTTACAACTTTCATTTCTTCTGTTTGTCCTCATATGTCCTAGGTTATAGACCTGAGCTCATGTTTGTTGCTTTTCTCTGGGTAGTGCCTCTGCTGAAGCCTGAGTGCCCAAAGTGTTTTGGCTGATGGATAACTAGTACTAGCCAGAGTTGCAGGATTATTTTTGTGTAGCCAATACAATGTACATTTGAATACATGCTCCCTGAGAAAACTAGTCTTTTCAGGATGCACAAAGCATGGTCAACTCATTTCATCTTCCAATTCATTAGGAGCAGTCATTCATTTTCTGTGGGGCACGTCTATCCCTGCCCCTGCTTGCACACAGGATTATTCCAGCCTAAGCCAGAACTGGATTTCTCGCAGTACTTTGGGGCCATAACTCCAATCAATCAACATTATTTTAAACTTTAATCTTGTCCTCCAAAATAAGGTTAATAGGTTCCCTTAAAGCTTAAGAAAATTATTTTCTATTGCACCCTCAACATTTTCTTACATACTGTTAATGAAACACTGAATACTTCAAAGGAAATTTGTAGAACTCCGCCCAATACACTGTTTGTTGTCATGGTGATCTGTCAACATCTAAAGTGTTTTTAGGCAAACAGTTGTGAATTTTTTTATATTAGATTCATGTAGACTATGTTTCTTATTTAGTTTACAAGTAAGTCAGGCAAAACAGTGCACATAAACATTATGGAGTCTGGTCATGTCATATCACTGTTTTTTCCCTTTTTGTTAGACTTGTTACATTATCAAGGAAAGAAATTAATAATTTCTTAGAATATGTTACTTAGAAATTCATCTTAGCTCTTGAACTCTTGCTGTTTTCCCAGCATCTGCAGTTGATTGTTGAGTGATTCATTCCAATAGTTTTCCTGGTTCTGAAGCTGAAGATGTTATCTTCTAGCTCCCCAGCAATTTCTGTGTCTTGAGTTTGAAGATAGTGTCATAACTGTTCCTCTTCAGTCTTCTGAAATGTCACTTGTCCTCAGCAGGTATTCTCAAAGACAACTTCTGATTGTTCTGAGATTATGTTAGCCCATTCTTTAAATACCCTACAGTGATTTTCATCAGACCTGGCTGGGCTGAAAAAAAATGTATCTGTACCAAACACCAAATATTCCCTAAACTTTTTCATTTGAATTCTAACCTGAGTCCTTGTCCTTTTGATATTGGTGTGTATGCAGTTAGTAATCTAGTTGCAGTCATATTTTCTGGTGAAGAGTAGAGAAAAAAAAAAAAAGACACTAAAACATTTCTGCCCTTTTCCTGCAATCTGTCAGTGGCTTTTTGTTGCTGTTGAGAGTCATTCTCCTGCTGGGAAGCTGAAAAGGATGAGTGTCTGTAACGGATATCTGCCAAAGTCTTTCTACTCACTCTAACAGACAGGTTCAAAATGAGGTGCTACTCATTCACACATAAGTGGCACAGACACCTTAACAAGCATAAAAGAAAATGATGGGGATTCTGTAGGAATTTTACTCTTAAGTCTAAAGTATATATGGATATATATATCTTCACCTTTCCCTTTTCTATTTCACTTTCAAAACTAGATTTAAAAAAGGAATCTCTCTCTCTCTCTTTTTTTTTTTTTTTCTCCCTCAGGATTTGGAAAGTAGCCAGAAGACAACTGGAAGGTTTGATTTTCATGATTTTATACTTCCTGTGTCAAAAATAGTGCATAAAGGAAGGAGGAGAGAAGATGAACATTGTCTCCCAATGGTCTGATTAAAGCGTATAACTTCTCTTCAATGTAAAAGAGAAGGGAGCTATGTTTGAATTAGTGCATAAAAATGATATATTCCAACTAATCTTAGTCTCCTACCCCATGGCAGTGAGAGGAATGCCAGAAAATTAGCTGATGCCAGTGACAAAATTTACCGAAAGAGAGCAATGAAAACCTGTAACTGGAATGTCATTCCTGTTCAAATAGACTGCTTATTCATCTTCAAAACGTCTTTTCAACTGAGAAGTAGTTTAACTATGTCATGTAATAACAGAAAAGACTTTATTGGCAATGCACCCTAATTCATTTATCATACTTATTTAGATTATATAAGGTGGTGGAAATACATCTTACTGTATCTTGAGCTGTCTGAGAAGGTAGTGATAAGTGTTCATTTAACAACTGAATTACAGCAAAAGATAAATGTAATTACTCCCTGGCCCTTAAAGGTTAATAGTAGAGGGCTATGGATTCTCAGGACTCAGCGATGGTGCCAAAATGTATGCAGGGAAAAGTTAGGGTGAAAATATTTGCCTACTATCAGCAGAAGAATTATGAGCATGAAATGCATGCAATAACAAGCTGTTTGCTCAGAAGTAGGTATACTTGGTTATCCATTAGAAAAGTGAAGGCATAATAATCTATTAAACTAAAACTCCTGCTTTCTCACTAATAATAATGAGCAGAATTGAGCTGTAATAATAACACAAACATAATGATAAAACACTTAGGGTGGAGATAGATTTGATGCATATGTAAATGAATGCTGTGAACAGCCAGTAATGCCTAATGAATTTGTCAAATGCAGGTCGATAAATACTCGGAAAATGAATAAAATACACAAAATGTGAGATGAAGGCATGCTTAAGAATTGGAGAAGATGCTTCCAGAACAGTGTTTATTGTGTGTTAATAGTTATGACTTGGCTTTTTCTTGAAAATCTTGCCTAAGATGAGTAGGGAACCTTCCCCATAACTACATTCTGCTGAGTTGAACCTATGGGCTCCAGTCCTAACTTCAAATGGAAAAATCTAGCAAAAATAGGAAGAACCTAATTACTCTTCTTTAACCTGAGGCATTGGTGTGTAAGCTGATGACGGAGCACTGTTCTGCATCCCAAGAATGGGCAGCCCCAAGAATTGGTGTGCTCTGAACACCGGCGCTCACTGGGCACCTGCTGTTGTCTCATCAGTCTGAAGGAGACTGCTTGTCTTATGGCAAGGAGTAGAATATGACCTCCTAGCACCCCACAGAGGCACATGTAAAGAAAGGACATGTTCGTGGAACTGAGAGTTTAAACAATTGTGGCAACTGCTGTTGAGCTGGAGTTTGCGTGCAATTGACATATGTCCACTGGGAAATAAACTGTGAGAAATTACTGATTTCATATAGACCATCTGAAACTCACCACAGAGCTTTTTTTTTTTCTATCAGGTGTGGAAAAATGATGCATCTTAATGTAGAACAGTCTTCAAGAAATTTGCAAGGAATATCCCTTCCAAGCCATACATTTCACCCACCATCACCAAGGAATCCAGTAATTTTTATAGCTTAATATTCAAAAAATGTAAGGCTAAAGGATGCTGTTTGTAAGATGCAATGAAAAAAAATCTTATGCAAGGTGCCTATATCGAACTGGCAAGTAGACCAATGTCTTATCCATCTGGATATGGAATATACTAGAATGGAAGAGCAGTATATTTGTTTCCTATAGCACTGCAATTGCAACAATGAGTCAGAGAATTAGACTATCCATACCTTTATGAATATTTATTATCTTGCCATATGGATCCAGCTTCTATTTATAAGATCTTTTAAATATTCAGTACTCTCTAAAGATGTCCACAGAAGTACAGAGGCAAGCTCTTTTTATATACCTCATTGTATTATATGAAATCATTTTTCA
This sequence comes from Penelope pileata, assembly GCA_013396635.1. Classification (NCBI taxonomy): domain Eukaryota; kingdom Metazoa; phylum Chordata; class Aves; order Galliformes; family Cracidae; genus Penelope; species Penelope pileata. The sequence continues at coordinate 151,756 of WBMW01004807.1, read as the reverse complement.
CAATAAAGTGGAAAGAAAATTTGAATTCTTTTTTAATTGAAACTGGCTAAATAGCAGAAGAAATTAATAAAGGAAGAACTTTATTAAAAAATAAAAATCCCTTTTTATAGGTAGTTATCTCTAGTCTTATTATTAAAAGTTCTGCAAATCACATATTTAAATGAAAAGGGATTGCATTTTAATAGGCTGTGCTTTTGACAAATTTTTCATTAAACCCTGGGAAGGAAGACTCAACCACAAAAATGTGTTCTCAGTTCAAGAGTTCAGTTACTCTTTGACTGAAAACAAGACTATTTGGTTTCTTGTGTGTCCTAGTTTCCTTATGAAAGATCTCATAAGTATTACAGATAGCGTCAAGAGCTCAAGCTGTAACAGAGTATGTCTGACTCGCTTCACCATAATGCTGGTAGGAAGAATATTGAACCCTGGGAGAATCCAGACCCCATAGATCATCCTTGTTGTCAAGCTCACTTTTTCACAAAGTTGCTGGAGTTGACTCATGGTCACTTTAACTTCTATCATATTTCACAGCAGAGGGGAACGACTAGGTTGTGCCATGGTCTAATGTGTGATGAGTAATTCATGGTCTGTCCATCTAACGTTCCCAGGCTCATGTAGATGCAGGTGAACAAGGCATCATTCTTCCCGTCGTTGTCCAAGGGTGAGGCGTTCAGCAGTTGCACAGGGTATCCTCAGCTACGTGCATTTCAACAGTGTGTAAAGGATGTCTTATTCACATCAGATAACATGAAGTTCTTAGAGGAAAAAAGGGATTTCTGTAAAGTCTTATCTTAATCGGTGTCATCCTAATGAATTAATAAGCATAAACTGTGAAGTGTCAAAGGACTCAGATTACCTAAAAGCTTCTTCACAGCAGTATTTATAGATGTGATATTGTGAGTTAGATCTGGAAGTGGTGATATTCAGTGGCTTTATGCTGATTTGTATCAGCTTTAGGGATCTGGTCCTTAGATGAATTCCACTGCGTGTCAAAGAGGAAGGTACTAATTTCCTCAGGAAATGAAAGCTATAGATCAAGCCATGTACTCTTTAAAAAGCAGCACTTTTGCCTGTGGTTCCGACTCAAGAGTTAGCAGGGAGATTTTTTTTTCTATACTCTGTAGTCCCTTACTTTAAACCCCAGAAACTCACCCTAATTGGAGAACACTTTAAGCCTGAATAAAATCTTTTAGAAATAGCACTTTAAATTACTGCAAGTCTTTAAAGCAGCTACCTGTTACTTTCCCAGCAATACCAAAAATCCAGTTTAAATAACATAAAAGAGTACATACTGCAGATCCATTTTTTTTTCCTCTCTCTTAAGCTACTTTCTACCAACACAACTTTACAGTTTTCCCAGAGCTGCCCATCATTTACATGGTAAGAGAATAGGGATAGTCACATCTCATTTGCAGATACACAGGCAGGAAGGGACAGGTGAAGTGTACAGCTTGGGCCAAATGCAGAGCTGGACCATGAGGAATCCATTTTGCTGAAACACAAAAATCCATCAAATGATCTGCCATCTCCATTGCATCCTTTTATACCCTGTTCTGCCTGTCCCCTTTAGATTTAACCCTACTTGCAGCTTCTATGACCTTCATTCAAGGAAAGACAAGCAGAGTTTTAACTGGGAGGGAAGAGCAGAGGGGTACTACCCTGGTACCAGCAGTGGAGTACAGCAGATTCCCTTAGGCTGGATTCATTCTGACATCTGAATTTAGATGCCCATATATGAGGTTGGTGTTTCAGCTCCATTTACAGGCAGTGAAGCCAGCTGGAGCCCACCCATCTCTTCAGCTCACCCAATTTGAGATGTTGTGAGGTAGGCCCATGGGTTGGCAGGTAGGCAAGGCCGTGTGCCTTTCTGATTTGGGAGCAGCGAGGGAGAGAGATGCAGACCCTAAGGGCACCCATCTCATCCCCTGCATCTCCCCAGAGGTGCCAGGGGTGCCTGAGGCTGTGAGCAGGTAGCTCCATTTCAGTGTCCAAACTTGGAGCTGAATCCCTCTCTAGCTGGCAGCTGAGAAACCACATCTGGTTCAGGGAGAATTTTAACGGTGTGTCCTACATCAGGGTTTGAAAACCTGAGAGCATGAGGATGGGCAGCTATTGTGTACATGATCATCTGTCTGCTGGGATTTTAGGGCAGCATCTTCTTAACATCCTGTGGACCTCAGTTCTGTCTAAAGGCTCTCTGCAGTCCTGGTAGGGTGTGCGCACACAAAAGCAGTAGACTGCTTATTAAACAGATTTAAACTCTTGAGTTTGTCACTTCAAAGTCATAGGGAAGAGACAGTAAACTACTCTGTGCTAAGCATAACATAAATGTCACCAAAGCAGGAAGGAAATGTAGCTCATACATGCTTGGTACTGTGATATACTCTCTCATCTTTTAAACAAATATAATATATTATTATATTAGGGTTAAAATAAAACAATATATTACATCGAAACAAAAAATAACTGCATAGTAAATGAAAGCCTGGGAGCCTCCCAAGAGCCAGAACATTTTAGTAGATCTTGTTATATATTCCCTGAAGAATCCATGACAAGTTCATCCTTTTCCCTTCCTTTAATGGAAGAAACCCTGTTACAAAGTCAAGAGCATTAAAGACCTCATAACAGCTTTCTGACAAGACTGTTTTAATTTCAGAATTTTTATGATGAGCAAGAGCTATATAAAGATGATTATAGCATCCACTGTTCCTTTTTTTTCCCAAATGGTTATTTAAAATATCAGCCTCATTAAAACAGCTGCAGACATGTTGTAAGACCCATACTGTAATGCTTCCCAAGCCAATTTCTCATTTAGATCACCAAGACTGGCTCTTTGCCAGAAGGACTGTAGAGTCTGCATGACATTTGTTCATTTTTAATAACATTGGCATCATTTCTTGAAGGGAAGCAAAGAGAACACAGGGACATACAGCTGTAAACAGCAGTGTGACAAATCTACTTCTTAGTAAAATGAAAGGTGGCTTGAATATACTCAGATACCTTGGATGACAATGATCAGTAATCACTGATGTATAGTATTTGAACAATGGAAACACGCAAGAACGTGCCCCAGGAGTGCCGTCTTTCTGCACTAAGATCGGTATAAACATAAAGTTAGGTCTTTAACTTTGCTTCAGTGACTTCAAGCAACACAAAATGTTCAGGTCTCAAAGCACTAGCACACACATGACCTTCAGCTCTAGTATCTGGAGAAAAACGCAAGACTTACTCTCCTGGACCCCTCAGCAAACCTTGATGTCAAGGGAAATTGGGGAACTTGGAAGTCTCCAAAAGAAATTCCCTGAAGCTGTAGCACAACCTTCCATTGAGCATAGTGCAGACATACCAGATGGTGTTCCATCCCAGTGGGAAGGAGAAGGAAACCTGAATTCAGACATTCCCTGACCCCCCTTTTCAAGAGCTCTTTGCGCTTTTCCGGATTCCATGTTTCAGAATATCAAAATTAGCAATTACAAAAACCCCAATATCTAAAACCTATTAGAAATAGGACATAAAAAATACCTTTCCTTTTCACAGGTCAAAGCTACCTAGGGATTGTTGTATGGTGTTTTCCTAGCTCACTGCTTACCTTAGCTTCTCTGCCTCCCTCACACATCCCATCCTCTCCAAAATGCTTCCAGTGAATCTGGGAGAGACCAAATGAGGCACAGTCACTGTTCATGTGCTGTTAATAACCAAGTGCTTGAGCTTGGCCACCTCTGCTCTCTGGAGGAAATCTCACCTCTGGTCTTGCTAATAGGAGACAAAAGAAATAGGGGTGATCCAATATTTTCTCATTGACTCTTCTATGCATCTGTTTCCCAGTACTCTGTCCTTCCCTTGGCCTTGCAATGCAGTTGCCACCTCTGTGGAGCTGCCTGGTGTTTGATCCTCTCCCCTTCATCTGGAGGTGCTAGTTTCCCCTGTTCCTCCCAGGCTCATTGACCTGTGAGGCCCTGCAAGGACGATGGCTTTCCATGGGAATGTGTGGGTATGGCATCACAGCCAAGGACAGCAACTCACGAATCAGTAAATGCAGTTGCTCCTAAGGGAACCAATCAGTAGGGTTAATAAGGATGTGCATTTGTGCTGCAGAAAAAAGCACACTGCCACAATCAGCTGGGCTTGTGTTCAGAATACATAAAAGTATCCAGAACTTTCTGTCAGAAGTAGAGTGGCTGGGACACCATGACACCGAAAGGAGATTGGGAAGAGAAGCACAGCAGGGGAAGCATCTAACTCTTGGTCTGGTTTCTGAACAGTGTAGCTCTGTGGAGACAGCTAATGTATGTTTTTGTTTTCATAACAACACATTCCTCTTTGCACCCAGGATGACCATGCGGCAGGCTTCACTGCTTAGCACAGTACTTGTACTTGGCCACACTGACTCTGCTCCCGCGATTGTTTTCATCTCACATTAAGTCCTTAGAACTTCAGGATGAAGTACATAGGTGCTGTTATGAGAGCAGATAGAACACATCCTGAGACGAGGCATTGGATTTGATATTAGTTGCAGTCTTTTTTTTTCGAGTAATTTATAGCAATAATATAAGAAAAAGGATGGCTTAGTATTAGGAAGGGCAGGTTTCTGATGCTGCTGTTTTTCCCTGTCCTAGCACACTGCAGTTTCTCTCATTCAGTATGCTGTTCAGACAAGAGACTGCTTTTATTGTCAGAATTTGAAGCACTGATTAAAGCTGGTGAAAAAAGAATTCCCTGCTATCAGAAAAGCTTTGTAGAAGAGCATAATATGAATTCCAGACATGTGCATGCCCTTTCCCAGGCTGCTATAGGCTTAATGATAGCAGTATCCCCTAAATGTTCATTAGCATTGATCACCTGTTAGACAGGCACATATGATACCTCTCATTGAGATAAAAGACAACTTTCTCCAATTCTTTTTTCTCCTTTGGTAATTAATAAAAATGTCATTCAGTGTTCGCAGATCAAATAGACATAGGTAATGGGCTAAAGTGCAAGATCTGGAATTTTTCTTTGTATTTATTTAGAGGAGATAATCAGCGGTAAATATAACCATCTTTCTCTGATACATCTTCTGCTTAACTTCATCTCCCAGATGTAGATGATCAGGTGAGTTTTGCAGGCAGTGCTAACTTAAATTCACATCTGTGATTCCTCACTGGATAGGCACCTCATCACCGCATCTCCTCCACTTCCGGCCCTGGAGATGGCAGAGAAACAGCCAGGATCTCTGTGTCTCTGGATGCAAGCATCACTAATTGTTAAACCCTCTACCCACACTGCGTAACTGTAAGGCTGAATTGTTTCTATCCCATGAATAGAGATTCATACCCTCGTGCTGGGCTGCACTTTAAAGAGTAAAGTAAGATGGATTTAACACCATCCCATCTTATTCCTTATTAAGGTGTAGGCCTAGTATCACCTTTCATGCTTAGCAGTGTTGATGGAAATCAGCATATTTGGGTAAAAAAGATGCTGTAAATCATCTCTAAAAGCTTTATGCAACTAAAGACCAGCAATTTACTAGGATAACCCACTAGGGCTACTTACTGTCAGACTCTTCCATCACCAGCAGACAGGAGCAGACACTTTTAGGGGTGATCCATCTGACAGACATAACATCTCAGAGGGATGCTGGGCTTATTCAGCTTGGAGAAGGGAAGGCTCTGGGGAGACTGCATTGCAGTCTACCAATATCTAAAGAGAGCTTACAAGCAGGAGGGGGACTGACTTTTTACATGGGTAGATAGTGATAGGACAAGGGCAAATGGTTTTAAACTAAAAGAGGGGAGATTTAGGTTAGATGTCAGGAGGAAACTCTACTCAGAGAGTGGTAAAGCACTGGCATGGGCTTCACAGAGAATCAATTTACTAGGACAAATGGATGCCCCATCCCTGGAGAAGTTCAAGGCCAGGTTGGATGGGTTCCTGTGCAGCCTGATCCAGTGTGTGGCAGCCCTGTCATGGCAGAGGGTTGGAATTAGATGATTTTTAAGGTCCCTTCCAATCTAAGCTGTTCTATGATTCTGTGATCTGATTCAGGATGGTAAGAACCAGGGTCTTGAGGTTGTGACTACATTAGCAGTAGGTATCCACATGGCAAACATCAACAGTTGTGAGACAAATCTCACCCTCATGTCTTTTCTTAGTTGTAGATGCATGGAAAGCTTATAATAGGAAGGCCTCTTCTGCTGCAAGAGGCTTGTTGGAGGAAATGTGGAGAAAACAGCTCCCCAGAGAAACTGAAGATCTTAATTATGTGAGAGGGCTCCAGATGGCTAAGTAACTCACATTTAGATCAGATTTTGATGTTCTTATATAGCGTCAGAAACAAACCACGCTGTAAATGGTCCCACTGAAAGACATAGCACTTCTGCGGAGAGATCCTTCTACCAGGAGTGGAAAAGTTTGGTACAATAGCCTTCAATTTACTGTCCGTAACTACACTTGTGAAGAATTGGGGCTAGCTGGAATACATATGTATCTTCTACACACACCTGGGAGAGGGAGGAGCTAAAACCTGTTAGCTGGACTTCAGGGGAAAGCTAGACTGCCTCAATTATGCTTCTCCTGGAAACGCAGAGATGCAGCAAGGTGGGATTTATCAGTAACTTAGCTCAACACAGCTACAGCTAATGTGATGGTGAAAATTAGGCTTCGTTAGCGCTTCAAGACACAGCACAGGCTTCAATAGATGATGAAAGAAAGCTGAGGTCTTCTTTTAACAGCATGAAATTTTATAATTTTTCCTTTTGATGGAGTAGTCCTGAGGAGAAGGATTTGGGGGTGTCTGTTGATGAGAAACTCAACATGAGCCAGAAGGCCAACTGCGTCCTGGGCTGCATCAAGAGAAGCGTGGTCAGCAGGTCGAGGGAGGTGATTCTGCCCCTCTACTCTGCTCTCCTGAGACCTCACCTGGAGTATTGTGTCCAGTTCTGGGGCCCCCAACACAAGAAGGATGTGGAGCTATTGGAGTGGGTCCAGAGGAGGGCCACGAAGATGATCAGAGAGCTGGAGCACCTCCCCTACGAGGACAGGCTGAGAGAGTTAGGACTGTTCTGCCTGGAGAAGAGAAGGCTGCGGGGGGACCTGATAGCAGCCTTCCAGTACCTGAGGGAGCCTACAGGAAAGCTGGGGAAGGACTTTTTACAAGGATAGATAATCACAGGACAAGCGGTAACGGTTATAAACTGAAAAAGAGTAGATTTAGACTAGATATAAGGAAGAAATTCTTCACTGTGAGGGTGGTGAGACACTGGAACAGGTTGCCCACAGAAGTTGTGGATGCCCTCTCCATGGAAGTGTTCAAGGCCAGGCTGGATGGGGCTTTGGGCAACCTGGTCTAGTGGGAGGTGTCCTTGCCCATGGCAGGGGGGTTGGAACAAGATAATCTCTAAGGTCCCTTCCAACCTGAACCATTCTATGATTCCATGATTCTATGATCAATATAATGAAAGACGGAATGCATCAATCCTTAAACTGCTTAAGGAAGGAAGAAGACATTTGTGATACAACTTAGAACCTGGCAACTTGATCTTTACATGTGAAGAAACATTATGCATTCAATACTTTTGATGAGCACCCTAGATTCAAAAGCAGTGCCCTTTTAGTCAATCACAGTCCTGAATTTATGAATTTCACTGCAGAAGATGAATCTAACCAGAAAAATTGTATGTGAATTAATGGATTAGTCTTGTATTGTTCGTCTGCATTCCTTCATTCATTCCCAGATCACTCACTCACCTTCTTAACATTCCTCTCAGTTTAGCTCAAAAAATATCTTTGCTGCTTCTGCCAAAGTAGGCTTTAAGACCATTTTAGGCACACTTTTATATATATTGCTTTTCTTTTGGACTCCTTTGATTTTGGCTTGTGTTCTTGAAGTGAAGCTCATACAATTAATCTAATGCATTGTGAAGTCAGAATATCTCATTATCTTGTTGTATTTATAGTTCTCTTATCCTAACAGAGCACTTTGCCTTTGCAGGGATGGCTAGATTACTTCAGAAATACATCTACTCTTGACACAGAATGGTACCATTCCATTACCAATTTAAATATCATTTAAAAATAGAGATATGGATGAAATGAATCTCAAGTGAGAGCACATTGCCAAACGAGATGCTTGCCAGTGCATGGCATGTCAGATAGGAGTGGCTGAGAATGGGAGTGGAGGACGCCAGATGCCCCCAGAGAGGCAAAAGCAGTAGGTAGCTCTAATAGAATGATTGTTTTTTCTGTCAGACATGAACCCATGAGGCTTTCACTCTGCAACAAAACAAAACATATCGCACTGTAGCTGTTCCAGAAAGAGATGCAACAAGCTCATTGTTTTGTATGCAAACACATTAAACCAAATCCTCCAGGAAAACTCACTAATGGACTGCGTGGAAAGATAATAGGATAACGGATAGGTTGATAAATTAAAGGGAATTATCTTAAAATTGTTAGGAATCAGAGCTGTTACTTTGGTTCCTGCAGCAGTGCGGTTTCCAAATAAACCATGTTAACTGCTATGTGTCCTTTCCGACCTCAGTTAACAGGCTGAAGTTCAGTGGGGAGTTCTTCCCATGAGGAAGAAAGGCTGATAGCAGGCATAGGCATTGCTGATGTGGTCAGAGATCTTTAGCTGCAGAGAAAGTGCTGGGGCCTGTTTCCTCTGGGAACAACAGCAATCAGCAGCAGTTCTCTGCTCCTAGCCTCCCACAGAAATTATCCCTTTGCTCATCCTCAGACCCCTACTGCTAACACTTCTGTTAATGTATCCTGGGCTTTTTGTTACAATTTTCTTCTGTGTCAGGCTCTTGCCTCTTTCAGTCACAGATCATAGGTAATCACAGCTCCAGCAATCAATTCTTACATGCCTGCATTTGTACCATCCAAATCATTCAGCTTCTTCTCAGCCTTTGCAGTGTGCAAGTCAGCGCTTGTGACAGTTTTTCTGTAATTTTTGCTACCTGGTTGCACAGAGCAGCTGAAGTATCCCTTTTACCCTGATCGTGAACGAAAGACAGTTGTTACACCAAGCGACTTCAGCCACATTTACCTCAGCTCAGAAGATTCGCAGGTAAAGGTTATACAGGCGGGCCCTAATGCCTCTGCTGCTTAAATTTACTGCTAGGTGCCTTTGCTTTTGATGGGGACCAAATTAAATTTTAATACAAGAAAGTTCTCCTCTGAGGTGAACTCAACTATTCTAAAGTAATTTTTAAATCTCTCTATTTAATCAGGGAATATACTTGAATTTTGTTGCTGCCATTCTCCACTGTCAGGTTCTGAACCCACTCCATAAGCCTGTTGTTAGGCCACTTTGTCAAATATTGAAACCCAGAAAACACTGAAATGGATGCTTACATTTAGCTGCAAAGGGATGAGTATTATCATAATTGTTATAGTAATATTAAATTACACATATTATTATAGTATTATTATAATGGACAAGTCTCTGCTGAGGATTTTGACCAAAGATCATGTCTCAAAGAATTCCCTTTGCAGTAACACAGAGGGATAATTATGATGCACAGTAAAATCTTTAGTGATTTTTAAAATTTACATCAGCTTTCTATTATTTATTACCGTATGTTGCTTATTCTGCTCTAGTCACACCAGAAGTAACAAGCTAAATTAAATTGGCAGTGGCAGAGGAACCCATTTTTCATCTGTTTTATTTTCATCTCCACTATGCATCTTTGGTTGTGTAAAGAAGCTGTAGTCCTAAACGATATCTTTCATGCAACTGAGGGTTCTTATAAAGCAGATGAATGCTAAAGAGAAGCGGGGTACTAGAGCCCATATTCTACATGCAGCCTGGTGTGTAGAGTTTGTTTATCTTAAAAAAAATCTTTGTTAGACTTACAGAATATTTTTTACACGGATTGAATTGCCAGCACTGAAATTAGTTTTTAATAAATGGAAAAGTCAAGTTTCTATTCGCAAGAAGTAGTTTCATAAGTAGATCTGCTTATAACCTTACAAAAACCTAATCTATTTTTTGTTTCTTCAGTATCAAAAGTACTGCAGCTAGTTACATTCATATCACTATGAAAGAATATCTTATTAGGTAAAAGGACAGGAGACAATTGAATGCAGGCTTGTTTATACCCAACCAACACAGGTTTGTTCATATTGCTGAAAGAACTCTATTTTTCCACCCATTAAATCTCACTGAACACAATGCAGTATTGAGCTCTAAGCATAGAGCTTTACAGACATTTTTTTAGGTGAACCAAAGCACTTTAGTGAGTCTGTGGTAACTAGCTTATGGGGGCCAGTCTGTTATCCTCCATTGCTGCAAAGATAGGTTAAATGCTCAGTGAAACAAATTATGCTATCTTGGACTTATCTCACAGCCAGTGAATGCAGAGTACCAGATGCTGTAAGACAAACCCATTGCTCCCCCCACGCTGCTTTGTTTGGGCTGCTGTGCTCTAAAGCTGGATGTGATGGCTGAAAAAAGAACTGCCTCATTTCTTTTTTTTTTCTTTTGTACAGCATCAAGAACTTTGCCTGATTGTTAGCACAGATACAAAGAGTTGGAGCATTCACACGCTTCTTACCAATTTAGTACTCTAATATCATGTTCTTTAAGCTGAGCGTCTGCCTACATGTAAGGACATCCTTTGAAGCTCATGCACCTGTAAAACATGAATCCTCATACACCTGCAAAGTTCTGAAAAAAGAGTCGATTTTTTATATTTCCTGTGCTGCTGCTTTCTTTCTTTCTTTCTTTTTTTTTGAAACTGATGGAAGCTGCTATCCACTTGTAAAAGTTATTGCCAATATACCTGCTGCAATATGTTCCCTGGCAGTGATGGGTGGTGAAGCCACTGTCCCCAGTGGCAGCCCTGTCAAGGCCAGTCTCTCACTCTCTCTCTCTGCAGTTCTACCTGCACTCTGTTGCAGAACCTGGATGTTTGTAGCCCAAGAGTGACACAGGTGGACAAATAGCCCCATGGCATTTGCGTTGAAGCTTTAATGCCCAGGTTGCCAGTTCCCAGCAGTACATCTCCCAGATGCATCAGCCACAGGTGCTAGGACGGGAGATATGTACATTAATTTTGCAGCGATGTTTGTCTTCCAGTAAAGAAGGGAACAGTGCTCTTTGTTTTCTCTGCTTACTTTACTTCTGAACCATATGCCATGAGGTCAAATAAAAAAATGAATGAAGGTAGGCATTTCATTTTTAGATGGAGCGAGGGCTACTTGAGGAGGAGATGGAAGTCAGATTCTATGATTCAGATAGAAGTCTGAATCACAGAGTCACAGAATCATAGCTCCACCGCTCCTGCTGTTTTCAGAGTCGCCAACCAAAAAAGCAAGCGCTAGATCAGGCTGCCCAGGGCCTCATCCAACCCGGCCTTGAACACCTCCAGGGATGGGGCATTCACAACTTCTCTGATCAACCTGTTTCATCATCTTGCCATCCACTGAATGAAAATTTTCTCCTCACATCTAATCTAAATCTCCCCTCTTTTAGTTTAAAGCCATTTCCCCTTGTCTCACTACTATCAGACCACCTAGAAAGTCTGTCTCCCTCTTGCTTATAAGCTCCTTTTAGGTACTGAAAGGTCACAGTCTTCCTTTCTCCCTTTCTTAAAAGTGAGAATGATGTTTCCCTTTCTCCAGTCACCAGGGACTTCACCTGACAGCCATGACTTTTCAAATATGATGGAGAGTGGCGCGGCAACCACATCAGCCAGCTGCTTCAGAGCCCTCGGATGCATGTTGTCCAGCCCCATGGTCCTGTAGACATTCAGTCTCATGAGGTGGTCTCAGACTTTCTCTTCTCTTACAGAAGGAGGGACTCTGCTCTACTGAAACTTGCCGAATGATGCAGGGACATGAGATGTGGGACGCCTGACAGTGAAGGCTGAGGCCAAGAACTCGTTGAGTGCCTCAGCCTTCTCCATGTCTGTTGTAGCTAATTCTTCCTCTTCATTTATCAGAGGGGGTACACTCTCCTTGGTCAGTACCTGCAGAATCCCTACTTGTTATTTTTCACATCCCTCACCAAATTCTATTACTTTAGACATTTCTGGGTTTTTGGTCAAGGAGTAGAGCCAAATAAGTTTATTTTTCACTCCTGCAATTCATTGCAAACTTTCCCTTTTCCATCCTGGTGAGCTGACTGACTCAGAACCAGCTCCTATCACTTAATATACTTAACCACTCCAAAAACAAGCAAGGAGCTTTTGTGTTAAAACGCATATCTTCAACACATCACACTGTCATTCATGCATGTCCAAAAGATGAAAGGGTCACTCCAACTCTAACGGCTGTCACTTCCTAATGTATTTGAGACTCATTCTGCCTGAGGTGTGTGCAGTTTTGTTGCATCCATGTCTCTTCAGGCACAGGAGTGACACACTGACTTTGTTTATAGCTGCTGTGACTATCACAACATATAGCCATTGCCTCTGCAACCTTGTAATCAACTTGATCTGCAGTTTTAGTGAGCAAACTGATTTTTCAACAGTTACAAATTAAATTAACTGATTCTTGAACACACTTCATATGAGACTTGTGGCAAAACTACATTTCAATATATCCAGCAAGACAACTCTGAATTCTTTCATCCTGTGCCACATATTTTTAAAAATCTTATCCTGTAGTTTTATATTCAGAACTGTGTCAGATTTTAAATATAAAATGCTCCACATAAAGAAGACAAATTAGAAATATGATCCTTATGCTGCAAAATTTTTATAAGTACGTTATATTACTTATTTTACTTGCGTCATTGCTTCAATATTAGCAGGATATTAAGCCTATATTTCTATCAAGAACACACAGCAATAATTCTTCAGTCTGACACAGAAAGTGAATACTACAAACGTCCTATTATGCAGAAAGCATATAAATTTGCAGAAGAAAATCTAGCTAATAGCAAGACAGTCATCACTTGGGAACCCCTAGAGATCCATGGAAGAAAAAAGAGCGCAGTGTTAGAGAACATGTCATGCCACATCATTCTCTCCTAAGGTGTGTGCATTGATATATAAGAGACATAAACTTCACAAGGGCCTATAATCTCCCTGGAGCTTCTTGTTCTGGGTTACTTGTTTCTTTGTCCTTGCTCGAGAGAGGATGTGAAGGTCACAGTCTGCACTGAGAAACACTGTTAAGCCTTGTCTCATTAGTGCAGATGTTAGGAGTATGATGCGTAGTGAGCTGATTAACCAGGCACATGCTTTACAAGCAGAAGGCCCGCAGCAGCACAGCTAAGAACAGCTTCCCTTCACTTGTTCTTTACTATAAAGTATTAATTTGAAGCTCATAGAAGGAAAACTCTGTTGAGAATTATTTGCTGCCCTCAATTATTTACTCTTACTCTGTAATGATAGCAAGAAGAGTGAAGAATAGTTTATTCACAGGACAAGGACAGCACTGTCAAGTTTCTCCAGTGCCTGTTGACAACTGCAAGTTATACTTATTTTTGTCTTCATGTCCTTAATACTTAATGCCATGATGTCTCATAAACCTGTAAGTAGTAGCTTCTTAGTTGCATTCATATTCTACCAGCATGGCTCAGACTTAGACACTAAAGCAATATTTAAAGCACAGTTGCTTCTGGGGCAAGATCCCATAAAGTTCAAGCACACAATGTTGCCTGTACCAGGGTAAAGTGAGAAAAGGTGATGAGAAGGTGTTAGAGGGAACTCAAAACATCACTAATATAAATCTGCTGCTGCCAACCTTGCCAGGAAGCAGAATCAAGACCTAAGCAAAGCATACATGGCTTACTTGCCTTGTTAGAGCAACTGAGGAGGGATGGGGGATCATTCATAAAGACTGACTTTAGCCAAGACTGACTTCCCTAGGTTCACTGAATAGCCACTTGATGACGATATTTGAGAACAAGAGGATAAATCTAACTGTAGGAACTTTCAGCCTGCACTTAGCTCAGTGAGTCATTCTCCCTATATAAGTTACAAGGAGAGCTTAGGGGGACTACTTCTGTGTGAAGATCTTAGAGATTTAAGCACCATCCTCACCTAAGGCAGTACTCCCTTTTTACATCAAGTATTTCTGAGTGAACAAGAAGTTAGGGAAGGGTCTTGAAAGTGTTTGCTTCTCAATGTAAGTGCTACAACTATTGTGAAATTTTCAGATTTGCCTTACATAATTTGAATTTTGTTTTCTAATGAATTTTTGCTGTGGAAATAGGTAAAAATTCTTTGCTCAGTTTAGACAGTTACAGCCCTGCTGCTCACCATGAGCACTGCAAACCGGGGTATAGCTCTGCAGGCAAAAAGAATAATTTCTCTCACAAGGCAAATATTTGGGATGCACGAGAAATGAACATTCATATGTCAGTTTGTCACAATGACCCAAGAGTCAGTCCATCTACATGTGTCTGCTTGGCACATGTGAGCCATAAGCATATGTGAACCACAAGCATATGTGAACAAGCTCTGTCCATACTCCAAGAAAAGCGTTGTGCCAAGATGCTTTTTTTAAGACTGTGTCTGCGGCAATGCCTTACACTTCTCAGCAAGCCTCACAGATCTGGGCTTAGCATCACACCAATTAAAGCAACGCAGGTTTCAGATCAGGCAAAGCTGGTTCATGCTTACCACTCATATACCATGTAAATGTATCCCGAGCGTACACGTTTGCTTTTGAGACAAACAATCTGGTGCTTTTGAGTCCATGTCTGGATTGCAGAGCTTTATCAAACTAGCTTGCTTTATTATGCTTCGGTAGTTTCAAGGATGTAGTTTCTAGAAGCTCAATGAAGGGGTCACTGAGTCAGATCCAAAGGTATTCTGACACCCAGCTCATTTCAGTATCGAAAATATGTTAGGAAGTGCCACACTGGTGGATTGTTTGACGAATGAGGAACTGGTTGCAAGATAGTACTCAGAGAGTAGTTGTCAATGGCTCAATGTCCAGAAGCAGATCAGTGATGAGTGGTGTCCCTCAGGAGTCAGCACTGGGACCAATGCTTTTTAATATCTTCATCAGTGACATTGCCTGTGGGATCAAGTGCACCCACAGCAAGTTTGCTGATGACACCAAGTTGTGTGGTGCTATCAACACACCCAAGGGATGGGATGTCATCCAGAAAGACCTAAAAAGGCTTGAGCAGTGGGTCCAGGAGAACATCATCAGGTTCAACAAAGCCAAATGCAAGGTCTTGCAACTGGGTCACAGCAACCCACACTATCAATACAAGCTGGAGAACGAAAGGATAGAGCACAGCCCTGCCCCCAGGCTTGAGGGTACTGGTGGATAGCAGCTGGCCATGAGCCAGCAGTGTGTCCTCGCAGCCCAGAAAGCCAGCCGTACCCTGGGCTGCCCCAACAGCAGCGTGGGCAGCAGGGAGACGGATGGGATCCTGCCCCTCTGTTCTGCGCTGTGAGACCTCACCTGGAGCACTGTGTCCAGATGAGTCCTCAGCACAGGAGAGACATGGACTTGCTGGAGCGTGTCCAGAGGAGGGACACAAAAGTGACCCAAGGGCTGGAACAGCTCCCTGCAAGGACAGGCTGAGAGAGCTGGGGCTGTTCAGCCCAGGGAAGAGAAGGCTCCGGGAAGAGCTGAGAGCGGCCTTTCGATATCTGAAGGGGGGCTACAGGAAAGAGGGGGACAGACTCTTTAGCAGGATCTGTGGTGACAGGACAAGGGAAAATGGCTTCAAAGTAAAAGAGGGGACATTTAGACTGGATTTAAGGAAGAGTTTTTTACAGCAAGGGAGGTGAAGCACTGGAACAGGCTGCCCAGAGATGTGGTGGATGCCCCCTCCCTGGAGAAACTCAACGTCAGGCTGGACGGGGCTCTGAGCACCCTGATCTAGCTGAAGGTGTCCCTGCTCATTGCAGGGGAGTTGGACCAGATGACCTTTAAAGGCCCCTTCCATCTCAAATGATTCTATGATTCTGTTTGGGATGCTGTAGTGTAATACAGACAGTATTAGGTGCCTGTGTTTATGCACCTGAATTGAGCCCTAACTGTCTGAAGTGTCTGACACGTCCCCGCTTACCAGAAGCTTCATCTGTTATACTGGGTTACCCATTTTCTCTCACACTGTAAACAGTCTGAATCGTGTTACTCTTCTCACAGTACAACCTATCTACTTGCATTGCTCACAGAAGTGAAAATGGAACTTGTTGATACTTTGTCTTGATTCCATAAATAGTTACAATTTTTTCTTTTCCCTGTGAAACTTTCTGGAAGTTATTTTGCTCTTATTTTAATAAATGTTAGTAGAAAGCAGAGTGTGCAATACTGTACAGGAAATATGCCTACTGTAACTTTTAATTTGACATTTAAGATCTTATTGCCCAGAACTGCACAAAAAGAAGAGCAGAAAACCACATCTGATCACTCATGATGATCATGAAAAACAGTACTTTTCAGACAGCTGGCATTATTTTCTCTGCAAATCTATTTATGTCATGACAAACATGACAGCATGTTTTAGTTTTAAATCACAGTTAGGGATGGAGGCAGCTGTGGTGCAGAGAGGTGAATAATGTAATAACTAGTCCGCAAATAACCCAACCTGCCAAATACTTGTGACAAACCTGAGTTTGGAAATGCGCTTCACAACAGCATGCAGGAGAGTCACTTTTTCTCTGAAGGTTATCCAAGTTCTTCTCTGGAAATCCTGACAAAGAAATTTCTTTCCACATGGCTGGTGCTTCTCAATATCATCTGTGGAGAAAAGGCAGAAACAGTGCTATCTTCAAACTCCCAGATGAAGTCAAAGCACAGCCAAAAGTTAAATGCAGTAACAAAGCTCAGTACTTTTTTTTTATTTGGAACACCAATAATTTACCGTTTTTTTTTTTTTTTTTTTTTTTCCTTCCGAGTAAAGGGCAGGCAGCATTTATTTTAATTGAAAGATAACTGGGGCCAGGACAATTCTGGACCTCCTGGACAACGCCTAGCACAACAGTGTTGCTCCACAGTTAGAACACAAGATGAAGAACCCACTGTCAACATCTTTTTATTGTATGCGAACCCCTTCCTAACTAGGTTATCAGCTGACAAATGCAGAAGATATGGTAACGCTTACTTCAATGGTTTTTAACTTCTTTTCTCTTTACATCTGTAAAATGTCAAGCAGATTGTAGAAGTCACTACATTCTCTTTTCACAAAGCTGCTCTTGTTTCCATAGCACTTAAGTTTCCCCTGCTGTGTGCTTATATTCTCTGCTCCTTTACTCTTGCCTTGAGATCACTTATGAAGATGTTGATGTGAAGCACAAGTAGAAGAGAACAAAGTTATACCATCTCCGAATGGAGTCTGGCCGTCATGCCATCTACTGCTCACTGATACAATTAAATGAGGTGCTACTTCTTTCCTTAAAATTAGGTGACATATTTGATGCCTGAATGATATCCAGGCACAGTCTCTCCAGCACTTTCTGGCAGAGATAATGACAACAGCCAAATTCTGACACAATTCTGAATATTTACTGCCTCTTTAATAAGCTGATGTAAAGTTCTGCATGTTCTGCAACGTGCTGATGGCTTGGGTTTTCTTGAGTCTGTTTAAAAAGGTGTTCTTTTTACCTGAAAAAATAGAATAGTAATACATATCCTGACTAAAATGAGCTATAAAAGTCCCTCTGTAACATGAAATTTTTTTACATTTTAAAATGCATTTGAAGATTTCATTTGCCTAAATTCATCCGAAGTTTATAGGAAAAAAAATGAAGCCAGGAGGACTACTGAGAAGATACATCAACTTCATCAAGAATCATTTATGTCACTGGCAGCAATTCCAGTCTTAAAAAATGACACAGAACCAAGAGCCAACAGTTTTCATTTCGAAGATCTCCCTCACATTCAAAATATTACTGTACAAACACAGAAGAACACCACTGGCTTGAGTATTTAAAATTTCCTGATTTGTTTGCATCTACATTCAAATATAACAAGGTCTTTGTAAGGTAACTAGGTGGCACAACTGGAGGAAAAGCATTCCAGAATTGATGGATTATTTGTTGTCCAGTTACCTCACCAAGTAGAGGAGAATAAGGCCTAATTCTTTCTTTCTTCCTTATCCTTCAGAAAGCTTTGAACTAGAAGACACTTTTCTCCCTGCTGCATGAACAGACCAGTTTATTATTTTTGCAGCTCGTGAATACTGAGCTACTGTCTGGCAATGAAACAGGAAATTCAAAATGATTTTTGCATTGAAGAAAACTGAGAGAATTAAAAATGCAATGAGTGCAAGTACAGGACTAAACACAATAATGTCAAAGTCTTGAGAGTTATATTATTAAAATATCCTTAATTTGCAACGTAACTTTCAAGAAAAATCTTTAAAGTATGCTGTACTTGTTTACAGGTAAATTTGTTAACTAATTGCCAAAAGAGGCTCTGATACTTCACACAAGAAGATGGTTATGAGCACAAGTTACAGTCTGCTTTTATGATTAAAAGCTGGGCAGATGACTGCACGTACGAGTAACCACAACTTGTACACATTCGATAGTAAGAATTAGATGTCTGCTAATAGAGTTTCTGACCATTTATGTTTGCTGTTTAGCCATTTTAATTGATCATTTCAGAACAAAAAGCAGCTATAAAAAAGAACTATATCAGACTACAAAGCTATCCAATCAAAGTGCATGATTTCATTCTTATTTGCACCAGCTGAAGATCCAGCTGTTGATTTTAGCTACATTTCAAACTTTAAAAGATCTCATTACTTGTTACCTTTTGGCCACAAGCCCAGTGTTACCTTTAGGGAAATTAGGTTGTTTTCCACTCTCCACCAGCACAGAACTTGCAACAGAGCTTGGATATTAAACTGCATGGCTTTTGCTATGCTTCAAAAACAGAAAGAGAAGCTCTCAAAATACATCTGTCATGAAATCATTATGGTTCTGCTTCCACATATCAAAGTCCTCTTCCACAGGTGTCCTGCCAAAGGCTTTGCTTTTAGCTTTTACAGAAGGCTTCAATAGAAGGGCAGAATGCACTTCCTTTCCCCCAGACAGGGCTCTTCTTTCCTGGTGCAAACTAACCAAGACAGAATCAGAGCCAATAATGCAACTCATTGGACCATACAAAATAACAACTGAGTCAGAGCAGGAGTAGCAGGTAAATATGGGGTTCTCCATTAAACTTGGGACTCATTCCACTCATGGTATGGAATCAGCAAACAGACTTTCTTAAGCCTCTCTCAAGTCTGGCTGAAACAAACGTTTGGCATTGGCTCAACATGCACTGGAGATTTAAATGATAAATGGCAAACTTCTCAACTTGAATTTTTTCTTAGGAAATAGTCCTCATGTGTCATGTTTCTAATTATTGCATTTACATGCTGCATAATAATGGAAGAGACAAATCATAAGTTCTTCCTTACATGAAACCTCAGAATGTATTTTAAGTGTGTTTTTTTTCATTAAAAAAAAAAAAATGACAGTTCTTCCTCTATAACTTTCGGAGCACAGAAAATATTTCTGCAATACAAGTGAAATTTTCAAAAAGGTAGAGGGGAGCTAGAGGCATGAAATGAGAAGTGATGGGAAAATCTCATGGCACTTTGTTTTCATTGGAAAGCACTATTTTTTCAGAACAAAGACATGCCAGGGAAATACATCAAGTATTGTAAATACATCAGGTTTTGTAAAAAGTTAACTGTATATATTGGTTTTCTCATTTCATTTCAACAATGCCATTGTGTGGCTAACAGGTAAAAATATTTCTTCAACAGGATCATTTCATAAGCTCCATTAAAATGCTAATTTTTCATACATTATTTAGTATGTTATTTTTATATTTGCAGACTTTCCATTAACTATGTCTACACTATCTTTAATGGTTGTATTAGCAAACATTCCACAGTTTCTCAGACAACCAATAGACCACGACTCAGCTTTAGACAGTACCATAAGCAGGGGCTGTACCTTTACATCCACTGTGCTCTCCCACCTACCTGCATACAATTTGCCACCCTTGCTTGGCTTACTTGGATTTTGATGGTGGACAGTCAAGGGACAGCAAAGAATTGCTCACTGATATTCTCATTAGAATAGTTAATCTTAGTATCCTAACATGACTTATTTATTTTTCTTATGATAATTCGGGTCCTGAGTCATAGGTAGTTTGGATTATAAATAAAAAGCAAATATCAAATCTTAAAATTGCTGGGTGCAATGCACTATATTTGATTAGTTGCAAGGTTTTATCCAGAAAAGTCAGTCTTTCTGACACAGTAGACACTGAGATACTGCAGAAGAAAGCAGTAAGGAGACAAATCTAAAAAGTTATCCTGGAGCCTGAAACCTATTTGATAACTTTAGGGTAAACTTAATTGAGATGTAAGCATTCAAATCCTAAATTGAGTGCCTTGGTATGTTTAAAGACCTGGCTTTGTCCAGATGTTTGTTTAGATTTTGCTTTATGTAATTAGGCTAGTTTGTATTTGGTGGCTATTCTGCCTTTCTGTGAATTACGTGAAAGGGACAGAATTTTTGGGAAAACTACGGTGAGGATTTTATACGGTGACATGAATGAAACATACATTGCTTTAATTCATGTTACGCTCAAGTAACTCAGAAACCCAGCCAATTCCTGATATGGACATTTGATGATATTTTCTTGTTCTTCTAAACACTCAGTTTCACTGATGCATCTTCCACTCCTGAGTTTTACTCTGTGAAGCTGCAGAAATGTTACCTGCAAATTGGTTGAGCCTGTCTACAATGGAAAATGCACTTTAGGAGTACTGATGTGTGCATACAAGAGACTCCTGATTATGCTGAAGATGTTGGGTAGGAGATCATGAGGCAATTAGCCTATAAGCTGCTTGTATACTCATAAACATGAATATGCATTGCCAGAATGCAGCTAGGGGGCTGCCCACTGGGGCCAGACCCAGGATCACCCAACTGCATGGGCCAGAGTCTGCACAGCCCTGAAATGCCATCAGGTCCCTGACAGATGTATTTGCTAACTTAATCTATGATGAGAAATAAACTGTAGGTACAAGTTAAAGCTTAAGGATATGTTGCTTTTACCACAATAGCAACAACAAAAAGATAGGTTCAGAATTTACAAAAAGTAAAATTTTCTGACAAACTAGATTTTCTTCTCCCCTGTAGATATTAACCTTATGAAATCACTGTCTCTCTTTTCATCTACGTTAAAAGCAGTTCCCATTGTTAATGGAGTAGAAAGAACGATACACATATGCTTTGGGACTTCATATCATAATGTCCTGGCATTATATAGTTATTTATTATTAAACAAAACATTTAGAAAGAGTTTCCATGATGTTTCACTTGGTGTAAATATAAAGGAATAATCCTTTATATCTTGACTGAAATAAACATTTCATCTAAAGTGAAGGATGATATTGAGAAAGGACCATTTATTTCCACAGAACCAAGCTTAAAGCAAATTTTCCTCCCTTACCCGAAGGAAAAGAAGGTTTCAGGGAGGATGACGATGTCCATCCTCCAGCTTTATAATTTCAGAGGGAAGCCCAGTGCTCCCCTGGGCACTGGATCCTCCTCTGGGCTGTGAAGTCAGCAGGAAATTATAGACCACTGTGCATCAGCCAGTTAGTGCTGCTCAGAGAAGACTTATCTGACTTTTTTCTCTTTTGGATATCACTTGAAAGTGCAAAGAGAACATGTAGGGTAAGTAAGAGCTCCCTTCAACTCTGTACACCAATCTTTTCTCACTCACTTCACAGGCAGCTTGGCAGAAGAGATGTGCAGTAGATTCAAGCAGGAGTTTACAATCATACTGCAGAGCAGGGTGCCTGCAAGTGTTCCTGCACACTCAGCATCTGCTGCACCGCACCTGAACGCTGAGTTATGTCACCTAAAGCATATAGAACAGATTGTCCTCGTGTTTCTGAAACAGAGCTGGAAAAGACTTTTGTACTTGTCCTACCAACCATCTATCCTCAACCTAAATAAGCATGTCATCTTTTATTGACAACCATCAGTTATTACCGTAAAGTTGTAGAGAAACAAGAAAGAGGATAAAGAACTCTATCACCTCTGCAAAAATCATTCAGTTTTTTGCAGTCTATGGCTGCTTGTGTGGCAAATTTGAGCAGACAGCATTAACAATTCTTACAGGGAAGAAAATTGGCTCCCAGACATTTCTCTTGGAAGACAGGGAGAAGTTTCACATTGACAGGTTCTCCAGTCAAACAGTTTATGGTTTCAGAAGAATGAAATAAGAAAATTTTGTAGTCTTTAAATTCAGCTTTTTGTTTCCTACACAACTGCCTGATGTACAATCCTGAGGACAGAATGAGTTCCACATTTGCCACAGGACATGCTGTGGAGCTCAATCTCTTGCGAGGGGCTCACATCTGGAGAGGGAGCACGGGGACATCTGCCGTTCTCTATCAGGAGAACATGAGTGTATGAGACATGGTGTGAACATGTTCATCCAGTCAGAATGCCACTTTTGAGAGAACAAAGTTCTGATATGCTTCATTAGCCAAAGGAGAGCTAGTAAGCCTGCCACTCATTGGAAGCTGTAGAAGTCTTCCAATAAACTAAGGGGAGAGACTTGTATCTTCTTTCTCCCTACTGTTCCCTCCTGCAGCATCTCTGAATTGTTCACAGGCATAGTGTGCTGCTTCAGCTGGTCTTCTCCACTGTTTCCAACTCCACATCTTCCACTGTTGAGCAGCAGCTTCCACCCAGCTTCCACATCAGCCAAACTTACTGGAGCAACTTCCATTTCCAGGCTCCTCAGCGGATGCAGCTGGCATAAACACACCCAGAGACAGCAGGCAGATGATCCCTGATAGCTGTAGATGATTAAGTTTCAATCACATCACCTCCCTATGTACTTCTTGCTGCTCCTCTGCTTGAGATTAATGCCTCAGTAACAGAGCTGCTTTACTCTGTGTGGCTCAGTGCGAGAGTTTACACCTGGAGCATATTGCTGCAGTGTAGACAGCACAGACCATAGCCTCATGCCTGAAAAACTGCTTTGTCTTCTGGGCTTGTGCTGAAAGAGATGGGATTGCAAACCCCAGTCATCTGCCTTCAAACTTACATTATTTTCTTTGAGACCCTGGGGCCATTTAAGGATGGGGTTTTCTGTTTGTTAGCTTCCTCCAGAAGTGAATAATTATCCTATATACAATTATGGTGCAGATTCACTGCTGTCATACTCAGCTTTGGCAGGTTTCCCTCTGCAGCTGTTTTCCATTAAGTCAGGAAACACTCCGTAACCAAGACTCCCAACATGTAACTACCCTCCTACGGCTCATATGATGAGAAGCAGCGGTGTCACTTATCAGTAGGTGCCAGAGTCTTCAGACTTTTTGTTCCTAAGTTTATAAAGAAAACACAGTCAATTCAGGCAGAGAGAAGATTGCAGAAGTGGGTGTTTCTTGAACTCTTCTTTTATATGGACCTTCTGATTTCCTTAAAATCCCATGATAAGACTCAGAATCTTGATCCGAGTTTTGTTCCCATCATTGGTCTCCCATGCCAGTGGGTTTCTTATTAAAATTGAGCAGAAGAAGGTGGCTGGGAGGGGAAGAAGATAATGCAGTGTGTAAGAGCAGATTTTAGCCTGACTGGCTCTGCTTTCAAACCTGCATACCTAATTTGTTCTGTTAATTGCGTATTGGCACTGTTGGCACACTGAAACAGCTTTTTCTGTGTGATCACCTTGCACAAACCATACCTGAAATCTCAAGTACACATGCCCACAGCTTTAGATATTTGCCATCAAGATGCTACACAGATTGGGAAAGCCTCTAATCATAGCTGTTTCATTGGTAGAATCTTTTCTCCCTCAGCTTTGCATATTGAGATCTCAAGTTTCTCATCAGCAATGTGGAGCCCACCAGATGCATACGAGACAGCTAGAGCCCTCTCAGTCTCAGAAATGAGAAGGGAGAGGAGGCTCTTCACCTGAAAAGGACACTTCTGTACATTGTGTTGAGCAGTGTCTCTGCAGCAAGGTGTAGTATGCCTTTTCACTGGTGTATCAGGACCCTCAAAAAAGAGGGCTGTGAGGAGGAAGGCAGAGACAGCCTGCAGGCCTTGGCATGGCAGCTGTTTCTGTGGTGACTGGGAAGGCCACCACAGCCTGCTGGGGTAGAGAGCAGTGCCCTCTCTGTCTTTGGCGACTTTGTTCATCAAACCAATGTTGTGGGTGAAAAAAATGTTCTGGGAGGTTGCTGTCCTAGGAGGTCCTGGCCTGGTTGTGCAGCTTGCAGCCCCCAGGTGGCAGGGTGCTGCCATTTTGCCACCCTGGGGAGAAAAAGCAAACAGAAGTGAGGCCCTCATAGCTTGTGGAAGAAGTGACCGATTGCTCCCTTTTTTCCTTCGTCCTACAGTGACAACAGAGGTCAAAGACTCCACATCAGTGCCTCTTACAAGGTAATGCTGACAAAAGCAGCTGCATGAGCCTCTCAGTGCCCCACTGGAACGTGTATTGCCAACGTTGCTGTGCCACAGGGTTTTGCATTCCTCACCATGCAGCTGAAGGAAGAGCCATTTTAATGACATTTCAACACCATGGGGCTGCCATGGCTCCAATATTATCCAGCCACAGCCGCCCTGATCCATCTGGATGTTGAGCATGCCAGGTGTGTATTTTCCCCAGCAGCATGATAATGAAGTATCGAGGGGCAGCAGTGGCTGATTAGTGTATGGATACCACTAAAAGTCAAGTCCAAAATCCAAAGCACTGTTTAAGAAAAATATTGCCTGAGTAAAAAGCTAAGCCAGTGACTCTTCAGGGAGCATTCTGCATTTCATCTCTCCTCAGGGACCTTGTCAGGCAATCTGGGAAAGAGGAAAAAAGCCAGCTAGTCCTTTTGTACAGAAGCCCACACATCTAACATGAGTACTCAGAATGTGGAGCCTTTCAAACACCAAAAAGCGTGCTGCTAGTTTCCTGAAGTGGACAAGCAATGGTCTGTTTTTTTGTAGCATGAAAAAATAGCATATCCAAAATATCCATTTTCAGCTACATATACTTCCTCGAGGGATTCTGGAGGTTTTTTGTAAAGCTATAAACTTAGAAGTATTTTCTCTTAGAAATATTTTCTCCTGGCATTTATGACAGGTATATAAATCAACATGATAATATAAATTTTCTCAAAGCTATTCCATCCATATGCGTAAGTACAGGTTAGGGGTCAACCTGCTGGAAATGAGATCTGCGAAGGACCTGGGTGTCCTGGTGGACAACAGGTTGGCCACGAGCCAGCAGCGTGCCCTGGTGGCCAAGAGGGCCGGTGGTATCCTGGGGTGCATGAAAAAGAGCGTGGCCAGCAGGTGAAAGGAGGTGATCCTCCCCCTCTTCTCTGCCCTGGTGAGGTCACATCTGGAATACTGTGTCCAGTTCTGGGCTCCGCAGTTCAAGAAAGACAGAAAACTGCTGGAGAGAGTCCAGTGGAGGGCTAAAAAAATGCTTATGGGCCTGGAGCATCTCTCTTATGAGGAAAGGCTGAGAGGCCTGAGACTATTCAGCCTGGAGAAGAGAAGACTGAGGGGGGATCTTATCAATGCTTATAATTATTTAAAGCCTGGATGTCAAGAAGATGGGGCCAGGTTCTTTTCAGTGGTGCCCAGTGAAAGAACAAGGGGCAATGGGCGTAAACTAGAAAACAGGAAGTTACATGTGGACATGAGAAAAAACTTCTTTACTTTGAGGGTGACAGAACACTAGAGCAAGCTGCCCATAGAAGTTGTGGGTTTTCTTTCTCTGGAGCTGCTCGAATGCTATGTGGATGCTTTCTTCTGTGACCTACTCTAGAGAACCTGCTTTAGCAGAGGGGTTGGACTAGATAATCTTCAGAGGTCCCTTCCAAGCCCCACGATACTGTGATCCTGCCAAATGCAATATTCTTAGATACTGTAGGATCCCCAAAGTTGTCATTGACTCTTTTCCCTGCAAAGTTCACGCAAGTTTCAGAAGTCATTAAATTTGTGTAAAATCCCTGTTCCTGATTTGGGTCCTTCAGGTGTCATCCTAGCCTTGTGGCTAGACAAGCCAAGAAAGATGCCAGTCCTTGGCACATCTACCTCAGTTATGCACTTCGTATGATTGCTTAAGCTAATGCTTTCCAGCCAGAAAACTGTAGAGAAAGCATTAGGAAAATGAGGAACTTATTCCAAATGATGCAGAATAAAATACCCAGTTTAGCAGAATTTTTTTTTTTGCAAATGTGAAAATTCAACCAATACTATTTTACTAATGTTGAACACATACAGATTCTGGCTGACATAGCTCTTTACTTCTGCTATTCTAGCAGATCTTACCCAGATCCTTCTCTTTGTGGTAGTGTGACATGATGGATGGAGTTCATCTTACGTATGCGGTGCCGATATTCACAGCTAGGCACCCTCGGCTCCCTTTACAGTCAATGGAAAGCAAGGAGTCCCTATTTCTCTCTGTTGAATGTTAAAGGAGCCTAATGTAATCTAAGAGGCAGGCACTTATGCTCACTAACATCAAAAGCTAGGTCAGTCAATACTCACACTGTGAAATACAGAGCAGCATTTCCCAAGCTAGCAATCTGCAGAGCCACAGCAAACGACCCGCAGACAGAGAACAGGGCAATATAAAACAGCAAAATGTACTAACTATGCCATTACAGTGAAGTCACATGCAATGACAGTTGAGGGGCAGCAGTGACTACATACTTTAAAAGTTTCTAGACTGCTGTTCAAAAAGGTTTTATGGTAGTAATCATCAATGTCATTCTGCAATATTGAACATGCTACCAGGAAACTGTGAAACAGAAAATGGCTTTGTGGGATAGTGGCCTGAAACACATTTCTGAGCATGTGTTTTTACATTTATTACACAGGTACCCAGAGCAACAGAGTATTGGAACTGACTATGACAGGTGATGCACCAGAGAAAAATAGAACTCAATTTCATGGAAAATTTCATGAAACCCTGTATTCAGAGATAGCCTTAATATACTTTGTCTGTTTACATTCTGTTCCCTGGACAAAGAATATTATGGCAAGTTATTACCCTACTTCAAGCTCAGTTTCTTAGCCGTGAGGATGGAGCATAAAATTGTACTGCAACAATAGACAATTCTGAAATAACAGGAAAAATTAGATATTTAGCTGTGTTATCCATGCTTTCATGCTTCTTAGTCAGACGTAAATTAGAAAAAGATCCCAAAGACTACTAGTCTCATTTTGAGTATTAACGTTATTAACTTGGTGGAGGTGTGTAGTGATGTTCAGCTATTCCCTGTTTTTTCTCTGGCCTGGGTGTTACATTACTGTTTAAGCAATAGACACTGTATATGCTGTTTAACCTGATCTAGGCTAGGATGTCTAGGGGAATTTGAGAGACCCTGTCATATTAATCTAAAGGAGAACGTGCTAATTTGAGTCCACTAGAAATCTGGAAGCATAAGTAACGCATGAGCTTGTAAACACCTCATTTCTCCCAGCACTGGGTCAGAGCACTCTACCTTTAACCCTTGTCTCCTAAAGCAGGATATCA
Organism: Penelope pileata; assembly: GCA_013396635.1. Lineage (NCBI taxonomy): Eukaryota > Metazoa > Chordata > Aves > Galliformes > Cracidae > Penelope > Penelope pileata. The sequence goes on along the minus strand of WBMW01004807.1, from coordinate 124,339 downwards.
CTCTAACTCAGCTAAGTGCAGGATAAGTTCATTCTCTGTTCCTTCTCTGTCATCGGCTGAAGTTTATTCCATTTTGTGCTTCTTTTCACAGGAGGAACATCTTGCGCACATCAATAAAATATTGATCGTGGCAACTGAGAGTGAGGAAGGGATATTGTCCTGAGCCTTAAAGTGATGCAACTGAGACACAAAGTAACTGGGCACTAGGCATAAGTTCACTCTTTAGAGATGAGGAAATAACCTAAATCTCTGGACTTCTATTTCTGTAACTTTATACATCTATTTTTTAGTCACGTTATCTAAATGCAAGGTATTGCATAAAAATTGGAGTAGACTCATTGAGAACCTAAAGGGACAACAGTCCCTCAATCCATGAGTGCTGTGTGCTTTGTTGTCTGCTGTGTCACACAAGGGACAAGCTCATCTGCCCCTCAGTGCTATCTGTGCACCCACATGTAGTCTGCAAAGCTCCTGGGTTGTTAAGCGCTAAGTGCTTGTAGAGTCAAAAGTTTACCTTGTTCATAAGTAATGTGCTGTTTACATAGTAAGTTCTGTGAGTAGGAATAAATTGAGTGAGATGGTATTTGTGTTTTCTGCAGATGTGAGGCTGAAAATTACGGACACGTTCATCAGAGAGACAAAGTCATGTGCCTGCCACTGAAGAGGCAACTCTACTCTGTAGTTGTCATGACAACACTGGTTATATAAGGAGACATGTCAGAAGAAAGATCATTTGCTCTATGCCCTATGTTTCAGTGTAGCAATATATCCCCTCTACAATAAAAGTATTTTGTTATAGACAAAGCTTATGTTTCTGAAACAATAAGTAATGCATTAGAAAGCTGCCTGCTAGAATGAAATAGTTTATGGTGCAAAAAAAAAAGCTACAAAACAAATAAAACATCTCATTTGAAGACTACTTCCGTAATCCAGGGATCACTGGGACCAAGTTAAAGTGAATGCGGAGGTGATTTAAAATGTACAAATAAATTCTCATCACAAATATATCTTTTTTTGTTTGTTTTGGTGAATAAAGACAAACTCAGGCTCAGTAACATAATGCAATGTAATAAAGTGCAAATAAATTGCCAGTCTCAAAATGCCTAAAAAACATCACCTTATAAGTTTCAGCACAACCATGTACATGGCCTAAAGACAAGAAACACAGGCCATGTCTACTGCTCAGCTAAGACTTAAAGCATGCATTTTTCTGCATGGACGAATTCAGTTCCACACTGCTGCTTCATACACTGTCCCATGTAGACACCATTGTGTCAGAGTGCCCCTCTGCTGCCATCTGTCACACGGCAACAACATGGAACGGAATATTGGTGGGAAGGTTCAACCCCTACTGCCATACCACCAACATCGGCCTCTGGTGTTGTGAGTCAACATAACAACATAGGAGGCATTACTTTCAGAGCACCCTTTGTATGATTCTATGATATGATTATTCCCCTTCAAACCCTCTTTTTGATGTAACAGCTGAGTTTTTGTAGTCAAGATCATTAGCCGTATGAAGGGCCCAAGCATATTACTCCAAGATGTTACTATTTACTCCGTTGTCATGCTTGCATAGATCTCATCTCAGCCCTTTTCAGACCACACACACTTAGTCTCTTTTTCTGTGGTGAATCCCTGGTATGCTCCTTTCTCCATTTTTATTCCTGAAAGGTGGGCAGAACAGAATTCAGAGCAAAGTTTAATTCCCTATGCAACGCCAAAATAGGAGTCCACTGTCTTAGCTCATAGAAAGAAAATGGAAGGGTGATAACTTTGTTTGAAACAGAATTACATGATTGCTTTTAACTTGAGCAATTCAATTAACTCTTAAAATGAGAAATACCCAGCAGATTGCAGAAGTCAAATGATTCAAGACTCAGTAGAACAAATTGTGTGTTTGAAGAGTGAAATTCATGGACTCACATCTCTGTCACGTATTCTGTGCTCAGCAAACAAAGCAATATTTTACTTCTAAAGCTTTACTATACACAACAATAAGATCTCTGAGACGTATTTAGCAGTTGATGGACTGAAGTGACCCCAGTGTTCTTTCTTTTTTGCTACGTATAATAACTCTCCTTGTCATATCTGAGCACTTCACAGAAATGCAAGCCATTAACTGCACAGCATTCCTGTGAAAGCAGGTGGGATTAGCTGCTCCCTGTTTTACAGAAATGGAAAATGAAGCACAGAGAATAATTGCCCCTTCAAAAGGACTCTTTAAAATTTTGGTCCTCACAATGAATGATAAATTACAAAACCAAATACAGTCTAGATTTAAGAGTCTCTTCCAGTGCTGTACAAGAAGCCTTCAGCAGACCCAGGAAATAATCTGGGGAATCTTAACATCTGGTTGAGTTCTTAACCAAAATCTGTCCTTTGCTAAAGAAACCCACACCTCCAAGGCTCTCTTAGTAATTGCTCTTTTCCTTTTATGTTTCTAACTCACATTATATGCCCTTCTCTGCCCGCATTTCCTCTTTTCTATCCTGCAGGCATGGAAATGGAGATAAAATAGCCTATGTTTCTGCTGTCAGGAGGGAGAAGGTTGTTGGAAGGAGATTTCCTGCCTGTCACCTTTGTGAAGCATCTTTGCTTTAATAACCATGGGCTAAAATTTAAAAGTCACAAAATCTTTAACCGAAAGGTGAGGCTTGCCAGAAGCGTTTCACACAGCTCTCACTGCAAGGATTTTAACTGTTCATCAGAGAGAAATCCCAGACAAGTCTGTGGAGAGGTGTCTCTCTCTAGCTTCCCCTCTCATTTGCCTTCAGTGTGACTCACTGTATTATCATAAATCATGCCCTCAGTATCAGGTTACAAAGCATGCAGAAAAAGCATTTCTTATTCTACCAAGAAATATGAAGTTTAACAGAATCATTCACCTGAATTTATCAGTTTGAAATAGCCCTGCTGTTAGAATTAGTTAAAAATGGGAAAGGAAGAATAGAATTCAATGGCTATTCTATGTTGTAGTTAGTACAATTTTCAACAAAAAATCTTGAACAAAATTTTGAACAAAAATAAGATGTAGATATAATACGGTTGAGAAATACTATAGCCATAAATGTAAGCTTCATTTTTAAGTCAGACAAGTTCGGATATGGGAAAAAAAAAAAAAAAAAAGCTGTTATCAAATGTCCTAGGGACATAAAAAAGCACCTCAGACTCTCTGGAAGGAAAATACCTCCTGAATTCAAATATGCTTTGTTCTCATTACCTTGAACCTTTCATCTTCCATTAGACTTCTGCAAAGTGAAAGAAGAGTTTGAATGAACCTTTTAAATCAAAGTGGTAACCTTTTACATCCACTTGAAATAGCTGTGAACACCTGCTAAATTACTGCCAACACTACTTTATTATTGCCACTAAGAAAATCAGAGCAGTTTGCTGCATACGCAAATCAATTCAGCAATTATATTAGGAAATGAAATCCTGTTGTTTTCATAAATTTCCACACTATATTAAAGCATCGATTTCATTGCTTTCTAGACATTTCCAGGAGACATAAAAGTAAGAAACAGCTCAGGCAGATAGTTCTTTTTCCATCATTCTTGGAGTGAATTATGGCACAGATTAGTGAGTTAAACAACAAAACAAATTCAGAAGAGCTGAAGTGCTGTGGAAGTCCTTTTAGGTCATACATGAACTTGTAGCCTTCATGTGCACACCACAATTTGTGATTTACTTGCACGTGGTATGTTGCTAAATCTCTTTCAAGTGACCAAGCCTTTGCAGAATGATCTTATATGCTGACCATTTGCATGTGGTGTCTCTAAGCCCACTACCTTGCAAATCCCCATGACTATCCAAGATACAAAGGGCAAGAGCCATGACCCAATTGGCATCCAGCCAATTGTACGACCTACTGCCTCCGCTGCTGCCAGCCAGTGGATGAGACCTACCTCAGGCTCTCCACACGTATGATAGCAGCACTGCACGATGAAGGGATTGTTCATGCAGTGACTCCTGAGCTGCAGTCTGTCCTGCCCTTCCCTGCACTTGCTGTCCCTAACAGGCTGGTGCCATCCATAGGCTAAATGAGTGTATTATGTTTCATCATCCAGGTCATCAGTAAAAGTACTAAATAGTACCAGATTCAAGACAGGCCAAGATAAACCACTGCAGAACCACTATTTGATAATGCCCTGTATCTGACATTGCACAACTTACTCTGTAAGTACAGTTTTGTACCTATGCAACAGAAGCTTCCTCCAAGCCATGGCTCCTCAGAATCCCTCTTAGAAAGTATGTGAGACTTCCTACCACCTTTCAGTCCACAAGGGCTGCAGTAGTCTCCATATTTCATGTCTGGCAGATGGAATTTACTTGCCTTCTGTTGCTGTAGCAAAGTGTGTGTCCCACCAGTGTCTCTTCCCTGCATACAATATACAAGCACTGCCAAAGTGCCAGCCTGACCTTACATTCACGCTCATGGAATAGCATTTCATGAAATTCCTTAGTAGCTTTTTTTATATTTCTGATATTTTCATTACTTAGTGCTCATTCAAGTCACGGCACTGGAAAGTCACATTTCCCTAACTCCATATTCTGTGGATGTCTGTACTGCAGTACCAGCTGTGTGAACATTAGGGTTAATCTATGGTGCCAGAACATGTCCAGGGCTTATCCAAATCCCATAATATGTGTCCATGCACCTTTCTTCTCCACTCCTCACCTCCTTGCACCTACATTTCCGGGAAAAGGAAATCCTGACAGACAGAAGGAAAATGTTAAACTTACCTTCACCTGTCCCTTGACTTGGAAAATCAGAGGACTAGGAGAATGTTGTATGAATCAAACCCTATGTGCCAGTTACACACAAACACAGAATAAAAGAGCAGCCTCTTCCCCAGATTTGTCTAAGCAATCTTCCATTGGTGTATTCTGTAACACTCTGGTAGGAGAGAAGGCTTTGTGTTGATAGTGTTCTTTTCTTGTTGTAATTAATTCACAGGTTTTGCTTTAATGCTTTCCTGCTATTGGAACTTTTTTCAACTCAGAGCTTGTAACTTGAGGCTTGCTTTCTAAAAGCATGTCATCTGTAAGACAACAACTGACAGATATCCCTCAGGATAAAAATGGCCACAAATGGTCTGATCTGTTCCAAACCTTTTCCTGCAAGTAATTTATTTCAGACAATTCACTTTTCATCTCCTATAAAGCAATGGCAATCTCTGCATTTAAAGGTCTGTCAAAATAATGTTAAAATGGGTTTTTCAACGTTTATTCCTGTGTAATGTAGCAGAGAAATGACTCTACAACTCTCTGTTGGAAGTAAATGCCCTGGAGGAAATTATGCAGATGCATGTAAAGACCCTAAAGACAACTCATCAGTGAACATGGATGGGCAACATGGGCCAATGGTGGGTAGGAAGGCAGTGAATAGATAAAACTGAATATGGAAAAAGAATTAAACCTCAGCTTGAACAAGTATCAGTACTAGTCAGAGCAGATACTGAGCTAGCTGACGAAAAACTACAGAGAACATTTTTTCTTTGCTTGTTTATTTGTTTTACCGTGGTTTTGGTTTTTTGTTTGGTTTTGTTTGCTGTTCTCATTTTTTAATGTTGGTTTTTCATGTGTTTATGTTTGTTTGCTTTTTTTTGTTGTTTTTATTTTTTTTTTGTTGAGGACTTTGCCTCAACCCTAGACAGGAAGGTTAAATGAAAGTTCAAAAACTCAGCATTAAAAGCCTTTCAAGTTGTTACTCATTTCCTCTGCTTTATCTGTTCTAATTTTTTGAGGTAATTTTGTATACTCGGACCCAACAGAGATTGATCACAGTCTGAAGTTTAGGATGTTTACAAGAGACCCAAGACTCTCTCCAAACTCAGGTCCCACTTGATGTTACTATTATGGGCCTACATTCACATTTCTCACTAAAAATAAACATATTTGTTTTGCTCTGAAAAAACAGATGACATATTGAGAGGTAATTAGCAGTTCTACACTTCCTAGTCAAATTGCTTTCACTTTATATATCAGAAAAAAGGCAATTAAAATCAACTTCATGAAAATCTGTTTGTCTCTCATCTGTCATATGATGCCATACTGAAATTATGCCCCTAAGCAAAGTGCATTGTGACAGAAAACTGCTTGAAAATCTAAGCCATTAGCACATATGCATGTGTCTTGCATTAAACTCTCCGAACACAAGAAAAACATCCAGTAGAGCTAAGTTCCAAACTTGAGTTGTTAGTCTGGTAGTTGATACAAAACTAGTTCCATTTCTATAACTTTTGTATACCTGTGTATTCATCTTGCTAACTGTCTTGCTAACACTCAGACCTAGCTGTGGCAAGAAGTATTTTATGCAATAGAAAAGATAGGTGAGAATAAGAGGTGCTTCCGGGTTTCTTGGCACTGAACGTACATCTATATCTAAGAGGTGCCCACTTGCGTGCATCAGCAGGCTCCTATACCACCTCCTTCTTTTCCTTCTTTCGCTCTTAGTGTTTCTCCTATCCAAGAGGAGTGGCCAAATCCAGGGTTTTTTTGTATCCCTTCCCCATCTGATTATGTGCTGTCTACCTGACACAACTGCAGAGTCATTCCCTTCCTTGGGGAATATGAAAGAAATCAGGAGGTAGTGAGCCCCTGCCCATGCCTCTGCCCATCCAGTTCTCAGAGGGCTAACATAACCTGCAAATAACAATTAAGAAGGTTAGAATCCAGCTAAAAGACTGACTGACTTGTTTCCATCTAATGTTAAGAAATTTCAGAAATATATCCATCAAGTGCCACATACATATAAAGTGCACCCTAAAACTAAAATGTCTTAGAATTTTCACACTGTAGAACTGAGAAGACAGTTATGGCATATTTCATATACACACAAAGATGTGGAGATTAAGTAACCCGAGGGCAGCAATTACACTCTTGGAAGCATATCTAACTGATCAGCTGAAATTCTTATCTGTAGCGAGCTCTGGTGCCAATCTGGATGTCTTGTTACAATGATATGTAATAACAGGATCAGAGTAATGAAGGGCAGTTAACCAAGACAAACCAAGTGAGTTGCTAGTATATGACTCATTATGTTGTGACTAGAGAAGTCTGTGAATGTCTTGTATTCATTCTAGCAAATCAGAATTTGCCTTCATAAAAAAAAAAAAATCAGAGTGCAATTATGGGCTAATGACCCTTTTGCTAATTTTTGGATTTGCTTAAAAGCCTTGTTCAACTTCTCTGTATTTCAAAGGCTACATGTGTTTAATTGAATGTGAAGCTGACAGCAAGCAGCAAGATCTTCAGAAGAAATGTTAGCTTTGATGTATAAGTGAAACAAAATTAAACTCAGTGAAATTATTTCTCATTTACACCTGCTTTAATGTGCTCAGAGTTAGGCCTACTGTCCTTAAAAATTAACATGAGAAAGTAAAAGGAGTCAGGCACTAGGAAAAAAAGCATTTGTCATGGCAAAGAATAAGGCTGTACCTTAAATTTAACTTTCCCATCAATAACACCTCCCTGATTGTTCATCTTGGTGTGCTTGCCAATGTAGGTGATGTGTGTATAAGCAGGCATCACTTGTCCTTAAATAAATGAAACAGGCTAAAATGAATAGGCATCAAGAGGAATAATCAGTCTTACCTGCCACTCTTGGGGATTGTTTTAGGTCCAGTTCAGGCTTGCTTTAATTACCTCGCAGGAGACTGCCCAACAGCCTAACATCTATCCTTCGGTTTGCATAATCTATTACTCGAAGAGACTCCCAGCTCCAAGTTAAATTCTTGTAAGTGGAAGTCAACGAAGATGATGCCAAGATGTCGGACAAAGCTGTTTCCATCCTCATCCTGACAAAGAACTTACCTCCATTCATATTTATAACCTGGAAATTCTGCTGCTATTAAATACTACAGCAGCTCCAGCTCAGAAGGCCAAGAGAAGATATTCTGTCTTGACACAGGCACCAGTGTCACTTAATATGTTCGGTGCCATCTGAGACATCCACATGGGACCAAATTTGATAAAGGATCTCTTTCTGCTGTGCTACTTGAGATGTAGCATTCGATATAGCACCAGAAATTTACATTGCGGAAATTGAATCTCATCCACATGCAATTGTGGTTTTGTTTCATAATGCATTAGATAGTGTATCCAGCATGTCCAAGAAACATGAGTAGAATTCCTCTTCTGCTAGAGGGGATTTTAATTCATTTCTCACATTCTGGTACCTTAAGTGTTAGGATACATCATAGTCTAATCAAGGTTTATCTCTAAATTCCTCCAACTGAAGTTACTGCATTTTACTTTGTTGGGCCAAGGACAGATTGTTAGTGTACACGATTGTACATTGGATGCAATATCTCTCAGTGGCACACAGCTTGTTGCAGTCAAACCTTTTATCTTGATGTAGTCTGGCTTTCTGTTAGAGGATGTTCTTTGTGCTTCTTCAAAAAAGCACATTGGTTTCCAGTGTGGAAATAATATATAAGATATCTGAAGAAGAAAAGAAATGTGAAGGCAATTTGTGTTCTCTGATCTACCAGCAATTTAATATAAAATACTTGAATCCTCCTGGAAGAAGATGCTGAGGTAATACTGAATGGGATGAGTTGATAAAAACCTCATTGCTGGGTTAGCAAAGTCAGATAAGTAGGGGACAGGGAATGTTCAGACCCCTTAAGGAGTTAGACAGGAACTCTTCTATGTCACTGCAGAAATTAATATCCTCATTTCTTGGAGGAAAAATAGCCTTTTATGAAATCTCACCTTTTTGACTTCATTCTAAGACTGACTTGGAGCACAAGCACATATAAATCATCAGTGAAAGCTAATTTAGGAAGTTATTGTCTTAAAGCAAAGTTAGCAAAAGTGGGAGTGATATAAGCATGTGCTACCATGTCATATGTGATCTGCTGCCGAGCATCCCCTGAATGCATTGAGCAGTGTATCTCAGGTATGTTTACATGTTATGGATTTGGTGCGATTTCAGTGACTTAGATCACAGCTGAATGCAAAGCTGAGATTCCCAGTTTTGAGCTTAATCTCCAAAAACAGAAATGAGACAGGTCTCTGCAGCCTCAGTGATTTTGCTTCTTACCAAGAGCAGAGATATGTCAGTGCTTTGCCCCCATTTCCTATGCTGTCTGATGCCAATGAACTATTGAAAAAAATGAAACCAAACTCAAATAGCTAGTAACTGAAATTGATAAAATTTTAAGGACACTGGTTTTATGGCCTGTTTTGTTACTTCTTGCAGATTATCTCCCTTTTCAATGTGAACAGGCAAATTTTAAATTTCCTTTGGAAAGTTTTTAAGAGATCCATCACTTTTACAACTCAGAGAGGCATCCATTTCAATGAGTTTAGTCTGTAGTAGATGATCATATGGAAGAATTACCACACGACTAGGGACGCTGTCTTCTGCTTTCAAATCCATGTTAGCCCTTCATACACACATGCTGAAAGACGACCCTTTGGATGCTTGGGAAAGAGAAAACCTTACATTATTATATATACTTATAGCATTTAAATCTAACTTTATGTGAAAATAAAATGTGTACACTGGTCTTGAGTGACGAGTGCCAGAAAATGTATGCATCTCCCTTGACTGTTTGCTGGCCAGCTCTCTTGGATAGGGCAACTGTCATGTTATGTTGTAATTATTTACTTGCAGTAAGAGTTTATGTCATTGTGATTTCAGCTCCATTTTTATCAACATCCATGTATTTGATAAACTTTTTCTTAGGAAAAGCAGCTATATTAGCAATGAAGTCCTAAAGCCAGAGCTTTACAAAATATTCCTGATGATCATGAAGATAAATCTAACTCACCAGCTCATCTTCTTTTAGCTGAAGTGCTTGTACAGATCAGTGTACTAAAAGAAAGTTTGAACTGCCAATAGAAGATATCTAACTGTTTTGAGAAATCAGATTGAAAGGAAAGATTATACTGCTTATGTAGACTCTTCACATCATATATGTCACAAATAAGTAGGGTGATTTAGATACATGTGAGGAGTACCATATGCACGTGGCCGTGAATAGAAGAGCATGTAATGAGAGGTTAGGAAAGTCATTTTCCATTTCAGTAGTGTAAAAGAGATTAATGTTGCTTCTTAGATACTATGTTGTATGTGTTACCTCAAAACCTAAATATGCTATGTTTATGTCAGCATTTGTATGTATTCCTGTTTTTCATCAGTGCTACCACAGCACTTTTAAATCTCCCTCCAAGCTTGCACAGGACTTAAGTTATTTGTTAGGTAGTGCTCAAACACAATGGATTGACCTCTTTCCCCAAAAACTTACCTAATCCAATGTGTGGCCTCGATTCATCTAATCTAATTTAAGGCACAAAGACAAATCTCCTTGGGCTTCTTCTATCCAGTTTGAAGACTAACACCATAGACAACAAAGAAGAAGTGTAGTCACGTACAAATACCCAAACTCAGTCCCACCAGTTTTCAGCAATCCAAGAAGTCTGCTTTTGTAACATGAACTTCTAAATGCCATCAAGGTGGTACAAATTCATCTGGAGAAGATGCATATGTTAGCAGGGCTAATGCCTACCCTAACTCTACACCTTTGACGTCTTCCCTTGCATATTTTTTATTCATTCAGATGTAGAATGAAATGAATTCTGAAATTTCATTCTCTTCCATTAAATTAAGGTTTTCATTTTGTCCAAGTCTGGAAGAATGCAGGAGATGGCTGACTTGAAAATCTAGTGCCCTTGAAAAAGGAGATGAATAGGCATTTTACTGGTTTGGACAGATATGGAAAGGATGAATTTCAGGGGCTGGAAAGGAGGAGGGAGATGACAAATGACAGGGAAGCAAAAAACCTGCTCAGCGTTTTTTTTTATGCCAACAAAGAACAAAAGTAGCCAGTAGGGTTTTGTACAGCACAAATCTGCAAGCGGTAAGGTCAGCAATAAGGCTGAGTGGCTCCTGAGGCTAAATATCAATACCTTTTTTTTCCTCAGCTCTACCATAACTTGAGCAGAGAAAAAATCCTTTCTTTGAGCTGTAAATGAGTTTTTGTTGTTGTTTTTCTCCTCGGGATTTGGGTACAGCTTATGTGAAGGTTTGAAACAGTAGAAACCATGAGGTTAATTACAAAAACAAAGAAACAAGCAATATCTTACACTTCTCATGCCAAACAGCAAGACCTGTGGTTTCAAGCAGTCTCCCAAGCAGTAAATGCACACCTCCTGAGATCTGTGGAGTCTCACAGGTGTAGGTAACTCTTGCACAGACATGAAGCTTGCCATCCATTCACATGGCAGACACATAAAGCCCTAAACTATTTTCTGGAAACCAAGTTGCTGACATGGAGAGGCTATAACAGCATCCAGAGTAAATTATAGCTGTAGTACTAAAACTGGTCTCCAAGCATCTTCCACTTTGAAACGCCAATGTAGAATGAACCTAAATTAAACGCAAGATTTAGTTAAAAAAAGGAATCCAAGAGAAACCTAAGTACTTAATGACGTTTTGCATTTGGCAATGAAAACAGTTGCACAGCACAAGCAGTGCCAAAGCACAAAGTAAATTATGATAGATGGCAATTGCCTGGATTACAATATCATCATTATAGCAGTTTTGAGCAAAATTTAGTGTCTTTTTCCTTAAAAAGCAATATAAATTCTTAAGATATGATTTAAGTGGAGTAAGAGGTACCTGTTTTTATCATTGCATTAGGTTGGGACAGGAGAGCATGGAATTGAAAATGAGAGCTAGCAAGCTGTACATTGCAGATGAAACGGAGATGGCTAGAATGGAAGAAGACATGAGGCCACTGATTTCTGCATTCATGGTCTGGGCTCCGAGATGTTCACTTACTGAATTTTCTGTCTTTTCCGCAGAGCAGCTCCTCCCTGGCAAGTGTCTCCTCTAAATATTTGCAACTGACAAAAAGAAATGAACAAATACAAGACTCCAACATGCTGAGGAGTATGGCTTGATTGGTGTGGCAAGGGATGCTGCAGGGCAGTACAAGCCTCTCATGTCTTCATCCATGCTCCCTTCTGTAGTTCTCATGGCAGGGGGGAAGCTCTTTTTTTTTTTTTAAAAAAAAAAAATTCTTTTCTTTCTACTGTAAGCAGTAGTTTGTTGTGAGCAAACACCAGGCCTTTCTGCAGCTCCAGAATGCATGTTTCTTCAGCTGGCAATTTTTATACCATCAATACACAACTTTGCTCTGCTTTCTGTTCCCTCTTCTCCTTCCCAGATCTCCAGCCAGCTGGTAGGGAATAGAAAAAAATTCCTGTAGCAAAGTGACATGAGAGAAGAGACAAAGTAAAGATTTTGCAGATGCCCTGAAGGATGACATTTGTTCATGCAAATATTACCTGTAGAGACACCACTAGCAGAAAAAGGATTACCTGTAGAGAAAAAGGAAGATAATTTCCATTGTGCAACCATGCGTATGCCTGCTGATAACATTCTCTCTCTGGGAGCAACACTGGGAGTTGTTGTCCACACGTTATGTTGTTTGAGATGCCCTAGAGTCTACCGCATCTGGTACAGCTCTCCTTCCAGGGAAGCATGGATCATCCCAAGGTCCTGTGACAAACCTACCAGCCTGTACAGGTGTCTCAGACACCTAGGGACATCTCAGCTGGGAGCAGCTGGTTTACCTCTCTGGCCCTACCAGTCTACCCTTATGCAGGCGCCTGCACTGGCTTGGCTGAATATCTCTCTCTGCTCCTGTCATGCTCTGTGCCCAGGAAACAAAACAGTGTCAAAACATAGACATCCAATGTCACTGAGAATGCTCTAGGCTATCACAGGCAGGTAGGTATGACAGTAGGGAGACTCATGCCCTGCTGGATGTCCAGGCAGAAATGGCCTACTGCCCAATGGGCTCTAGACAACCATAGTTAAATTATTCCCAGTTAACTAAAATGGGAGCTTAGGCACAAAACTCATGACAAATGTAGATGTACATATTTAGTTTCTGTAAGTAAAAGCCAAACCCTACCCACTCTACAGCTCCCAGGTTTCTTTGTCACCCTTCCTCCTGTTTGACCAAAGGAGTGTGAGTTACACAGTAGGGACTGATCATCTGTGGACTCTCTCCTCAGTCTGGCTTCTTGTATTGCCCTACTATAAGAACACTGAATTTGTGACCCTGTGCAGCACAGGCTACCAGGACAACTAATTTAGACGTCAGTATCTTGGTTTTGGTTCCTAGTCTCAATTCAGGAAAACAAAGCACTAGGGGTACGCAAAGTGTCCTGGTGGCAGCTAATACATGTTCCTGACTTACCTTTCCTGCAACAACCACTGTCGATGACTAACACAGCTGTCCTGTGATATCTACAGAAACGAAGCAGGTCACAGCTAGGCCTCCAGGACTGTGCTCCTTCACTGTGAGCATTTATTAAACTTAGGATTGCCTTGGTGCAAAACAATGTAGTTGCTTACACCCATTTATGTTATCAGGACTTGGAGCCACCTTTGAAGGCTGCTGGAAAAGTGTATTTCTAACTTTATTGTATTTCTATAAGAAAGAATCCAGTATCAGATGCTACTTCCTAATTTGCCATAGAAAAGTGTGTCTAAGATACTAAACAGAAAACTGGGGAATGGAAAAAATTGAGATGTGGCCTTGATATGTCTTTCACTGTCTAACATAAAAACAGATGTTCTGGAAGGAACTCAGGCTTTTCCCATATGCACAAAAGCACACATGCAGTTAATCCAAAGATATATTGGCAACGAAGAGTTTCGCCTTCTCTCTGGTGAAAATCCTGCATGGGCATATTGATAGTTCACAGTCAACCTGGTCTCCAGGAGGGCCCCCAGAGATTTTTTCTGCAAAGTTGCATTGCAGCTGATAAATCCCCAGCATGTGCCTGGGGTATTTCTCCCTGGGTGCAGGACTTGCCATTTGCTTTTGCTGAACTTCACAAGATTCCTCTCCAGCCAGTTCTCCAGCCTGCCAAGGTCCCTTTGAATGGCAGCACTTCCACCTCACGCATTGACCACTTCTCATGATTTTGTATCATCTGCAAACTTGCTGAGGGTCCACTGTGTCCCAAGTCTGTCCCAGGTTAGCTGCCTCTGTTAATCTAGGTCATTAATGAAGATATTAGATAGTATAGGCTTTAGTGTCAACCCCTGGAAGGTACCAGCAGTGACTGGTCTGTGGTTGGACTTTGTGCTTCTGGCCACAAACCTCAGAACCCAGCAGTTCAGCCAGTTTTCAGTTTGCCTCACTGCCCCTTTATCTAGACTATACTTCATCAGTTTGCCTATGAAGATGTTGTGGGAAACAGTGTTGAAAGTCTTTCTAGATCAACATAAGCAACATCCACTGTGCTCTATTCATCCATAAAGCTGTAGACATTTTGTTATAGAAGGCTGTCAGGTTGGTCAAGCATGATTTTGCCTTCATAAATCCATATGAACTATTTCAAATCACCTTACACCTTCAGAATTTTGGAAATAGTTTCAAAATGTACCTACAGTTGCAGAAAGAAATGTTTCTGCATCCAGCAATACTGCCTGAAGGAGTGGGATTAAATAAACAGGATTACAAACCTGTTTTTGCCAAGGGCACCACAACAGCTATAGAGACACAGGAATTCAGGAATGTGCCATTCGTTGAGTCCTTGACTCACTAGAAGCCAGTCCTCATCTACTGCTTGCAAAAACATTTTTATTTTCTGTTGCAAAACCATCAAGTGGACCCCGAAGACTGGCTAGAAAATCTTGAAGGTACAGATGCTACTGAGTTCACTTGTGCAACACAGGAAACATGACTAGCAGTCAGACTATATTTAATCTGAAAGCGTGTTAGGGTGTGAGAAATGCTCGATGGCCAATGATTTAGGCTCAGACAGAGTATTAGGTGAATGGCCCTTTATTAACACTTTGCAAAGTGGGTGACCTAGCAGGTAGGCACACCAAGCAGAAATGTACAGCAGTTTTTATTCTCGCCCTGCCCTGGTTCCTCATTGGTTGAGTACTTCAGGGCTTACAGTCTACAGCCTATCTGATACTGCCAAATGTCCTGCACCTGATTATGACTTGGGTACGATTCTTTCCAATTCTCCTCCCCTCTTTGCTTCATGGCCGGTTTAAGCATTGTCTCTTTTTCCGAGTAACCTTTGAACAAATTCAGGCCTGCTCCTGGTACCCTTCAGAAGTACAGACTCTCTGGCCTTTTTANACATTCTACTATTTCTTACAAGGGCTAACCCAAGACATGAGGTAGCAGTTAGTGCTTCAACAGCCCAGACAACACAGCAAGCCAATGCAAGAAATGCAGTAGCACTTGCTAGGCAGGCTTCTTGATATGCATATCATTAGCTAAAGCATATCTGCCTGCCACAGCCTCCGAGTGCTTTTATCTTCTGTAGCTGACTCCTAATAACTTTTAATTGCAATGGATACTTAGTTTCCGCTTATAACGCATGGTGCCGACTGTAGGCAGGCAGACATGCCTTTAATGTGAGAGGGTGTGATTTGCTATGTTTAAATGGGCATCAGTAAACAGAGTAACCTAGGCCTTGAGTGATAGCAGAGAAATAAGGATGCACAGACTTTCCTGCTATTGAGTTTATTTTTGATCAGAGAAACATCACTGATGATCTAATCTATCATGTCAAAAGTCTTCAGTGTCAATACAGAAAGAATAGTAATTTAAATCTGTCACTGACAACTGCCCATTTTCAGCTCTAGTCAACAGTGTAACTCAGGAAAGAAAAAGAAATGCAGGCTTATATTGACGTGGAAGGAAACAGCTTTTGTAAATTCACGGTAACCACCTGTCTCTCACTATAATTGACTCGCATTTCCTTTCAGACACAGATGTCCACCTCTCCAGTGACTAATGTAGATTTCATCACTTTCCTTAAAAGCAAGTGGTTTTATTTTCCTTGCAAGGTTTACACTAATGAGTTTATTCAATAACAGGAAGGACAAAATGGACTAACTTTGAAGAGTTTCTAGGTCCAGCTTGCTTGAGTTTGTTGAAAAAAGAATTGGTCGGAAACTGCCACTTTCACTGGATAAATGTTAAACTTACACTGGCTAAGTTATGTTTGTTCAGTCAGCTCTGTGACTACAACTGGCACAGCCGTACCAGAGCTAATAATTACCTAAAGTGAAGGTCAGCTGAAGACAGCAATGTGGCTGTGTGGACCTAGGCATGGACTAACTGCAAGCAGCAGGGCTTACTTTCATGCCTTTTATATTTTCATGATTCTTAACTCAGTTTATGCAGTGTTTCTTGCAGTTACCCCAAGTAACAACAACAGGTACACAGGGCACATTGAAGATGATTCCGTCCACCAAAATGAGGTGGTGCAACATTTAAAAGTATATATTTATATTTGATAAAATATTTTAGACAAGGTGCATTAAGCACCTATGTTACCCTGCTGCCCTTAAATGCAAGTAGAGGCTTTTGCAGAGCAAGTTACAAAACCTACAGGCCAGAAACTGCTCAGAATTCTTATAAATGCAGGCCATAAGGGCAGTCAAGCTCAGAAATATCTCTCTTGCCTTTTGGCAGACTCAGGGATGCCACTGCGAAGTCAGAACCCAGGCACTGGAAGCCTCTTAAGTGGAGAAACACAACAATAACAAGTAAATAGGCACGTATTAATCAGAGATCTTTACTGTTGCAGTAACTAGATTTTTCTCACTTTGAATATCTGCAAGTTCTTGTCCCATTTTGTGTTCCTAGGCTTGGCACCTTTAGCCCTTCTGAACTCTAAAGGTTCAGAGTGCAAGCTGAGCTAGATGAGTACTGAAAACAGAAAAAGAGCCCAATATTTATGTAAAGTTCTAAGTCTTGATCTAGAAACAGCATCTAACTTTCATGGGTGCTCAGTTCTGTCCTTGTGGGGTAAATTGTTCCAGCCTCACTGAAATCTGGACTAAGTTTTACACAGTGGTTTGTGAATTATTTAGGAATCAAATTTACTTTATGGTGACAATAGACTCTCAACAAAAATAGTTTCAGCTTCATTGTAACTATTTCACAGAACTCTTCAGAGATGTTCATACTACCTCTGCGAAATGCTTTTCGGAAAAGCAGCCTATCGCCAATAGAGATTGTCTCGCACGTCAAGACTATGTGCATATGGGGGTTATTGGCTATGGGAAGTACATCAGTTTCTCTAGAACTGACATATGCTTCATTTTCATTATGTCACACGTGACGTTATGTGCTGCTACAATGCTAAGGAGACTGGAAGCTGCGCTGACACAGGTAATGCACAGAGCAAAGCGAGCTCTTATACACAAGGTGGTGCTGCTGGGCTGCACAGTGCAGAGCCTGCAATTCCACCGCACAGACCATTTTGTGAGAGAAAACCTCATGGAAAGCTTTCTTGTTTGATTTTCCACTTTCTGAATGCTCCACCCTGCCCATTTCAGCTGGCCAGCAAATAGAAGTCCTGTTTTTCAGAGTTGGTGTGAGTCTGATTTTTGTCTTCATTTGACACTTCAGTTATTTCTGACACTATTTTCAATTCTGTTCTATGCACCTTTTTGCCTAGACTTCAAATACCACACAGATCTGTCAGCAGAATAACCTGAGGTAAAATTTTCAAAAAGCCTACATGAGTGTCACAGGACACATCACAAAGCTCTAATTTTTTTATTTTTATTTTTATTTATTTTTTTAGAGGTGAGATGTGAATTCCTAAGCCATACAGATGCCTTCGCAAATTGTATTCAGAGACTCTAATTCAAGTCCAGGGAATGAAAATAAAAGACACCTTAAAACACTTTTTGACCACTGAGGGCAAAATTTGTGCTTAAGATTTGAAGGAGCACTGCCATAATATACAATGAGATTTAGGTACAATAAAAGAGTGAATAAGTAGTACTTTTATCTGATATGAAATATCAATATTAGTAAATAAGGAAATATAAGGTCTGAAAACCCAAGCACTTATGGAAATAACGTGCACACACTCCTGAATCAGTACCATCAAGTAACACCAGTTGATGCCAGCTGAATTAATTGCTACAAATTTTCAAATGATAGCCGTTGAATTCTATACATTTATGCTGATGTGAGCTGCAATAATTCTGGAAATCACTGAGGATCACACCAGTAATAAAGAGAACATAGACCAAATTGTTTTGTTAACCATTAAAAATGAAGGAAAACTGAGAATTAGAATAGCAATGAACATGTGCAGAATTGGCTCAGTGGTGTGCAGAATGCCTCACTATCTGCAAGAGTTCTTATCAAAATTTTAAGTACAGAGTGAATCAGAAAACATTCATTATTTCCTCTAAAGTATAGGTTTTCCTATACCTGATGTGCTCTGCCTGACTCTATACTGGCCCTGTTGCCAAGTCACATTAGTCAAGCCAGAGAAACCCTTATGGTCTCTTTTGAGGATAATGAGTTTCTAGATAATCAGAAAGAAATGAAAGTTTGCCATGTTTTGCCTGATGATGAAATGGGTGTAAGTTACTTAGTGTGCTTTGAAGAGAGGGAAGTTGCTGTACTTACAGGCTGATTGCATTCACTGGTAAGGTTAAATAGACATTCCTTTGCTAGAGAACAAGCTCTGTGTTGTCTATGATCAACATGACACAGCTCATCTGAATATGTTATCACATAGTCTCTCTTCCTTAATTAGTACAGTACAGCTGGGCAGGACACTGTAGTTGTGAAGAGAAGGAGAACTTCTCCTGACTTCTCCTGTTTCTAAAGATAGATTTTAAAACGAATGGTCCATTTGTGATCCCAGTAGCGGTGGTGTAAAAATCTGCAAAAGGATTTCAACATCATCAGGATTTATTATTTAAACCACTGTTGTTATTTCTAAGTCACATTGTTGATGATGAGATTAAAATCTGGTTCCTAGTAACTGTATCCTAAACTCTGGATTATTGGTTTGTTTTCTTGAAAATGTAACACTGTCCTTCCCTCCTTTCCTGCTCAAAGCAGACATTCCCTGTTTTAATTTGTTCTAGCAAAGTATCTTTCTTCAGCCAGTCATGGCTAGTCTAATGCTACAAGCTCTCTGCAAGAGCAAACTCCCCCACACAGACAATTTGTAATAAAAACAGACTAGTATAGCACCTGGTGAAGCAGTGGGTAGTGTAAGAAAGATAAAAAATCCTGCTGCTTTTTTTAAGGAGCAGTCACTCTTGCTTTATGGACTACATTTATACTTTACAGAGATACTCCACAGTAACTTGCTTGCTTCTCTGAAAAGTGCCTGCCCTTTCATTTGTAGTGCTTTAACACCCTCTTGTTTCCTTTACAATGTGCTGACTGCTAAATTGTCTGATGATCCTCATTTTGAAATAATGGCACCTCCTTTCTATTCCTGAAGCAAAGAAATAATAACAATAATAAAACTTCTTTTATTCCCCTGGCCTGTGAACATTTTTCCTCTGCCAGTGGGTCTTTTTCTGCAATTCCTGCTGTAAATTTCCATTGTGAATCCAACCATATACTGCAGATGGAGCTTTAAGTTTTGCCAGGAAGAAGCCCACTCATGTAAGCCATGGAGATGTCCCAGTAACAAAAGAAGTGAGAACGACATGTTCAAGACAGGGTAGGGAGTGGAATTATGCCAGGTGTGTTTGTGGTTTGGATTTTTCTCTTTGCATTTTTCTCTTATGGAGTAGCATGCAGATAAGACAGATCCAAGAAAATCTGGTCTCCAGCCCCTCTGAAATCCTCAGAAAATAATGGGAGATTGATCAGAGCCCCCTTAGAGAAGGGAACCCAAGAGAATCAAAAACAAAACAAAACAAAACAAAACAAAACGAAAAAAAAGGCAGAAAGGCAATTTTTCAGCTGGTTTATTGAAAGAAACAGTGCAGCAATCACTAAGCAGAAGAATTATTAGGAAATAAGTGAAAAAGATTCCTGTAAGTCACAGTCTACATGAAAATGAAAGGTCAATGGCCAATTCTAATTAGCATAACATTTTTAATGGGATTAATCTTACCCATGTGTACCAGAAGCAGATGCAGGCTTACAAAAGGAAAACTGTAAGTGGGTAAGAGGTTAACTATGTAGGTAGACATCACAGGACCACTTTCACAGGACCACAGGACCACATTCAGAAAAATACTTTGAATACTTATTTGTTTAAAAATATACTTTTCCAGTTACTCTCTCTTCAGTTAGAAAAAACATTTCTAAACATTCTTACCTAAGCTTTGCTGAAAAGTTGGAGAATCAGGAGTTCCTTTTTTTATGGGCGATACAATGTTGATCCAGGCTGACACAGTCTGTTTTTCTCTATCCACGTCCCTCTTCCCTCTCTACCCGTATACACAAGTGACCACCTCTGCTTGCCCTGTAACTAGCAAAACCACCTTGTAAAATATAGGAAATAAGGACATTTTTAGACCAAGGGATCTGGATTTAATCTAGAGAGGCAATTTCACATCACACAGCAGTACTGCTGACCTGGTATTGTAGGCAGGGAGTTGGATAAGATGACCTCCAGAGGTGTCTTCCAACCTCAGCCACATTGTGAGTTTGTGATAGGCACCTCAGGATGGGCAGAGGGCTGCTTGGTGCTCCTCTGTAAGGTGTGGCTGAAAACACTTAGGAATACCAGAATACTTAGATGAAGGCGGTAAGCTCTGAATGAAAACGTGTGCCAAAGCGAATGAAAACGTGTGCCAAAGCAAATGAAAACTAAGTCTTTATTCACTTTTTTTCTTAAAAAAAAAAAAGAGCAACGCTTGCATTTTACAAATGGCTTGCAAGGTAATGTCCTTGCATACACCAGGAAAACTGGTTTCAGTTTTGTATTCACCCTCAGGCAGTTCATATCCACAACTCCAATCTTCAGAGGAGGAGGAAGATGGAGATTATTTTGAGGTGAATGCACACTCCCTCTCTCCTGCTGCATCAGGTGACAGGTACAACCTGTGGTCACAGAGGGGGAGAACAGGTCTGTATGTTAATGGTGAAAAGACTGACTGAAGTCTCTTCAGTCATACCTCCATGAATTGCCCATGATATTTTTCTTTGTAAAAACACTGCGTGAGTCCAGTGACGAGAAGCCAGTGCTCCTCTTCAGCCTCACTGCAGAGAATTACAGAATCATAGAGCATCACAAGTTGGAAGGGACCTATAAGGATAGAACCACAGAAACATAGAACAGCTTAGGTTGGAAAGGACTTTAAAGATCATCTGTCTTCAACAGCCCCTGTCATGGGCAGGGCTGCCACCCGCTGGATCAGGCTGCCCAGGGCCCCATGCAATTTGGCTTTCGACACTGCCGGGGATGGGGCATCCACAACTTCTTTGGGCCACCTGTTCCAGTGCCTCACCACACTCTGAGTAAATAATTTCTTCCTAATATCTAACCTAAATCTTCCTTCTTTCAGTTTATAGCCATTTCCCCTTGTCCCATCATTGTCTGCCCATGTAAAAAGTCAGCACCCTTCTGCATGTAAGTGCTTTGCAAGGTAGGCCACAATGAGGTCTCCATGGAGCTTTCTCTTCTCCAAACTAAACAAGCCCTGAACCATTGAGTCCATTGAGTCATCATTAGATCATTGAGTCCAACTCCTGGCTCCATCCAAAAATCAGAGTATCTGACTGAGAGCATTGTCCAAACTCTTTTTGAACTCTGGTAGGTTGGGGCAGCGACCACTGCCCTGGAGAGCCTGTTCCATGCCCACCACCTTTTGGTGAAGAACCTTTTCCTGGTATCCAACCCGACCCTCCCTTGACACAGCTTCATGCCATTCCCTAGAGCCCTGTCTTTGTCACCAGAGAGCAGAGCTCAGTGCTGCCCCTCTGCTCCCCTCGTGAGGAAGCTGTAGGCCTCCATGAGGCCTCCCCTCAGCCTCCTCTGCTCTGAGCTGAGCAAACCAAGGGACCTCAGCTTCAGTAGAGAAGAGCTGTGGAAGACCCTTGTTTTCACACATACTGAGCTTCACAGCTCAACAAGACACTTGCACTCACCATCCACTTTTACTGCAGCAGCCCCAGCACCTTTGTCAGGCAACCTGACTTTTACTCCCAGCTCATACTGAGATGTTCCAAACATATACCCAAATCTCTGTAGGGAGTGCTGTAGTCACCTGGAGTATATAAATTTAGCTTACATATTATTAATAGACGTTTTAATAAATTGCTGTGGCCAGCTGGCGTAAGTCCACCAGGTGAGCTGGCTGTCTAAAACAATAGCTCATCCCCACCTACTGCCTTCTGTTGGGGTGTTTCTATTTACCTATTTATGTCTGTAACATGCTGGTAACATTAATTAACCCTCTCTGAACTATTTATAGGTGTTCCTTTTATGTAAAAGCATCATCTGAAATGCAAACACAGGCTTATCTCCCTCCATTGCACTCCCGGCTTGCAGCAAACTGTCTCAAAGTTTGGATTGACAGCTGGCCTTCTGCTAAGCACACCAGGGCATGAGCCACCACTTCCTTTCAAGATCATTCAAGCCACACAGAGGCAGGTTTTCAAGCCAATTCCGTGGGACTCGACATCGTAGTTCTGGTTTATGCGTGCAATAGCAACACTCATTAAGTACATCAGTGCATAATGAAGTTATGATAGTGGGAGCACTGCATTACAAAAAGGATCCATACAATTACAGTCAGTGAGTTATTCTAAATGCACTTTTGACTGGAAAGCCACTAATCTCAGATTGTGTAATGTCAATGGTAGCACCTATTTCATTTGAAATCACAATTATAACTATTTTTTTTTAATTCCTGCTCTTCAGAAATAGAAAAAAAATCCCCAAAATTAGAAGCTGCACATTTTCTTACTCTGAAATTAGGTCTGTCTTGCTGTTATATGTAGAATCTATGATGAAAATGGATCTTTTCCTCATAGCCTAAATGAGATGTAGTATCAATTCATTTCTTATCTATCAGATGTGTATGTGGTGTAGTATCTTACCAATGATCCACTTTAAATCACCCTCATCTTCTAAAATCCTCTTTATTCTGATTACTAGACAAGCATGACACAGAATAGGAGAAAGTCATTCTAAAATCCTTCTTTGATCTACTTTCAAAATCAATTTGCAGTAAGGTAGATCCAAATTGATTTCAGGAGTTAATCATCACATAGACAAACAACATCAATCAATATTATGCATTAGAAGAACTCCCAAATCTAATGGCTAAAAAGATTAAGAGTTCAGAAACATTCACATTTCTTTACTATTTGACATTATGGATCGTAAATCATAATTATCAACTATAAAGCCTAATTTCCCATTGTAAATAGGAAACTATTTCACTACAAGGTTTTTAAGACAGAGTTTGCACAACTTCAGGTATATACCAGAAAACTTTTACTTTCCTTTAAAAAGATGCATTTAGTTCTGTTTTCCGTTTTTTTTTTCTCCTGCAGTGCTAATTAAAGGCAACATTTCCTCTTGATGACACACAGAGTCATCCTGTTACATAGCGTTACGTGGCTAGTTGTCCAAAACGCTGTAAAAGAAATGACACCAGCTACTGTCAGATCATTTTGTACAAATTTTGAAACTGCTTGATATATGTTTAGATTATGTTTGTTCCTATGAGCAGGTTTTGTGACCCTGTGGTGTTTTAACACACCAATAGTACCTGAAACTGTGGCATGGTTAAATAATAAAAAAAATATATGTAGGATCTCACATCATGAAGAGTTATCTTAACAACAACAGAATGTGCACCAGAGTAATGTGACATTATGTTGAGATAATGAGATGTCAGAGACTCCATTCAGCCACATCAGCATTGTACTAGTGAACTCCCAGCTTTAAGCACCAGTCAAGATTTCAATGTGCATCTGTGAGATTATTTCTTCGGCCCAGTTTTAAATAAGTTAAGTTTCTTTCTTCTACCCATGGCCAGTGTTTTCTTAGCTGCCTAGCTAATGGTCCAGAACTGTTCTGTTTGAACTGTAGAAATTCTCTCCCTGAGAGGAGATGGCCTGCCAAGACGAGAAAATCCTGCATTGTCATGACATCACGCAGTATGATTTACAGAGCCTGTACTAATTATGCAAGAGGTGAAGTAGAAACATTTACATTGCGCTCCAAGTGCAGACTGGACTCTTCCATGCCACATATCCATGTGGTTCTTAACAAGGAAATCAAAAAGAAGCTCCATGTTTTGTATGTTTCATGCTTCTGTGTGGACATAGCGCATTCGCAGCGATCTGTTATGCTTGAGCTTTCAGAGCACATCCACATGGTAGTGCTCAGCATGGGGCTGTGCAACAATGCCTATCTCCATTCCTCCAGGAGCCCTCAGCCCTATCTGGGTGTTCAGACTTTACAGGCAAAGCATGGCTATATCTGGTACCATACAAGTATGATCAGTCTTACCTAGCAGCTGATGGAATGGATGGTAAAACTGGCTGAAACAGGAAATGTTGCAGGGAGGGCTGTGTCTCCCAGGGCTTGGAGTCCAGCTACGGGAACTCATGTCCTTGCAATTCAACAGGAATTTGCACATTATGCAGATCCTGTTCAAAATACACAGCTGAAGGACAAGAATATGTCACCACATTGAGTAAAGAAATGAGGGACCTAGCAGGATGTCCAGAAGATAACCAGAAGGATTGGAACCTCACCCTGATGCATAAGCAAATGCAGGAGTGACTTAAACAATGAAAAAAAAATGGGCCCAACGTGGCATGGCACAACTCCTGAGGTCACAGGCATGCTCTCCAACTTTTACAAAGAAGGGGTGCTCCTTCCAAACTGCCCATGGAAGATGTCTTTGGAGGATGCTAACACTCAAACTGTGCAAAGGTGTTACTGGGGTCTGTGCTGCCTGATCCAGGCCAAAACCCTGCCAGGAGTATGCTGAACATTAAGCCCATTCACAGACCCTGTTTATTTTGTCGGTATAGCTACATCCTGAGTGCCCAGGCATTCCAGGTGGGCTAGTCCAAAACTTTCCATGCTAGTGAGAAACCAGTTCTGTGGAAATAGTTAACTGTTACATGGATCAGAGAGAAGGAGCGTGCAGATCCTGAAGCCTGGTTGCCTGAAGACTCACATGGGAGACCTGGTTTACAGTCTCTCTCTCCTTTAAAGAATATACAATTAAGACATTAATATTAAATATCACTCTTTCTTATCAAATTTTTATCTTAGGCAAGCTTGGACCCCAGATCTCACCTTTCCTAGAGGGGCACTCTTACTATCATTACTTTATGTCTTGATAATAAAGCAGGACAGACAGGACATGAGCAATTTCATGCATTAAACATTCAAGCTCTAAGTAGGGCTGCTGAATACACACAGTACTTTTGAGGGACCTGTGAGTCTCAGGTGGGGGAATGAAAGTTTAAGTCGTAAATCTAGGAAGTGGGTGGGCATTAATAGAACCTATCACTGCTGCGATTTCTGTAACAGAGTGATTAATGAGCAGCTTTGTGATTCGCTGAAGGTGAATATATTGGCACAACCTCTAAATTAACCTCAGTCTTCCAAGGGATTACCTTATACTAATTCCAAGTTCCTTCTCTGTGTCATGTGCTACCTCCACACCCTTATCATTGCCAACATGTAAGCACCCACTCTCCAGTAAGAATGTTCTTTCTTTCCAGTATATTTTTTCATGCTCAAAAAAGCATTTGCCTATGCCTAAGTAATTCATGCTTGATGAAGGAAAAGCAGAAAAACATCAAAGGTAAGAGTCAAATCTTCATGAGAAAGCAGCGTTAGTTACCTGTATATGCTAATGATTTCGCTCAGTCAAATGATGTGATGGCTGTCTCTCATGGCTTCAGACACAGGAAATATAAAGCAGCAGCATGCAGAAAACCTGTTGTTTCTTAGCACACACACATATGGCACATTTGCCAATAACTAAATTTTATTGCAGTGATTTATGGAAAATCGAGTAACTGTATGTCTTCTTTATAGTTCCCTATCTTTCCAACAGATCTCTACTAGAATAACTTTTCCTGAAGGCAGCTTGCCAGCGGGAGGCACAGAGCTCGGATAATCACTCATGGCTATCTGCTTCTGACTACATAAGCAGTACAGTGTCAAAGTTTACGATGGGATTTGATTTGTAAGGTCACGCCTCAATGATGAGAAGTAAGACCTCCTTTAGTACACCACAAGCAAGTCGCACACTGAGAAAGAATTTGCAAACAAAACCTGCCACCTCACTGCTCAGTGGGAAGGGGAGTCCCTATCACTTTTTTTAAAGGGAGATAATGCCTTGTCATGTGTTTTTCTGGTGAAAGAGTGGGTGTGTTCAAAAAGTGCTGTGTTAGAAGCGTCGTTTCCTTGCCTTTAAATACAGAGTGAAGGCTGGAGTTATTGATACAGGGGTCCCTCTTTGCAACAACATAAATGACAGCAGCATATACACTGTTCCTGCCACAACCTTCTGCATGGTGGCCATGGTCTGGCTGATAATGTTAATGGAGCCATTCTCATGTTAATAAGGCAAGGCCCCCTAACACTGACATATTTTTGAGATGCCAGTGTTTCATTTAACTTTGATAAAGGAAGTTCATGAGAGATTTTCAAACAAACATTTCAGCGATTTCACCCTACATTTTAGGGACACACTCATCTCCATTAAATTACAAAATTATTATTAAATCACAGTCGCTCATTACTTAATGTGAATTTAAATACCCTCTAACGCTGCCTTTACCCTAAAAAAATCAATAGTGATCTCCACCAGGTCTTACTGTGTGATGGGCTTCACTGAAAGAGCTACTCGTGCCTGTGGCAGTATTGTATTTCGCGGCATGCATCTAACCTCCATTTCTCAACAGGAAAATTTGTACTAGACAGAAGTCTTTGAGATTTATATTCTTATGCTCAACTTATTTAGCTCGTTGAATGTTCTAGCAGATTTTAAATAGGAGCTCTAGGAAATAATGGAACAATAATATGCCGGTTTCCACTTAGTAGGTATCATATAATGTCCCTAATTGCTTCTGGTTTAGCCTCTGGAAAATTGCAGATATTGCCACTCTTTATAGGCTTTCTATTGTGACTTAAAGTGATGAAAATGGGTAAGATAATTTTTCTTATAGAACCTAGTAAATGCAATTTTGGGTACATAGTTACCACGGGAATTAACTAGAAGGAATAAGATTCTTCTTCTCTAATGTGCTTTCTAACACATACAATACATCTGAGAAGATCCAGACAAGACCCTCAGAAGATATTTATGCCCTAACTTCCATTGTTTTAACCAGGGATAAGAGAATGAAATAAGAACACACTACTTTTCTATTTTTATGGATCTGGCTTCTAGACCTGCATATTTGGGGAG
This sequence comes from Penelope pileata, assembly GCA_013396635.1. Classification (NCBI taxonomy): domain Eukaryota; kingdom Metazoa; phylum Chordata; class Aves; order Galliformes; family Cracidae; genus Penelope; species Penelope pileata. The sequence continues at coordinate 97,152 of WBMW01004807.1, read as the reverse complement.
AAGTGTGTAGAGGCAAAGGGGAAATCCATTGCATGCTGTGTCTTCCTCTTAGATGTTTCCGACATCGAAGGCCAAAACCATTCTCTCCTCAGTCAGCTCCCACAAGCCCAGTACATACAGGTGCTGCTTTTTGTTTCCATGTAAAGGGCAGTGCTGGTAATTCAAGGCATAAGGAGAACTGCCACACAGAGGAAATGTGAGAAATTGTTGTTACCTTGCTTTGGGCCTGGCAATGACCCATGTCTCTTAACAAATCTTATAACAGCACTAGTGAATTTGAAGTTGGTCTTAGAAACCGCACTTTGGTTAGACTTCACCTTGTAAAATGGACCTTCAAAACTTGATTAGCTGCTGCCATGCAAAACACAAATTCATGTTCCTGTTTCTCAGGCACAGTGGATACGGGAACATTGATATCATGATAAAATGCAAATTCTAAGCATGAAAACGTTTCAGATGACAGCTGTGAGTGACATTCATCTACTGTGGTGTTGATGAGAAACCAGCTAGCTTTATGCTGCACTCCTCCTGAAATTCTCCATGAATCAGTGTGCTTTTTCAGCCTAAATAATTAGAAACATCAACCTTTGTCCAGTCTATGCCAGCTGAACTCAAAATAGCACTTAAAAACACATTTGCTTAATTAGAATGTCTCCTAATTAAACCTTAAATATTTGCAGGTCTTATCAGACTCGATTATAAATATTAATGAGGTGTAGCGTGTGAATGCACAGAATTTCAGAAGGCAGTTGTGACTTTCAAATTACCCAGTGCACTATCTGGTACACAGTATAGATGTACTCATTTGCAGACACCCCTCCTGGGTTTGCAAAGTTATTTCTGCCACTCATAAACCTTTAGAAGCTTAGACCGTATGAGCTCTGCAGCTTATGTTACATAAATCTTCCACCTTCTTGCTCAGCCTCACCTTAAGCCCATTACTACAATGCAAGGTTACTGCTCTATCTCAAGATTACTTTCCATGATTTTTCAAAGTAAAATGCAAAATCCTGAAGCCAAAGATTTCCTAATTATGTTTGGGTGAACCTAGCAGCACTTAAATTAAAATTAAAAACACTCAAACATATAAAATACTTTTCTCTGAAATCATTAACCTGCCAAGTTCCTAAGGCACCTTATATCAATCATCTTTTTTTCCTGATGTTATAAACACAATAGAGGGAGATAAAATCCAATACGAGCACAGAGGACTGGTCAGTGAGAGAGCCCTTCTGTTTGAATGCTCAATTTATTTTAACCCCTATTCCAGGTGCAGAACTGGGTAAGTCCAACATAGATATGCAGGTTTAGCTGTGTTCACCATGCACAAATGGAGTTACAGTGTGACGTTTGCCACCCAACAACAGGCACTTCACTCAGCTCCACCATTTTCAGATGTGCTCACTCTCAGCACCGCTTTCTAGGGTCTCCTCCACATCTCACTCCCTTAACCTTGCACCCTGTCCTGCAGAGGAGCCCACTGAGCTTCCCTGACCTCCCAGAGGAGCACCTGGGGCACTTCCAGCCTGCCCTATAGTCTCTGCTATCCCTATGTGTAGATGGTGCAGGATAAGAAGGCAAAGACTTCAGAGATGGAGGACCAACATCCAGACCCATCTGCCCTAAGTTTTGGTGCCTCAGTTAGAAAGGTGATCACCTCCAGCCTTCTCTGTAGCCAATGGAGAAAAATAGGAAACTCTAGAGGTTAAATTAATTGACCTGATAAAGAGGAAGCCAGAATTTAAACAGAGATGAACCATCTGTTCTGTGGAGGAATTTGTCTTTAAACACATACTATAGGAATGATTAAATACATTTCTTAAAAGGTCAGCTTGTTTTTATCCTTAGCTTCAAGAGATTAAAAATTATAAAATATATTTAAGTTGTCCTAGCTGTCTGTTGATTGGGGATTTCTTTTGGATAGCACATCACAGCATTGATCTTTGGACTTCTTATCAAAAAAAGGTCATATTAATGGAGAGAAGTGAATGGAAATTGTTGACATGAACATTGGAATTAATTATGAAAATGTCCAGTACTCTGTTTGGTTTCACATTTTTTTAACTCCCATCCAATAAAAGATTTGTATCTATTTTATAGTACAGGATGAATCTTGTTATTCCATAAGGAATATGGTGTCTACAGTCAACTGCTCAACACCATAGAGCAAAAAAGACTCTTCAAGCAAACTAGCCAGTGATGCCTACAAACATCCAACCTGTAGTAGTATGATAATAGTATAGGGAATACCTAAAAAAGTAAAACCACATAAAAAAGTCTTCCACAACATTCTAGGACAATAAAATTATTACCAAAGAATGAAAAATAAATACTCAATATAGAAGAAACTTGTTTTAAAATAATCTTTCCACTGAAACTTTGCAAAGAAACCGGCTCATCTTAGAAGGTTGTAAAAAGGTATGGAAACTGAGCTCAGGCTCATAGACTTCACATTTGCCACACATATCACTTTAGCTGTAGGAACTCTTGTTCACGTTCCATGTTCAAAGACAAAGCACGGTTACTCGGTCTAGGTTAACCTTCATTGACAGGTTTTGCCTCCAATCGCTGCACATTTTCCCTGAGCTCACAGTATGCACAGTAACTTCAGACCTGAAAGTTAGAAATCACACAGATCTCTCCCTGGCAATTTTGTATTCCAGGTGAAGTTCTCGCAGCTTCCACCAGCTAAACTCATATAATCATGGAATGATTTGTGTTCAAAGGAACCCTAGAGGTGCATTAGTTCCCCTCATGGGCAAGGACACCTTCCACTAGACCAGGTTGACCAGGACCTCATCCAACTTGGCCTTAAAACACTTCTAGGGATGGGGTGTTCAAAATGTTCTTGCAGATCAGAGATGATTGTGACAATTATGTCACTGAGGGAACTTCTTGAAAAACAAATCAAAATCTTCCAAGCTAAAAACAATTCACCTATAAAAATTGTCTCAGTGCTGTCTTGGTGGACACTTACTCAAGGTGCATCTGTGCCAGCACGGCTTTAGCAGAAGGAGATATTGTTTTGAAAAGCAGGGATGATCATTGCTGGCTGAATAGTTACATGGAAAAATGTAATGAGAGAGTCACAAAAATGTTTATGTTGGGAGGGACTCTGAAGGCTATGTCATCCAACCCTCTCACTCATCATGAGCAAACTTCTTCTCAGCACCACCCTCCATCGAGTAAAATGTCACTGCCATCGATGGATGTTTCTCCAGAGAAAGGAAAGTAGAAATAATTCAGCCGATCCAAAAACAAACAACAAACAAGTTAAAAGCAGATATAAATAAAAAAGAAATATCCAGCAGTCATTGGACACTGTCCATTTTCAGCTGGGGTATCTATCTGGTCAATGCTTCAGGCCCAAGACTTCCCAAGTGTATTGATGTGCATGTCTTGTAGTGGAGGAGGTGGAAACCGGAGTGTGCATGAATAAAGGTAAGCCTCCCATACCAGGTGCACCTGTAGCCCAGCTGTGAATGTTTAGAAGTGTATTTGCTGCTGTGCAGGGAGAAGATGATTAATTAGAGCAGCAGCAAATGCAAGGATACCTTTGGCTTTCCAGTTCAAACCCATACACACACTCATCACTTTTTCTGCCACGTTTTTCCCCAGGCACAACAAGGGCGAGGAGCTGAGACAGTCAGAAATCCTGTAATGATTTCCTGGTACTCAGGGTAGGTTTATGTTTATACCTGTGGACACAGATGATGGCTGCTTTGTGCCTCAACTCTGCCTGGAGCCTGAAGCTGCTGGAGGAGAATGAGGGGTTGGTGCAGCAGCCAGTTATAGCAGCTTACCTCAGAAAGCCTGGGGGTTTGCCTCCTTATAAAAAGCCCACAGCAGGTATTCAATATTCAGTAGCAAAAAAACCAAGTATTTTGACAAAGATAGAATAAAAAGCCTTTTAATACTAATAACCAAGCAAGTTAACTCAGTGCTACAAGCTCTTGAGCAATGTTCAGAGCAGGCCTCAAGAAAAGCCCCTACCCTGTCGGATGCCCACCTATGCCTGGCAGCAGCTCACCTCTCTCAGGTGTCCTCTCAGCCCCAGTAGCACCGGTGACCCCTGCCCCACGGCCAGGAGCCCACAGGGCCTGCTGCTTGACAAGGGACTGGGCCTGCCTGGGAGCACAGCACAGCCATCAGCAAGGAGATTTAGATTTTACCAAGGGTTTCACCAATTGCTTTCTCTTGGAGATTTGTCTACAGGGCCTTAATATAAAATTAGAGGGATCGTTTCGGGCTTTTCTCAGTTTCCAGCTAGCCTTTATTCAGGGATGAATTCCCATCAAGCAAATGAATAGCAGAGAGAGATGATGTGTTTCACTGACATTTTCATGAGTGAATTCCATGCTGCCAGCAAGAGAGTATCTTAAGACCTTAAATATTAATGCATCCTCCACATCTTCAAACCTGATTATCCCCTAAAACCAGCATCACCTCCTTAATCAAACACGTAACCTATTAGTGTCTTATTTTAAACCAGATACTATAATAAATACTAGATTTAAAGACTATAGAATGATCAGGAAGCCCCAAGACAGTAATTCACTTACACGGTATAGTATGCAATTACCTTTAAAGATCTCTCATTACTGCACTGCTCTGCTACAGCATGCATCTGGATTTTATGCCACATGAAATTGTAAAGTGAACTATATTAATGTCAAGACAGAATTATCATCAAAGCAATACAGTGGGTTAATGCAGCCAGCAATGGATCTGTGTGCCATCCACATGCAAAAACACCAACATTTGACTTCCAGACTGACTTTCCCTGCTCAAAAATCACGCTGTGCTGGTCAGTACAGGTGCTGAACTGGAGTCCTTTCAGCACGTCTTAAGTATATCTTTCTGTGACCAGCAGCGCTGATCTCTGAATAGCTGGGCAAAAGAATCCTGACAGTGATCCTCTGTATTGTTTCCCCTCTGGCTACCTTTTTTATGCTGTAAAGAAATTTAAGGAAAACTTTTCAAAGTACTGTAAGAGTGGTTTTCATTGAGGGCTGTCTAGCAAAGCGCTAAGTTTTTAAGTAGGCACCAGACAGTATTTTCCAAAAGCGCACATGCTCCAGACTCCCAAGATGTCCATGTAAGATAGGCATCCAAGGTCCTGAGCTTTTTCAAAGTGAGATATTGGTTGAACACAGATACTTTAAAATATATTTTGCCCCACTACTCTGCTCCAGCCTCTAGCCTCCAGATGGCTCCCAAAGCACTCCTTGGCACAAGACATTTGGAAATGCAGTTTTTCTAATTAGGTTCCAAAAGTGCAGCTGATGTAATCTTTTTTCAGTGACACTTTCGGTTAATTCATGCCTTCTCATCTGTAATTTTTCATGGTGCTTTTGGCTTGAATCCCTGTGTGTGAAATCTCAGCTTCACTGTACTCAATTATGACTTTTTCAGTGACTTTCAGATGTTAGAATTTCATTCAGAGTATTTATTTGACACCCGACTCAATCTCAGCTCTGCTTTCCATGTGCTACCAATGTTTTCAGCTAGTGCTCCACAGTCATCAGATTGGAAGAAAAGTAGAACTAAGGGGTGTATAAATCTCCAAAATTGTGTCACTTTGAAGAATCACAGGCGTACAATTCACACCTGAGCATTACCTGTTTGAAATGGTAAAGCTGACAGTCAGAGCTGCATCGCTGAGGATGTCTTGCCTGTATTTCATGCCTGGTTTTTGTTCAAAGAGCTGCCTTACTAGAATTTGCAACAAAGCATTATTGTTTACGTCCATGTGTTTAAGATCGTTAATCATGGAGGAGGTCTCTACAGTGATAAATGTTATATATACAAAGATAGGAAAGAGCTCAGAAAGAGAAAGAGCACAAAGACTTTGTAACATGAGATAAGCGATAATATAGAAATGTAGATAGTCTGAAGAATATTAAGATAAAATAAGTCAATATCAGTCAGCATATCAGGCAGTGATGCTGGCACATTACTAATCTAAAATCCATCAAACACTTCTGTGTACATCAGGACACAAAAGAAAATTAAGGAGGAATTTCTGGAGGATACAGTGTGACTTGGTGCAGAGAGACCATCCCAAGTATGGAAGACCATGTAGGTAGAAATAGAAAGTGTTGTTTGAAAGTATAATACAAATAATTGAGTTAAAGAAGCTCACATGCGGAAATCAGCTTCTGAATTCTCAGTGAGAGATAACACAGGAGTGAGGTAGGCCAAAAGTAACCTTAAAATTGTGGTCTAAAACGTAATTCTCTACTACCTTTGAGAAAAAACTGGGGCATGACCCCTTGTTCAGGAGCTGCATTTCGGATCCAGGTCCTGCTCAAGCCTGGTAGGCCACAGCCTGATGCCCAGCCCCACTTTGGTCCTCTGCACCCTGACAGATACAAACGATGGGCAAGAACATCAAACTTGCGAAAAATTACTTTTGCAACAGTAATTTCAATGCATGTACCGACAGAGTAAGTCTGAGGGTGCAAGAGCAAGAGGAATGTTATTGCAAGTGCTGGGAGAGAGAGCAGGAGCCAGATTCAGAGATGTTCTGCAAGCAGAGACCATGATGCTGGAATAAAACTGGGACTAAAAATATGAGAAATTGGCTTGGACAGTTAGCAAGTAACAGGACTATCTGCTGTCCATATGGAACCTGAGAAAAGGAGTTGAGGAGGAAGACAGAGGCTGATCTTAGCCATGTTGAGCAAGAGCTCTTAATTGAAATTCCAAAGGACTGGTCAGAGACAAACACTGAAGGTGTTAGCTGGGCTTGTGAGTCTAGAGATGAGAGCTAGAGATCAGACTACGAGTCAGCTATAAAACAATTTTTATCTAGGAAAAGTTCTTGAAAAACTAATAATGTCTCTGTATTAGAAAATCAACAGTTCCTTTATTCCCTGAAAGTAAATTAGCTTGCTGGAATTCATTTTCTGTATTGCCTGTTCTTTCTTTCTAAGAATAGGAATACATGTATTTAAGCAGTTTTTATTCTGATGAAAATGAGGTCCTACACATAAGTGTTGCCAGTTCCTGCCTCGACACTTCCTCATCTGATCCTCATTTCTTTATTTTCCTAAATTCAATGAGCAATCAGAGAGGATCAAACATCTTGTGTTTGATCAATAGAAATCTGCTCAACAGAAGAAAGTCAGATTATGCCTTGTTTATTAGACTTTGCTTCAAAATGAAGAGTCTTTTGTATCCTTAGCCTTAATAGATATGCTACTGTGGACTTACTTTCCTTTGAGTAAGTATCTGTACTTTATAAGGAAGGAAAGAAAATAAAACTCTCTCATCTTCATCCACTTTACACGTAAGAAATCCATAGCCACTACTTTACTCTTTCTTTTTAGGAAATAAATTGTTTCAACTAGGCATTTATACTTAACAGTTTTATCCAGAGGAAAAAAAAAAAAAAAAAAAAAGGAATATCACTCTATGACTCTTGAGAGTGCTTTGCTTCATGTTCTCAAGTGAGTGAACAGACATCTGAGTTGTGTTGTTTCTATTGAGCAAGGTTTTTACCTAGATCTGTGCAGTTGCCTCTGAAGTATCCATAGGCATTTCCTCTATTTCTTGGTAAGACTTGACTCCAGATTTTTCATTGTTAGCATCTGCTAGCAAACAATCTCCTTGAAATTTTATTATTAGCACACAAAGCATGTGTGAAATTTTCATCCCAGCCTGCTCTGACTGTCTCCCAAAACACAAAGTAGATAAATATTTTATAGGTAACTATTCACAAGCGAAGAGATGCCAAAATCTATCTCAGCTAACAAACAAGGTCAAAGGGTGACTCTTCCATAGGAATTTTACCTCTTGAGCACTATGGTCACCAAGCAGTGTTGCTGAAGGTAAATGTCAAATCTCACAGTGTCTGTTCCCTTCCAATCCCTCACAGAAGAGCTGATTGAGCCCTTTTCAGCTGCATGTTTGTGCTTTGCATCTGTGCATGCTGATGACCAAGTTAGTATGTGATGAGTAACACACAGTCTGTCTGCTGCTGCTGCTTGGCTGGGCTGATTAATATGGAGCAGAGCTGGATACTGCTGATGCCAATAGGCTGTGACAATCAAGAAGCTGAGTCAAGTCAGTTCTGCAGATGGCCATATGTATTTTTGCAACTTATCAAAAATATCAGAGATCATTTTCAAACTGGTATAGCTCTGGGAGTGGCAAAGATGGGATGAGGATATGATTGCCTGTATAGGATGCCAGATATTTAAGACCTCACTGTGCAGTAAATCACCAAACTGTGAAATCATTTTGAATATACGCAACAGTTTCACTGAATGTAAGTGTGAGTGTGAATAAATAAATCATGAAGTTATGGAAAGATTAATTTTGGAAGGAACCTCTCAAGTTGAACAAGTCCAGCTGCCTGCTTTAAGCAGGGCCAACTTCGAAGTTACATTGTGCTGCTCAGGGACTTGTCCAAGGGAGGTTTGCAGAACTCCAGGGATGGAGATTACACAATCTTCTCCGTAAGCTGTTGCAGTGCTAAACCATTGTAAAGCAGTGATTTCCTTATACCCAAGCAGGGCTTTCTTTTGCTGTAATCTGTTTCCTTTTGACTGTGCAGAGCCATCATTCCCCTTCAGGAGGCAGAAGACTGCTATCAGTTTCCCCCTCAGACCATTCTTTTTCAGGCCAAGCAAACCTGTACCTCTTGGTCTCTTCTCACAACCATCACATGCCCCGTCCCTCTCCAGCCTGATGCTGGACTCCATCAATTTGCCAATGAACACATGTTGCATAGAACAGCACTGTGGTGAGAGATTTCTACTGCTAGACTAAAAAGCTCTTCCTGTTATTTGTTGCCAATGGCACGGTTGTGTGAATGCCTTTTTCTTCGTCCAGCTGCCTGGATAAAGGAAACCTGGGCAGTAGCTGTGGCATTGAGTTTGTGGCTTAGAAGGGTCACAGTTCCGCAGCAATGAGTTGGCATGAGGCACAGTGTTTGTGTCTGCTTTACTGCCATCACTGACACACTGTGAGAAGTGCCTCCCCCATCCCCAAATGGTGTCCTAATCACGGCATCCAGCCTACTGCGGGTTTCACAATCTGTCATTTACTGAGCACAACAGGTGGCTGATCTGAGGCAGCCTGGAGTCTATCTGATGAGATATAACATCCCATGTCAGCTAAAACTAAATCTAGTGCTGTTAATACCAAACAGATTAATTCAGTTTAATGATATTCTGAATTTTTTTTACCTCCTCAAGGGAGTGTAAAATGAATCTAATTACGTTTCCTATATAGGCCAGCAGTAAAGACACGGGGCAACTTCTGCTCCAGACATCTATCTAGGATTTGTAATTTTTTGAAGAGGGGAGGAGAGGGAAAATTATTAACTGCTGGTAGAAAAATATACAGACAGCCATCATATTATTGAGATATTTCAGGTCTTTGAACAAACCAGAAAGGGATTTTTTCCCTTTGCTAAGCTGAATGTAATCATTAAAGCAGACTGTTGACAATATGCATCCATCTGCCAGACCTATGCTCAAAATAAACTCCCTCTTCAAAAAGTTATCGTGGGAATTAACCCACAGCAACACCTAGCTCTGTCCATGGTATATCATGGGTACAGAAAAGCTTAATACCTTCCTGACGTGTCAACTTTGGTGATTGGGGCTTGCTACTCTTTTCTGTAGCTGCCAGTGAAAGTGTCCCAATTCTGGAACCTGAGAGTAAGTTGGGTGATAACTGCCCTTCAGCTGGAGAAGCTGATCCTTTATGGATCAGTCCAGTCTCTGTACATGGCACTCACCTCACAGGTGCCAGCCAACCCATCCTGTGCTCTGGCTGGATGTCCAGCATGTCCTGGAAGTTGCTGCAGAGCACAGAGGGAAGAGTCTAGGGTGACTAGCATGGATAGAGGGGAATGGGTCAGCTACCCACCCCATGGCATTTAATTCAGGTGCTCTCAGGAATATGAGACATTCCTGTTGGGCCAGTAGATGTAACACAGGACCTACAGGGTGCTTGTAATCTCCTCAAGCAGCAGCCAGAGGCCAGTCAGGACATCCTGCATCACCTCAGCAGGCATTAGACACCTTTGTGCAGGCAGCTGAATCTCACCTTGAGTGACGCACCACTCATGGACCTCAGCTCTTATATGTGGTGCCACACAGTTCATGCACAGGTGCTACATGTGAGTGGGTATCCACAGAGATACATACAGACACCTGACACCTGCTCAGGCGTGACCAAACTGAGCCCTGAATGTCCCACATTTATGCAGCGGAAGGCAAGCAAGGGGAACCTCATTCTCTGTTAGTGCTGACCATGCCAGGGAGACCTCAGGCCTGACCCAGTATCTCACTGGACTCCTACAACCCCTTCCAGTAGGAAAACAGCCACTGCCTCCTGCACCTCAGCTTGGAAGATGCATTACTGTCTGTGTCTCTGTGCCAATGGACATTTGTCAAAGATGCCAAGTAAGCTCTGACTTGTGCAGAATGAATCTCAGCTGAAAGTCAGAGAGAAGAAAAACAGTCTTTGCCGCTGGTGTGGATTTTCTGCGACTCCTGATCTTCACGGACAGCTTCAAAACCTGACACTGCCTGAACACTTCTGTTCTGCTGCCAGTATTGAATTGACAGTTCTTGACCTTCTTTAATCCTTTAGGTTTAACTTTATTTACACTTCATTTAAATTTAATGGCTTCAGGCAGCCATGGGCAGTCATGCCTTACTCTTTACAGTTTTTGTTATGTGCAAGGACTCTCCTTCTCCCATTGTTACCAGCCTCCCAGTCCCAAAGGCTCCTCAGAAGGATCACGAGTTCTGACTTCAGCCAGAGCCACTCATTGTAGCCACAGTCTGGAAAACCATAAAATAGCTCTAACCAATTTAGTCTGGATGGATCTGCATTTGTTTTTTTTTTAATGGACTCTCAAGCTTGACTAGTCATCCTTCTCATTGACTACACATGAATAATGCATCTTGCTTGAACTAGGTAAGATGAATTCCCAGCTGCATTCAGTCATCATCTACCTGCTTCATGCCTGTGGAATACAAAAGATGCCCATCTATTTTTAACTATTCAAGACCAAGAATGATAAATATATTCATGTAGAGACTCATGATTCATTTGCTGTGATTGCTTATATTATTGTGAGGGGGACAGCCACTACTAAATAAAGTGTTGTTGGATGAAAAGAAAGTCAATATCAAAAGGATCTTGTGTTGATAGCACACGAAGTACTCACACTGAGACTTTGATCTTTCAGCAAGTAAGAGCCTGTGGGCAGAGTCCCTGCTCTGAGCCGTCCTGGGATGGCAGACTTCAGCAGCACCTTCACAAGGCCTCCTTACAGAACATGTTGTACAACAGGGTTGGAGCCTCCAGCAGGCTAGAGGAAAGGTCTTGCTGCTCAGCCTGGGATGTTTCTGCCCCTGCTAGCTGACAGCCTCTGAGTTGAACTACTGACAGCTCCCTGGGAGGTGAGATAGAACGGGATATAAATCAAGATTTTGTTTGACACAGACCTCAAAACACAAGTGTGAGCCCTGTACTCCCCAATTCTGTTCCCAGCACAGCAAGGCATGCCCACGTGGTGACATTCCTACCATCCCTGAGCACCCTGGGTCCTCAGATTGGTGTGCTGGGCAGCAGTACTCTTCTGGAATCATACAGCTGGTCCTACCTATACTAATTTATATCAACATCCTATTTGCTAGCCAGCATCCCTGCCTCACTACCAGAGTCCCCTCACCAAGAAGCAGTAAGGGGGAAGATGATGTTTGCATGCAAGGATGAAAGGTTTGCCAAGGAGAACCACAGAGACATTTTCCAGATGGCTGTGCTGCCAGCAGATCTACAAGCTGAAGGCCTAACTACCTTAGTATTATTGCAGATCAAACACTTGCAAGTGACTAAAGAGGCAAATTCTGTAAGCATATTGACCTAAATCCCCTGCAAGAGGCCTCTTGGGCTTTCTGCTCCCTCCTCAGTCTACCTCCCATTGACTCTGACAAGCCCACTGAGCCAAGTGTATGCAGGGAGGTCCTTTCTACCTGCCCTTTGTGCCAACTTTTCTCCATCTTCTCAAAAGACTCTTCATGTTGGAAATCGCAGATGTTGTCAGAGGCATTTGTGTGAACTTTATGGATCACATAGTTATTCATTCATTCCAAACTTGTAGTCTCTTTTCTGCGGCTGGATGCAAGTGATCATTCTTTTTATAGACTCTGACTGTTATCTAGCAGCAGAGAGCTCTTTCATCTTTGAAGATCTCATTTTGTTGTATGATCAAAGGTATTTCAACTTCAAATTAAGAACATTCATTACAAACACACTCTAACTCAAGTCGTATAGGTTCAGCAGAGCTTTTTGCAGGGAAAATAAATTGACTGATTTATGTACTCTGTTGCCACACAAGAGGATTCATCCAATGTTAATATGCCTCTAAAACCTCCAGGTCTGATTTATTTGATCTATCTGAATCTAGTTTTACAGATATAAAAATGTTGTTGTTTCGAGTTATGCTTGCAGGCAACTTTCCTAGTATGGTGGTATAATGTGCTTGGTGCTGGGAAGCTCTGGCTCTACAAGAGTCTAAATTTCAGCATAAATTAATTTGATTGCTACAATAACAGCTAATGACATCTGACAAAGAAGAACCAAAATGAACTGTGAAAGACAGATGACAGTAAAAAAGTATGTCTGAAGTAAACTTCAGTGCAACATGAACCTGCTCACTCAGCCTTTCAGTAGGGCAATTTCTGCTGCACTGTTCCAGTGGCTAAATTGCTGTCCTGGACATAGCTGACGCATAACTATTATCTGTACACTGTACAGCAGCCTTCAAGATGGATGAATCCATAGAAGAAATTAAATTAGATAAAATTAAATTAAACATATGCAGAGTCCAACTGAAAAAATATGTATAGGAGGATTTTATTAAAAAATAAATAAAGCAACACAAGCAGCGTTTGTTCATGAGAAAGAGAAAGCCTATATTTTGCTGCTGTGGAAGGTCATGTATGCAATCTATCAAAATTAGGTGTTTGGGCCAAAAGGGGAAGAGTCATTCATTAGTGTTAAATTCCCCAGGCACAAGATGCAGATCCTGGGGAGGTGCATCCAGGTCCCTCACCTGGCCTTGGTTATGTCACAGAATCACCCCAGAATTTCAAGTTTGTCTTAAGCCATTACCCCAAGATTGTTGATTTTTCCTGCCACGTGCGATACACACAAAATACTCCATTTTTTATGCAATGAGTCAGGCTGTTTAACTTAGGATGGTTTGGAGCTCACTGAGTCTGTTGGTCTCTATTAAAGCTGTTCTTCACATAAGGCATGATTTTGCTCTGGAGACTGATGAAACACCAGCTTTAAAAACAATTAAAGCACAAATTGGTAGTTCCATTTTTTAGGTGGGCCTTTGAGGAGAAAAAAAAGAGGAGAATTAACTTCCCAGTGCCAGCCAATAACTTGGTGGAAACTCAGCAAGGAAACACAAGTCTTTCCCTTGTATGGTACACAGATGACCTGGTCTCCATACACTTGTGTGTGCATGCACACAGAAGCATACATTGGCCAAGGTGCATACATGACTTCTCTCCCTTTTTGAGAGAACATGTAATGAGTGATAAAATGCCCTTTTGGTTATTGCAAGCTCTTATTAGACCTCTAGAGAAAAAAAAAAGAAAGAAAGAAAGATGAAAAGAAAAAAAGGTCACAGGGTAGTAATCTTCATTTCCTAGCTCTGACTGTCACAAGAATAAAATAGTAAGTGTTCTTTGCTTAAAAATCAGCAGACAATTATTTTGGCAGTGTTACCTGTCACAGTGCAAGCAATGAATATTTCTAAAGCTATCTAGTGTTTTAGAGGAAGAATATGCAAATTGCTGGTATCAGTTTTCTTGCTGCTGCAGTGTCCTCTGTCTGGAAGACCCATGAACAAGGACGAGTATTTGCCCCAGAGAGCGGGGATAGTAATTCAGGTCACCTGAGTCCCAGTTCAGGCTGTGCCACAGGGTCTCTTTGCCCCTGTCCCACCCTTTGCCTCTCACAGTCTGTCTTCAGTTCACCTCCAGCAGGAACTGACGTGTCAGTTCAATGTTCAACAAAATAAACCTTTCAGCCCCAGGGACCTAGAGCCATTCACATATTGCAAAAGCACAACATCACATCTGAATGCTGAGGCACACCTCCATACCTGCAGCCACGTGCCCTGACAGCCCTCAGGACCAGGGCTCACGGCACCTTTCTTCGTTCTCCTGACAGACATAAGCTTGTGTTGATGGATCTGTTTCCTTTTCTCTTTCTGCGCAGGAACTAACAAGTCTCTGTGCCTAGGAAACCACTACCACAACAGAGTTTAGGATTTGCTCATCAGTGCTGAAGGCTTGAGGAGCTCCTGTTTCCATGCAAATTAGTGATCTCTAACTTGGACAGAGCAGAACTTCAGACATGGTTTCCATCAGCACAAAAATCCCACATGCAGACAGAAGTCTTTTAACCCAGATGTGCTAGAAGCTCAACTACTAGCCTCAGCTAAGCAGTTTTCAAAATCACCTGTCAGAGGGAGGAATGTGGAGCATCTGGATACACTGCTTAATTGAAGTTCTCCAGGGAAGCAGCACACCTCTATGATGTGTCTTTCTTCTTAAGAAGTCAAGGAACCACACACTTTATGGATACCTCAGCATTTTTTATAAATATGGTTTGAGAATAGTCAGCCTAATTTATGACATTTCCACAGCTGCCTTTATTAGGAGGCTGTGGATCCATATCTTGCATTCATCTTGAAGTAAAGCTGCCTTTATCTCCGTACCTCGGTAGCCTCAGGAGTAATGCCACAGAAGTCAACTGCACTGCATCTGCGTAAAACCAGCATAAGAAAAATCAAGCTCGGAATGCAAAACAGCCTGACTCACCAGCCAAGGGAGCAGGAGGATGAGTCAGGTGTAGAAACTAGTGAGGGACTGAGTGTAATGCAGAGCAACCCAGGCAGGCTGGGGTGGTGGGAGCGGCTCATCCTAGCAGAACAAATTGGCCAGAAGGGACCTTGCTCAGAGCCAGCTGGGGGATCCTGTTACCAGGCACTGCCAGGGACGTGCCACAGCACCAGCGTGAGAGGGGAAGGGAGCTTCTCTCTGAGCTGGGATTCAGGGCTCGATTATTATTGTTTTTTCTTTTTTATGTATGAATACAGAGTGAATGATAATTTAAAGCACATTACAGTCTTTAGGGCATGTGTTTTAAAGCATCTGCCAGAGTTTCTTCTGACCTAGAAAGTAAAAAAAGAATAAAATAGGACTAATAATCCCCACTGCACAGGACTGTGGTTGAGTTGAAAATGTCTATGTTCTCAGGCACTCAGATGAAGATAATAATACATGAAATAAGAGAAATAGAGAGAGAACACAGCTTCTCACATCTGTCACTTTATGAAGCTCTGACATTTTCTTCTATGTTTTTAATTATCTGTTTTTCAAATATTTATGCTTACCTTTAATGCCAGATCTGGATTTTAGAATAGCTCATTTTCAAATGAATTTGAAATTACTTCATAAAACAAAATATATATATATAATTTAAACTCTGTATCTCCCTGATTTTTTTGATAATTTCAGCAAAAAGCAGGTTTTCTTGCAAAATGTAGAACTGGTTTGCTTTTGGAAGGCAGAAATCCTCTCTGCTTATTCAGGAACCTTGTAGAAACACTTTGACAGTGCATGTGTTCCAGTGATGGATTATGCAGCAACACCGGGGCATTATCAGACCCATGGCATTCTGATAATGGATTAGTACCGCAAGTCACTGGTGCTTAAGTGCAGATTTTTCAATATGAAAATGAAGGTGTGATATATTACTCCAAAATACAGTAGCAGGATGTACTAGCTGCAAATGAAAGTACAGGAGGAAGAAAGACCCTCACACCACGCTAATATTTTCTTATATGTATTTAAAGCAAGCTTCCATTTTTAGAAAGTCTCCAGAAGCTGCCAGTTCCCTGAAGATGCAGTATTTGTACACCAAAGGCAAGTCAGGGAAGAAACATGTTATTGCCCTCAGCTGGCATTGTTCATGTTTTTTATAGCAAAGAAAGGAGTTAAGATATAGAACCCTTGCCTACACATATATAAAAAAATCCATTGATTTACTTACGATCAGTTCTCCGTAATCAATTTTGCTGATTTGTAACTCTGTGCCCTCAAATAAAACCCCATTTGCAGGGTAGGGAACTCCAGTGAAAGATGGCTGCTGAGCCCAGCAGACAGTAAAGCAGCACAGGCTGCAGCAACAACAACTTAGCATAGAATCACAGAATGGTTTGGGTTGGAAGGGACCTTAAAGCCCACCCAGCCCCAAGCCCCTGCCATGGGCAGGGCTGCCACCCACTGGGTCAGGCTGCCTAGGACGCATCCAACCCGGCCTTGAGCACCTCCAGGGATGGGGCACCCACAGCTCTCTGGGCAGCTGTGCCAGTGCCTCACTTCCTTCTGAGTGAAGAATTTCCCCCTAACATCTAGCCTAAATGTCCCCTTTTTCAGTTTAAGTCCATTCCCCCTTGTCCTATTAATATCTATCCATGTAAAAAGTTGGTCCCCCTCCTGCTTACAAGCTCCTTTTAAGCACTGGAATGCTGCAATGAGGTCTCCCTGCAGTCTTCTCTTCTCCAGGCTGAACAAGCTCAGCTTCCTCAGCCTTTCCTCATAGAAGAGGTCCTCCAGCCCTCTGATCATCTTTGTGGCCCTCCTCTGGACCCACTCCAACAGCGTGCCATGGGATTCTGGACCAGCCCAATGAGCCTTCCTACTACACTGCTCAGTTACTGTATTAGGGACTTCTAGTTTCAGAGCCCTTCATGTCAAGGCAGAATTCAGCAGCTACATTTTCTGAGTTCACTTGCATCAAATGCCAAAATCCACCATCCATTATACAGTGAGAAGGTGAACAGGATAGTACCACTAACTTTGTTGAACTAAGTATTTTCATGGGAGGCTTCTCCACAAAGAGTTAGCATGGAAAAATCATAAAAGAAACCGCTCAGCTGCCCAGAGTGGTGGTGTGTTAATGCTGACTAAGATATGTGATGAGTTCCTGGGAAATTGTTATCTCATCCAGAAATAATCTGCATCAGACTACATGCTGATCTCACGCTGCCAAGAAATAACCTGAGGAGCAGCACAGAGAGTTAGGCTCAAACCCACTTTCTCAAAAAGATAAAAACACAGCTTTGCAAGGCTCAGGTCTAGCCTTCTTCCTTCATGCTGGAGGTGATTTTGAAGGCACACGTTACCTGAGGCTAGGAAAATGGCAGGTGACTTTTCACTAGGAGGAACTAACACAGAAGGTGCTAGGATCACTCACATGTGTGCAGCAGCTGCCTGGCCAATGGCTGGCACATAGCTTTTTCACCAGAGGGAGGAAAGGAGAATAATATCATCACTAGCCCCATTTAGCAGCTTATACTGCATCCTCTGTCTTCACAAGATTTTTTCTCTCTTGGAAAGGAAATAGACCTGCTCCAGGACTCCAAATCAAAACTGATCACCGATATGTCAGGAGAATACAAAGCAGCTGTGGTGTCAGAGTCCAATTTAACCAATGCTTGCACTAGGAGGCAAAGTCCAAACGCACATAATCAGCTGAGGTCTCCTCATTATTGAATAAAGAGCTGCACAGTACATCTCCACAGGCTGATGGAGCGTAGGCAGAGAGTTAGACCCTGCTTTTGACAACATGCGGCTGCTCAAATAAATCAGCATGGTCATCCTGGAGGTTTTAGTCAATGACAGCTGTGTGTATCTCCATCCCTGGGCTATAGTAGGCCTTAGACAGAAACTGATGGAAGCTTCCCTCCTGTCTGAATTAAGAAATTATTTTTCTGTTACGGAGTCTGAACTGAAGAATACTGCTGCAGCCATGTAGGTCTAAGCAAAAGTGTCCTGGGGAGAAGAGAAGGAATTTCCTTCAGCACCAGCTACAAATTTGGATATGGGAACTGAGTGGATGAAGTTGTGTGCAAGGAAGCAGGAGGCTCACCAAAGGATGATGGGGGAGGACCCAAAGGGAATGGGATGGCAGAGCTCGTCCAAGCACTGGCTGCAAAGGCTGGCTTAGACCTGGCAACCAATGAAACCACTCTTGCATCATTCTGTCATATTCAAGGGAAAGGATAGTTTTTGTTAACTAACATACTTCCTCAAAGAAATACCAGACTGCTATTACCTTCTCAAAAGAATCACCCACAACACACATACTGAATAACCAAAAAAGTTAAAAAGCAACAACATCATAGAAATCGGGAAAATCTGTGAATGTTGGCAGCTCTTACAATATTGGCTTTTGTTTTAGACTTTTTTTTGTTTTAAACTTTTTGTTTTAGACTTGCATTTCTCTCCACAGCTCTGAAACCACGAAAAGCATTGGCTGCCATGATTACAGGCATACTTATACCTATGCAACTTGACAAAGAGTCATGGTGTCAGATTTTAGTTTGTATAAATAGACTTCTCTCTATTAAAATTAATGGAGCTGCACAGCTTTGCAGCAGCTGAAGGTGTAACCCATTAATTTAAGTTTCTAAACAGAGGGAGCAATAGTATAATACAAAAACTGTCAGCCATGGGCTTTTTACTTATTGATTTTTAGTATTTTAGGAGAATATGATCAGGAAAAAAATGTTTTATGGAATAGCCAGCATTATTTCTGTACCGTAGCATTAAACATTATGATAGTACTGAACAATGCCATTTTTTCTCTATAGTAATCTAAATAGGTGGCTAAATCTTAAGGAAATAAAACAGACAAAAAAGGACATGCAAGTGCAATTCTACAATGAAGTCCTTCTGTTTGCCAGAATGGATACATTTTTAAGCTATATGTAGAGATCCCTTATAACAGTGCAAGGAGTAAGTGACAGAAACCATAGCGACTCATTATCTGTGAACTACTTGTTGGGGAGTTATATTTTCAGAGCTGTTTTTTCTTCAACCTCGATTGGTATCTTCCTGAGAATACTGGCTTTGCAGAGAGAATTTGCTTTGGTGTTGCACTAAAGATATAAATATGGTGCACAAAGAGGAGCACTCCATTATAGCGTATAACTCAGCAATACCATGATATTTGTCCATACTTTATTGACTGTATCCAAAATCTTCTTTGAAACTTGCTAAGTTCCACACACTTTCGTTCCCCCTAAATCAAGAATCAAGAAGTTGAGCTCCAAGAAAGGAAAAAAGGTATACAAACCATGACCACTAGTTATCGGCCTTATGAACGCGATTGTGAAATGCTGCAAATACTACACACATTTTGTATTTGATGGATTTGTGTGCAGAAATTTTAGCTGACAAAGGATTAAGCTAAAATAATAGATATTTCAAGATACAAAGAAAAAGAATTGGGTATGGCAACATGCACTTCATAGACCTTTTTACCTTACTAGTTCAAGATTATATTTCTGTACGGGTTTTGGGAAGGTATATTAAACAGTTGCTGCCTGCCCACTACCTTTCTATCCTGTTTGAATGTCATCTTATGCAGTGCCCTAGAAGAACACCTGATTACACTCGTATTTCACAAGAGATGACCTGACAGGGCGGTATAAATTAGAACCAAGACCCCTTTGAAATGCCTGTGCACTGCTCTTTTTATCCGGATCAGTGGAAGAGTCTAATTAATTTGGCAGAATTCTTGGGTCCTCGATTACAACATCTGTTCTGCTGTGGAGTGATCCAGCACAACCATCTGTCTTTCACCATGCAAAGCAAGTGGCTGAGGGAAGATTTAATATTTTTCGACAGCAAAGGATAGAAATGAACACAATATCAAATTTAAAGCCATGTTCTTCAGACCGTCAAGGTTAACTACTGGAGTTATGCATAGAGCAGAATATTGGATTGGAGAGATGTGGTTTCTGCCAGAACATTATTAGAGAAGGACGACCAGCAAATGCACTCTATTGGAGCACACAGGGTTCATTACAAGTTTTGTCTCGTCTAGCTAATCAGCATCAATCCCAATATTATGCCTGAGGCAATCATTTTTGAGACTCTCTCAAGCAAAATGCAATCTTTCTGTCCTAAATGTGGTCTTCACTAAGAAATTTGCTAACAGCTCAATATCGATGAAAACAGTGAAAAAGAACCATCTTTCTTCTCCCCATCATGACAGCCATGCCAGCAACCCCCACAGTGTGTATCTAATTATGCTGCCAGAAGCGCACTTCAGTCAGTTGGAATAATGTCTTTCTGAGAGACAGCTTAGCCCAGGCGCCAGTTCTGGGCTCTCTCTCATGGCTGCTGAAGCTGCGCTACCCAGCAGAGCTGCGTGTCCACTGGCGAGGACGTGGCAAGGAGACAAGGCCGCAGACCTCCAGCATGGGCTTCACTTCAGTTCCCTTATTTCCGGGCCAAAGCCGTCAGGTGCTGTGGTGTCAACGTACATGGGTTAGTAGCTAATGTCTGAATGAAAGAGTGTGCTTGCCCCTTCTTTTAGAGACCCAAATCCTGATTTTCAGGGGATATTAAGATATAAGGTTTCCAGTAGGTTTGAGTTGTTTGTGCTCCGGCTGGAACATTTCCAATGCAAAACGACTGGTGCAAAATACCTCCCTGACTGAGGTGAAAACTTCTGTGATCTGTAGGGCTAACTTTTATTCGGAGCCATTCCTTTCAAAGGTAAAATACTTCAACTATTTCAAGGGTGAAAGGATCACAGACAGGCCTTCTACATTCATCTCATTACCTACAGCTCCAGTCTGGCATTTAATAGCTTATATAAAGTGCATCAGCCATGTAGAAACTGTGTTTCCTTCTCCCTGTCCACTAAAGGTGAACATTGACTTTAGTAATAGTGCTTAAGACTAGTAATTGTGTCTTCTTTTCATGTAATACTGGTGATAGCCAATGGTCAAGACATCCCACGATGCAGAAACAGAAGTTCAAGTTGGATTTAAGGTAAGGCAAAGAAATCTGACATTGCTCACTCCTGCATCAGTATCTAGTAGAAGATACTGATAATGGAGGATGGTCTGTGGTGTGTTTTATCCATAGACTCAGCATTGCAATGAATTCCACAGGAATGTGTATCCCATATCCTCCTTGCATCTTTCTGCTTTCAGGTTTAATTTGCAGTAGCTGGAATTTCAGTTCATATGCTTCATTGGTCTTTTTTCCCACATCACATTTCCTGTCCTCTCGTTTTACTTCTGTGTCTATCTGTATTTTAGTTTCTTATGCTGTGAGCTTGCTTTGGTTTTGTTGTAGTTGTTGGAGGTTTTCTTTCTTTTCTTGGCCTTTTAAGACTGCTAGCAGCATTCCGCTGTGGCTGTAGGGGAAACAGCCTGAGAAGATGACAGCAGAAGTCTGACACACTATGTTCACTGAAAGCCACTGTCTTTTTTCCTATTCAGATGTCCACTTTCCTGCGTGTTGGCCCCAAAACTGCAGTTCTAGCAGCCAGCTGCTGCTGCGTAGACTAAAGAGAGAGACATTAATTGGCATATACTGTGCCTTCTTAATCATGTTATAGACATTATCCAAAGCCCATTGAAGTCAGATCCTACCAACCTCACCGAGCTTTCAGGCACATGACGAGGTTTTCACACTTGATAGCAAGAGATGGTATACACATGCCCTCTACGTACTCAATCTCATCTTTCTGCTTCCCTTCTCAAAATGAGGAGGGAGACCTGGCAGGCCTTGCTGCTTATTATAGTGTTGGGTTAACGTTCTGCAGTAATTTGGTTGGCCTGAAAGGCAGCTACAGTAAATGTGCTAGTAGGAACATGCCCCTTTTATTCCCTCCCTCCCTAATGCCTCTGTAAAGCTGTGGTTTGTGCAGACTTTAATTAGAAAAGAGGAATTTTGCTTGCTTTCCAGCTGGGCTTTCTTGGATTTAATTGTCATTTTAGCTTTTATTTTTATTGATTTTGTAGCAAAACAAATTGGTATAATCCTCCAAGCCAAAATAGATATAATCCTCCAAGCCAGCAGGGAATGTACTAATGGAAAGAGAGTTATGATAAAAATAACCCACTTCACCCTGGCAAATATCTCCATCATTCAACAGTAGCTACCTGCTGTCATCAAGACCAAAATCCCTTACTTCCACAGTGCTATTTTGTTTTCATGAGTTTCAGAGTTTTCTAAAACTGATTGAATGACTTTTTTTTTTTTCCAAAAAAGGTAATAACACTTGTTCCAGACCAGACTCCAGGGTCATTGCTGACTGCCACAGGCATCAGCAAGAGCTGAGCTTAGCTGTTTTATTTATTCTCAGATATTAAAAATCCCCCCTTCTCCCAGATGACTACTGGCCTTGAACATCCACAGAAGAGGCTGATGTCTGCCTCAGTGGCCCATTTGGCAAGAATGGATAGTCTTCATTAAGGAACATTATCTGACAGGTGACATGCCAAAGCCGTGACACATAAATTACTTGTGCCCGATGTCAATCCTGTCAGCTCAAATACATATCCCCCTCAGGATGGGGGTGATGCGCATTGACACCTGGCATATGGCAATGAAGTTTCTGCAGTCCCAAGGAAGGAAAGGTGAAAATACATGTGTCAGCTATGGTGAAGGCACATCAGGACTGTTTGGAGAAGACATTGTAGCAGCAATAAAAAGGGAATAAAACAGTTTTTCCAGTGTGAGTGAGAGACATCCCTTTAGGCTCAGAAGGTAAGATCTTGATTAATATTTCCCCCTACAGTGAGCTTTATGGAGAATTTAGGTACCTGGGCCCCAGGCAGCTTTCCAAACTGCCCCAAAGGCACTCTTTTAACTACTGTTTTTGTGCCATGGGCGTACACAAACACAAAGAACGACCCATCTATCATTCTGGCCTCAGTGTTCTTGCAGCCCTTTCTGCCTGATGGCTGTCTGTGAAGAGTGCCCACTGTCTTGGCATCCCAAAGCATGGAGACTGATCTGGGTCTGGGATCCAAGCCTGCTTTGGATAACTTTAAGGATAACTTTGATCACAGCATTGCATGCCTGGACAAATCCTGCAGTCACAAGGATATATGCAAAAGGAGATTGCTAACACAGATCTCTTAGCTAGTCATTTATTCCCCTTTCATCAGTTCTGGATGCTAGGGAACTGACTGTCACAGGTGGTGACCCAAGCGTACGTATGTTCCTATGTATTGGTAAGAAGGGCTTTGGCATCATCCTAGGAAGATACCATTTCTCCCAGCTGATGGTAGTTGTCTGGATCACCTGCATAAGGTGTGAAATTCTACGTATTGTACTACTTGTCTCTGCTACTACATCAGGAACTGAAGAGATCTGAATTTACTTTTGGAAGTGCCGATGTTTTCTCTCTTGTCTCAGCGAACAAGAAAGATTGAAAGGCTCATGTTATTAGTACTAACATTTGTTAGGGCTCAGATGTCACAGGTGGAGGAGTTCATGTCATTGTTAGTGCTTGAAAGACATAATTTTGGAAGCGGTGAATGCCTTCCGGCCTGGGACCAAGTCTAGTTCTGTACCACTGTTATGCTCAAAGTGAGGGCTGGGTGTAGGATGGGGATGATAGTGGCAAAATAGATAAAAGATAGAAGGCAAAAATCTAGTCTCGATGCTCGACCTTGTATGGCCTGCAGTCCTTCTAGGAGAACTGCTGCTGGCAGTGTGAACGGTTAGTTCAAGCTCATGAAGGGATTGGAAGTAAGACAGTGACAGGGGTCAGAACTAGGGTGCAAGTTACCATGAACTGTTGACATGGGTTTATTGACCAGTCATCAAAAGCTCAGTACATTTGCAAGGGATTTTTTCCAGGGACAATAAATGACATGTTTAGATATCTGGTGAAGTCATGCATGTTACAGGGGTAATGCTGGAGTCAGATGGAGTTAGAATTAGGATTTGGAATAGTTTAGAATTAGGGGTGACAGGGCCAGAAAACTAAAGTCTCTTTATGATAGATTTTGCAAGGCCGGCAGGGTTAGGGTGAAGGCAGATAGTGGCAATTACAAATGACATTTGGTTTGTTCCAAGATGTATAGGACAAGAGTTGGGGTTACAGCAACATTACCACCAAGTTTGTGGACAGCAAAAGTCTGAAGAGAGAGGTTTAGCAGCAGATTGGGTCAATGTGATTGAACAACTTAGATTCTTGGAACTGGCTGTCGCTGGTCTGTAATACTAAAGGTAGATTTTTATTAGGGACTAGATCATGCTGTGGGCTACAGAGGCTTAGAAGTAAGGCTTACTGCCAGATTAGCACAGCTAATGCAAGGTTAGCAAACTAGGATGAGGTCTGCTTCAGGAAAATTAAATGGTATTAATAGGGGTCACTTGTGTGTTCAAAGTCAGAGAATGCTTTTAACAGCACATATAGCGGTAATAGGTTTGAGGAGCTAGATTGGTCACTGAGTATTCTAGTGACAGATGATTCTGGCAAGGAGGTGTCTGTTAGGTTAGGTTAATGAAAGGTCAGGCTCATATCTCTACATTTACAGTTGAGACCAGAGGGAGAATTTTTAATGGCAAGAGCAAAAGATGAAGGGTTATTTCTAGACTCTACATTGTCCAACAAAATGTCTGGTTGCGATAAAATTTTATGATATAATGTTCCTTTCATTTTTTACAGGGATCATCAGACTGAGATGTTAGAGGGAAAGTTAGATTTGGTTTTAAAAGCAAAGATTTTTGATTTTAAAAGCAAAGATTCAGGAGAGCAGAAACTGAAAAATACAATTCACAACTTGATCCCAGGAGAAGTGGTGGAGTGCAGAAAGGTTCTTTCGAGGTGAATACATATCAGAAGAAGTCATTGTAGGGTGGTGGTAGAGGAAAGCATTTTTGGGAGAGCAAGAGCTAAGGAGCAGTATTTGTTGTTGTTATCTGGCACAGGAGATGCTGGCAGGGAAAATGGCATCTGTTTAGCACTGATGATAGTCACCAGAGTACAGTGTTAAGGATAGGTTTGGTACAGGGTGAAGATTCGTAAGAAGAAAGGTTACTGCAATCAGGTGAATTGTGCAATGCTCCCAGTCCCATACGGCCAGAGCAAGGGCTGGGGTCAGCAAGGCGCAAAGGCCAGGCAGACCAAAGATGCACTATGATGCTAAGGCATGGCGAAAGTAGGGCTTGGGGTGTGGAAAAGAAGGATGCGAAGATTCCTGATTGCCTCCTGTACTAGTCAAAGGAAGAATGGCATATGTTTTAATTTTCACTGTGTCAAATGAGCACATATTGGTTAGAGATGCTTAGGCTAAGATGATTTCTATTGCTGCATCTGACACATCACATGGCTAGGAGGAAGAAAATTCAGAAATTGAGATTTATGGTTTGTTTTTCATTTATTAACAATCACATGTTTATGATGTTAGGCTGGAATCCTGTTCTGGGACCAAATTGCCAGAAAAGGCAGATTCATTGCCTGACCCTGCAGGGCTAGGCACAGCAAAAAGGCTTATGGCTGTTCGGGAGTTTTTGTTGTCTTTGTTCATATTATGAACAAGCTTAGAGTCAGAGCACAGTCAGAAATACAGTTAGACTTGGGGTCAACAGAAAGGGCTGAAGGGTATGATTTCCACCCACAATGCAGTAAGCACTATGGGGCAAAACTGGGTGCTCTACGTTGATGGCAGTGAGACAAAAGACATCCAGAGTCTGAGTGAGGCCACTGGATAGTGATATGAAGGCCACCGCAATACAATGAGTACTAATTCCAGCAGGATCAACAGACATAGGAATAATTTTACATCTGTAGGAGTCACTGACCTATAGTTTTAACATCAGTTTTAGCATTTGGAAAAAAAATCAGTTTTATTGTTGGTAGGGGTCCCTCGAGTATTCATTGGAGGATGTTTACAGACTTCCTGTAAGCCTGAAAGTATTGAGGCTTTCGAAAACATCTTAGGCTGAAAGATTTTTTTTGTTTTTTGTTTCTCTTTTTTTGGCAGAATTCCGAAGGTTGGTTGAGCTATGGTGGTGGCTTATTTTTTTCAATAGTGTTTCAAAGATACTGGGCGATAGGAATTCAGTGATTTATGGGAATATTTCTCATTTCACCTTTTTTAGATTATAGCACTGTTTTTTTATGAGATCATTTGAAACTAGTGCTGCTGTCACAAGATATGGGAAATATATCTTGATTTTTGCGATATTTTGGTCAGTATTCAGGATAAAAGGACTCAAAGAACAATTTCCTTGGTGACTCCTCATAAATTTTGGTAATATAACAAGTGAGGTAGCGTTATGGTGCAGTTTCTTAGGTAAAACAGAATGTTATTAGGTAAAACAGAATCTCCATACACCTTCCTTTGTATTGCAAAGATCTATCTGTAGGCTGCCCCTCAGGACCATGGCAGGAATGGATTTAGAGATCCTGCTGTAAGTATCTTATTATTTAATGACTTAGAAAGCCCTTTGACTCTCAGCTGATGGGGAATAAGTTCAAGGATGTAAATAAAGCTGTGATGGGTTTGTGCCACTTCACTTACCTAGACTAGATGCTTGCTTCCCGAGTGAATAGAAGTTCATTCATTGTTTGCCTGGCCTACGGACAGGTGGGAAAAAGGCACAGGACTCCAAACACCTCTTTTAACAATGAGCTGTTTCCTCTAACCTCATGTGAAGAGAGAGTGAAAGAGGCCAGTGGTGGTAAGGCAGCTCACTGAACCACATGAAATTTGCTTCCAACAGCCATGACCCAGGCTGCAGAAGGAAAAACACCCTGCATAAGGTACTTCATTGGTGAATATTTCATGAATATGATAAATCAGTAAATGTATGGTTTAGTAAAAACAAGATTCTAATTTCCATCTTTCTTATCTAATCATCTGGGACAAATGACTGCTGCACAGCTAACGTGGAGAACATTCAAGGAAAAGCTGCTGAAGTGCTCTCACTCTGAACTGAAATACAACTTTTAAAAGCAAAGTGGGAGCCCCTTTGGACGGGAGACATGGTGGATGGCAACAGCTGGAACACATTATACTCTTGGAGTACCAAAATAATATGTGTGGTACCAAAAGGAGACTGCTTTGCAGTGTACTGAGTCTTTCAAATGGCAACTCTCATTGCAGGCTGCAAATGTAATACAAGACAGACACCACTTCACATTCCAATTCGTATGCAGAAAGGTCCCAGGTGAATATCTTTCCTTCCCCAGAGATGTTTTGCATTTTCTTCTTGTTTTCTAATTTTCTGACTCTGAAACAAAGGCTGTATTCTGTCCTTCACATCTAACATGGGAGGCAATACTGCTTGCTGAAAAGAGAGCCAGAGGAAATCTCTCTGGAGGACAACGCTTCCTCCCACCCTGTCATGGTACAGTGTGTGTGCCCTCTCCATAGCAGACTCCATGTGCTGATGTGTGGGTAAGAGTGTTGCTGTACAGGCTGCTCTAACAGCAACAAACTGTACGTGCACGCTGCTCCTCCCTCCCTGGTTCGTGGAGGTGCGTGCCTTCCCCAGGAAAGCCAGGGGGCACAAGCCAAGCCCATGCAGAGATTAAAATCTCTCTGCTACCCGAGACTAAAGCACTTCACAAATTGTAATGCCTTTTTCTACTGATAATTTTAAGCTATTGCACACCAGCTCAGCCACTGCATGGTGAGAAGCCAAACAAATCATTATACGATTAATGTAAGTCTGAAACTCAGGGGAGCAACCATGTAATTAATTGTGATTAATGCAACTGTTACACTGCAGAAGAGAAATTAGGGATGTTTTTGCTACTTATCGTAAAGAATTACCAGAAGGCAGCTTATTACCAGGTTAACCACTGTCATTTAGTCATCAAGTCACAAACTGTCTGCACTCTGGTTTAGACATTTTCCACTTTAAAGCACCACTCCCACCATGTAAAGTCCAAATACTGCATTAAAATGATTTAGATGAAATTCCTCAAAACTTCACAGATGACGTTATAATGGAGGATTCAGTCCAATATAGTTCTTTCAAGATGATAAAATATTTTAATGACCTTTTCCATGACTAAGAGAACTGATTGAAGTTATTAACCATTCTGTAATAGGCAAACACTCAGAAATGGGTACTTTTTCTGTGCATGAGCAGGCATTACTCAACCCCTATCTGTTTTGGACTTGGTGTTACACAGATACACAGGTGAAGACACGGATATTTAAAGCACGTGTCCAGAACCTTTCACTCAGATAAGTCACTTTAGAGCTGACCTTCAGATGAAGCTTATCTGAACACACATGAATGATAGCATGACCGAAGACGAAAGCAATTGCTGAGATGGGGAACATGCCTAGTAAATGTGAGCTCACTCTGCTAGCTCTACACAACAGCTGAAGAGAAAGGAAAAAATTGAGGAAAATGAAGACTCCAGTACATGCCAATATGCACAGCTGGATGTGAGAGCTCAGAAGCATTGCTTCATGTCCCCCTGCACCCCTCCGGGGACACCTCAGAGTGTTCATGTGGAAAAGATTCTGTTGGTTGATAACATTTATTTGTTGCTGCCATGGCTAAGCTGCTTCTCACACTGAAGGGCCTAACAACATCATTGAAACATCTTCTGTGAATATTAGAGAATGCAGAAGCCTTCAAATGAACAACAGTGGGACTCGGTTCTGATGTCTCCACTTAATCATCATGTTATCTTATTGTACCTAGTTATTACAGGGTGCCACAGAGAACTCACGTTATGAAAGGATGAACATGATAGCTGTAAAAGACCCCTATTACGTTTGCTTTCTTCATATTTTTATAAGATCATTTCTCCTCTTCCATCCTCACAAAATTCAACGGAGATGGCGATGCAGTGAGCCAGACTGGTCTGTAACAGGACATAATTTCTGAAAGACACCTTCAGCTGCTTGTCCAAATCCCCTACTCTGATCAGCAGTGCTTGAAATCTGTGTCCTGATGCAAAGCATGCAATTCAGTTGCCAAAACACAGACTCTGGGGAGTCCCTGCCTGGTTCCCAGCTCTACCTCATGAGGACCTGTGTATCCCACAATCACGCCAGAGCCCCAGCTCCCCTTGTCAGCTGCACTTCCCTGCTGAGGGCATGGGAACAGGAGCCAGGCAGAACAGGGTGGTTTGCAGTGCTTCTGTATCTTCCGTGCATTGGGTCATCAGTGCGTCAGTCCCACAAAAACACTTCAAACTGACGGTCTGCATGGGCTGTGTCGCACCTCACGACACAACCAGAACCAAGGCATCATCATTATAATACACACTAACAGATTTAAAAATATAGCAATAGTGTAGTTGAACACCTCACAACACAAATTGAAGCATCATCATTGTAATATACATGAAAAAAAATAGCAACAGTGTAATTAAAGTTGTGATGGTCTCAGTGTAAAGGCAAGTCTTTGCATTTCCTTGAAAGAAAGTACAATACAGTTGTATGGATACTTTAAAAATATTCTATGACTACTTCTCAAAATCTTAAATATATCTTTACTGCTTGCTGTAATTTCCTTACTGGCTGAATTTCCTGTTATAAAAAGACTGCCATTTTTCATATCCTACAGTTCACTCTCTTATGCATTTTCCCCCTTTCTTAAAATGACTTCATACCTGCACACTGTTGGTGTAAATATCCAATATTAAGAAAATTTTCATGCGACCGATTTTATGTATCAGATATCACTTCTACTAGACACACAATACGTATTACGTGCTACCAGTGAGCTATGATCTGTCCAATCCCTGAGGATCAAAGGACTTGTAATGCTTTTCTGAGTTTGTATAACACCTAAACTATCTCTCAGGAATATTAAGGAGCAAGGAATGTGTGAGATATTTCTCTTTCCATCCTCAAATTAAGTTAATGTAATGGCTTTCTGGATTGTTTTAAAGGGATCCGTTTTTAAACAATTAATTATGCTTAGCATTTAGCTGCACAGTGATGTGATGAGCACTGCGTGCAATTTCCAATATTTGACAGAAGGAATGAAATTAATGTATGTTCTTTGGTATTACATACGAGGGAGTCATTGACAAGCTAATTAATCTAACCAAATTTTCACAAAGTTTGCTCTTCTCTCTCTCTGTCTCTTTTTCTTTATCCACAATACTGGACAAAGTTACTTGAAGGTGTTTACACTGAAGTCATTAAAGCTTTTTGCAGGCATAGTTTTGTGATGACAAAGACCAGCAGTCAAGAAACATTGACGTTACAGTGTGCAGTCGTTGTTATTTACCATCTTTGCTGTAGGCCTGGTGAAAACAGCTTCTAAAAATGATAGCAGTTGTTGTTACAAAAGTCAGTGACATATCCCACAGGGAACTGCCTAGGAAAACTCTCCCTCTGATCCTGTCAATATAAATCAACTCGACAATCAATGTCAAGGATGGCTGTCAGCCGCACACTTCCATCTAAGACAAAGAAAGGCTTCTTAGCGGGGAAGGAAGAAGTTGAGATGGAAAATTTAACTAATCTTGATATTATACCTAAGGACAGTTATTGACAGTTTTAAGGTCAGGCATCTCAAGTGGATAATATTGTGAAATGCAGCTTTTATCGCTAGTGTCAAATGCTGCTTTTCCTTTAGGCAATAAACAGATTTTCACGGATAAGAGTTAAAGCCGCATGACAGCTGAAATGTGGGATGTAGCAATGTTTTGTTTATATTACCATGGATTATTTAGTTCTCTTATTACTAGTTATGTAATAAAACAATGGCATTATATCAATTTATATATGTACAGTTGTCAAGGAGAGGGAATGATACTCTCCAAACTAGCCAGCATGCCTCCCAGCCTTTGTGATTAACAAAACTAATTATCTCGTTCAAGATTTGTGCAAACACCTCACCACCTGCATTACAAAATCTCACTCTGTAAAAAATTCCATTACGAAACAATTTCCATCAGGAAATACATTCTCTTCTCTGAAGAGATTGCATGGCTGTAATGAGCGTAGGTTGTAACTTTTGTTCTGTACCTCATGCATTGTTTCTGCTTCAGAAGGTTTTCACTTTCAGTTGTGATGGTGTTTATGGCCTGTGAGCCAGATAACTCCACAGCAGCACAGATTAGCCTGCTCCTTTGTCATCTCTCAATACTATAAAAATTAATATCCTCTGATAATAATAAATGCAGTTACTTGATTTACAATACTGTCAGGGATTTATTGTGCCATTGGTAAACAGTGATTCATTCAGACGTAGGGCAGCAGATATCTCCAAACAACAAGTCACAAAGTGTAAAAAGATACAGAGAAAAACAGAGGTGTTTTTTGCAATGTAGCTAATAAACAGAAGGCAAAAGTTTGAACTTTAAAACTTGCATTTCTATTCATTATCTGAAATGAAAGAGATGATGCTGAGCTATTTGCCTATGGTTTCAGATTATAGGTCTATCTTTTGTATTTCTGTTGAAATACAAAGTGTGAAAGACACTGAACCAATGAGTTATCTGGATAAACCAGAAAAGGCAATGACTGCCTGGTGTTCTACACAATGCAGTGAAAGAGAATCTGGAGACAAGATATCTGTTGGGCAGGTGATCAGAGGGAGCTTGTATTCAGTGTCTGAAGATTGGATTGTTGACATAGTCCATAATTTTGCAAAATTCCTACGTTTTGAACTTTTGCATCTATTTTAATCTTAAAGATTTTAGAATATTGTAATAATATTTTGCACAATTATTGTGTTCACCTGTTCCACAATCAGATAGATGTGAGGCTACTTTACCATCCACTGGAGTCATCCTCACAGCCTTTATACCAACAGGAG
Source organism: Penelope pileata (assembly GCA_013396635.1). Classification (NCBI taxonomy): domain Eukaryota; kingdom Metazoa; phylum Chordata; class Aves; order Galliformes; family Cracidae; genus Penelope; species Penelope pileata. Next base: position 65,521 of record WBMW01004807.1, on the reverse strand, counting down.
AGAGAGCAAGACTGGAACCATCAGAACAGTCCGGGAGAATCACCTTCAGTTATGCACTGAAAATGGAGTTCAGCTTTAATTTACTCTCCTATTTCAAGTTTGCAAATCTGAAAACCACTGATGACCATGAAATGCCTAAGCAGTCAGTAGAGTAGCGCCCACAACCCAGTTCTTCTCCTTGTAGAAATCAGGTGAAGAGCCCTCCACGGTACGTTTAGCATCAAGATGCTGGCAAGGCCTCTGGAGATGTTTCCTCTCTGTTTTTGTAGTACAGAGCTAGAGACAGATGCTCCTGGTATGACAAGGAAATTTACTGTCTCTGGTGCCCCATGAACTTGGAGCCCTCTTTTGTGAATCTCTTCAACCTGAAATAACCCTTCTTTCGACCATCTTGACTGACAAGACCGAATGCTTGCCATTTCTCATCACGAGAAGACCTGACTTCACCAGATCTCACAGATGCATTTCCTAAAAGACAGCAGTTCTTATCTGCTCAAGTTTCAATCAATTTAAGTTTTTCACTTTCCAAAAGGTTTCAAAAAAGTCTTATGACAAAGGTGATCCGGGAAAGGTGGGAGCCGGAACACAGAGAGGAAATAACCTCAGTAGCATCTCACAAGGACACACAATAATAGACTCAGAGGCTCCTACGTGCAGCCCTTCCGTCTGATCTCTTGATGACATTGCCTTTATCTTTCTTGACCCAATGTCATCTTAAAAGTGCTCTGTGAGTTCTTTTTCTTCTGAAATTGAAAACTATCACAGCCAACACAAATCAATTAAAATTAAGACATGAACACAAGACAAAGCCTTTCTGACACTTAATGACATTTTTTTTTTTTTTTTACGGAAAGGATGTTTCCCCATAACCAAAGAGTTTTTTCCTCAGTTTTCTCCAAATATCTTTTTTAAATAGTATGTAGAACTAGCCTAATTATTTGTCTGAGTAGTGTTGCCCCAACTTATAATGGTGTCTGTACTAGTAATGTCAACCACGTATTTTTATTGGCAGCAGCAAATGCAAGCCTTGTAAACCACGTATTTCCTAATGCTTGCCTAATTCTGTACGTAATTATACATGTGTAAACTGTTTTGCCATTTTATCATATTTCCACATATGTAGTTTATAGGGTACCTGCACTACACCTTTCTCCCACTTTTCGTGACCAGAGAGGGTGGTGCATGTCCATGTGATGACAAGTTTCTTCTAGAGCCCCTTTTCCCCTGTTGGTATCCCCTTTTCTCATATTATTAGTCTCTGATTTTGTATTTATTACCCAATCAAAACCACAACTTTCAAAAGGCTTTGAGATGTTTGCAGTATTTTCCAGAATTTTATTTGAAACTACAAAGAAATTGTAAGCATGTTACATGATTTAAATCACTCCAGTTATTTTTGAAGCACTATTTTTGGACAATGTTAACTCCTTTAGCTACTAGCTTGTTAATAGCTCCTGTTATCTGTTATTTCTGCCTGAGCAAAATATGGACATGGAAGAAAAGCAATACAATACCAGATTTAGTCAATTGTGTAAATACAAGTCACAGGCTGGCAGCCAATCAATACAAATACTGAAAGATCATTAAAAGGTTCATAACAGATAACGTCAAGTATGCCCCACAACTATGCCTTTATTTTAAAGTTTATTCAATATATTCTTCTTATCTAATAGATTTTTTTTGGTCTTCTTTATGAATTTAATTTGTGTGTCAGTGAAAAATATGTCTGAATAAAAAATTAAATAACATTTGCTTTCACTCATCAGCAACAAATTCCACCAAAATTATGAATACCAGCAAGGAAGGGGCTCTCCTTGGCCCCACTGCATTTGACACAGTTGTCATTCAGCAGTGTTTCCCCACGCACACACACCTCTTCTGTTTCTTTTCCTTTCTCCTTTCCCCATCACCCAGCCACTGTTTTTAGCAGTGCTTTTAATGGCTCCTTAGAAGTCTGACACTTCTTCTACAACAGCTAAACTGGGAGTCATTTAACACCTCCTATTTCATTTTCTCCATAAAAAAAAATGGGTGTTAATGCAGACAAGGCAGCTGGGAAGAAATGGTGAATGCAGCATCCAGACCTAAAGGGAACTGGTTCACTGATGGATGTTCTGCAAGGTGTCCATCTCGCTCCCCACACAGTGAGTGGTGGAGGCACACTCTGGCCATCTCCATCACCTTTCTGCAGCTTCAGCTGCCCTTGATGCTATATTGTGTTTTGTTTTCATTAATAGTTAAAATATTTTTTAATTAAACTTGTTTAATCCCAAGTGGCCTAGCACATTTCTTGTGCCTTCTTCCTTGTCACAGATTGCTTCCCACAACAAAGGGGAATGCAATGAAATGTACTTCCCAAGCAGCTGGGCCCTGTACCTCAGCGTGACACTGGATACAAACCTGATGAGTGACTGCTGCAGTCTGGTACCATACAGAAAATATCTCTTTGACTGACAGGTGCTCTGTGTTCATTTCAAATATTTAATGTTCTCAGTTTCCCTGTAAATCTCCACTTTAGGGGGCAAAATTGATGACTAGAATGATAATCAAGCAACCACTTCATCCAGAGTATGGTAGTGGGATTCTAAACAGAAGCCACAGAAAAAATATACTGTGGTCACTAATTTCACCAGAAGGAGTTATGAGTCAGAACTTTTATTATTACAGCAAGTAAAGAGGAAAAATTGAAAAACTGTAAAGATTTTTAAGACAGCAGTAAGTAGCTGGATGTTCCTTAGTAGGAGAAAGATCATCTGAACCCGAGCTCAAAAGAAAAAGTCTGTCTAACAAAGGTTAACCATGGCCAGGTAGCAGCAAAGAGCTGACAATGATTCCTAAAGGACAAGTTATTCCTTATGTTCCCAAATTTCCAAGTGATAAAGAATCTACTAGGACAACAAGTCAAACAATGTCCAGGTATCAGCATAAAGGATTCTACTGTAATTTTCCCATCCTGTGTCAGGCTTGGACAGGATCATTATGCCATTACAAACTTTCTAGTTAATAAACAGTCTTGAATGCGCCCTCAAGGAAAAAATGCGTAAGGATGTGGAGAAAATCAGAGCTTGTATTCAATTTCCCTTGTATTCAGTTTGCCTGTATAATGTTCTTCTCAAAGTATCATATTTGCCACCGAGGTGCAAAACGTCACAGGACAACAACAGTGAAAAAGTCGTGAACCTATTTAAGCTACAGAAACAAAACAGAGTCAATCATGCCACACTTTTCTAAATGATATTTGAACAAAATATAACTTTCTGCTGTCAAAAAATACATTGGGCAAAGCCTTATGATTAGAGTATGCCCTAGAGTCTAAAGCGACCTGATCTATCAAATTCCAGGCTGGAAGAAGTCATGGATTTTATTTTGCAAAAAACATCATCAAAGTGCAACTAAAATGTAGCATACATTATATGGATACATATCTCTGAAGCATATGGAAGCATAGGAAAAAAATCTTCATTTCTGTTAGCAGAATAAAAATAAGCAGGTATACATGGCATGAGTTCCTGCTTCATTTAAAAGGGAGAACTACTGATGCACATTCTTTGATTTTTCTACAGATATCAGAGCGACTTTTATGAGATTTGGATTTTCCGGCTGTTAGATCTTCACTGACTCTTGTCAAGGTCATCCCTTTGCTAGGGAGACATCACACATCATCCATCCTGCCTTGACAACTGGGGGTCTGAGAGGCAGATGTTGAAATCCTTCCAAAAGAGGTCTTGAGCTTTCTTGCTTTTCTGATGCAATGGAGAAAACTCACATATTTGTTTCTGCATGCACCTGTTCCATTTGTATTCCCTCAGTAATTTCTGCTGACTGCAGTGCTAGGATTTTAACCTGAGAAGAAAAAGCTGTGGTGTAACAGCAGGGTAACCAGCTCTCAGTTGAAGTGGCCAATTACGGTATCTGATTTTGGCATCTGAGACTATAAATCTTGCAGAGAGGTTTGGAAGAGGATTACTTCCAAGCATTACTTCTGCACTGACAAGGGAGAGGGGAGGAGAAGAAGGAAGAGAGGCAGAAAACAGCAATCTTGATACTTGAGTTCACCACTCATCTCTGCTGGCCTAGGAAAGCAGAGTACTTTTCCCCAGCATCGCCTCTACACATCTTTGAAGGCTTTGGAAGGCTGTACGTGTCCCAGTACTCCAGAATGTGCAGGAAAGGCCTCTTATCTTGAGTTAGTGGTATAAAGGAAGAGCAAGTCGAACTCTCAGTAGGAAGCTGCTTGTGCCATAGTGAATAGCTAAATGAAGATCGTCTTTCTCAAATCTCACAAGCTTGCCAGGACTCTGAGATCTAATTGTTCTTCAAGTCTAGAACAATGGCACTGCTGAAGTCATGCTAGCGAAGAACTTTCACGTTTCTTTAGTAGCACTACCAGAACCACTCTTATCTACTTAATGCAACATCCTGAAAGTCTTTAATGCTCAAGCTTGAGCAATGGTTTTACTATTTCCTCTACAGACTCTTTTCAGAAGTACTGTATTGAATTTTAAAGGAACTGGCAAGAGTATTTTCATGGAATAATGAGTACTTTGTGAAAGATATAAACTGAAGGATATATTCTCAGGACTGAAAACATCATCAGAGAAATTGCCTGTGTACATCTGATGCTGCAGAGGAATAGAGAAAGGGAAGCTGTAGAACATCCCTTTCTTCATTGTAGGAAACCCAAGCTGGGGGAGGCAAGAAGAGCAGAGGCCAGGGCCCTAGGAGATGTGCTGTGGAAAAGCCAGGGAGTCACATGAATGCTGGTCCCAGAGACAAGGGCAGGTGCTGTACCATGGCCAGGTGCTGCGAGCTCACAGAGCCAACTACTCACAGTTCTTCCATTCCATGCTCACAGATCTACTCGCAGAAGCTGGCTCAACCTCTCTCTGGCAGCAAAACCTTGGAAAAAGCTCAGAGGTCCTCTTCAGGAGACGAGAGCTCATCAAATCCTGTGCCTGTCTGCTTCTGGCCACATTCATAGATCTTCTCAGCTCCTCTCATGCTTTTCATGACCGCTAGACATGATCACTAATACAGACCTGGCAGTGCCTCCAAATGCATTCCTACACTTCTATTTGGATTCAAAGAGTAAAATAAAATAATAAGTTCACTGTTTTACATTTTGGCAGACAATGTATGTCTGTATTTAGATTCAAGATCTAAAATAAAATAAATTCATTGTTCTACATTTTGGCCGTTAATGCTGCTTCTGTTAAGCTCTGGCTGGACTATCCTTCTGCTTTTCAGATTTATTACTTCGCCCTGAATTGTTTGGCTTGCTAAAATTTCAGAAGGAGAGAACAAGCAGACACTATTTTTCTGGTTACTTCTAAAAGACACATACTGAGTAACTACCTGGTGACCTATGTGGGAGACCTCCTGGCAGTCTGTCATGTGTCTCCCATGTTCTGCAAAACCATATGGAAATCACAGTGGGCTTCTAGTAAGCCATGGACACTACTTTCTTCCTGAACTTCTTATTATTTTGCTTTTCTCATAAAAAAAAAAAAAAAAGTAATAAGATAGTACTAAGACAAGCCAGAATAAGAGATAAAAAAAGACAAAATGAAGTTAGGATATAAACATGTTGCTTATATATATATATATATGTTGTTGTTTTTTAAAATGAAATGGATATATTACTACTCATGTGTTATAGATTATGGAAAAACTAGGCTTTTTCTTGCTTGGTTGACTGTTTTTATATCTGTTCGCAGTTACTGCTTGGAGCCACCTATATTTGCTTAGAAATGCCAAGTAACCATAGCATCCAAACACATTCAGATAATAGGATGCACAGAGTTTTGTAAATAATGATGTCAAGCTGTCAGGGAGGAGATCGTAACCCCCAGAACCACAGTATTGCCCTTTCTCAGTGTTTTGATTTTTATTTTGCCTCCATGCTGTTATTAAATTCATATGAACTTGGACGATATTTCAATTTGATGAAAATTTCAATTATAAATGAATCCATGCAGCTGGAAAGAAATCATCTCATATAAGTGTCACGTTGGAGGTAGTGAAATTTGAATTTGAAGCCCCTCTCGAATGAGACAAAAATCATTGAGAGATGTTCAGTGGTATTTGTAATACATACTAATGCGAAGAGACTCTCCACGACTCAAGCCTTTCTTCATATGGTATTTGAACTTGATCCTTTCTCCTCAGATTCCATGTAATTGTTTTTGGTTCCTCCTGTGGAAAGAAAAACCCATGTATGCTCTTATTCCCTATGTACCAGAGTGATTTATTAACCTAAAGTATTTTCCAACTCAAAACAAGAACTTACCAGGCCCTTTCCCATTGCAACTCCTTGTTCCCATCTCGCAGCCTCCTGCCTTCCTGTGGGGTTTTGCTCCTGCCCGCTCTGCAGAGGAGTGAGCCCTTCATGGGTTGTCCATGGCAAAGCAGCAAACCTGCAGCAATGTAAACGATCTCCCTGATTTTTACATCTCTACACAGAGCGGAGAAGGGATGAGGGAGACCAGCATGGGCTGAGGGCTGGGGTTTCAGTGCAGTCTTCACTTTATTGGATGCGTACAGTCCACCAGCTACAAACTCTGCATTGTGCAGTTGGGCACAATATGGGCAATTTTGCTGCCTTCCATACTTTTGAGGTGACAGCCTTATCACTGATCTCTCTTATCACCTAGGGACCTGATCTGGCTGGATTGTCACTGTCACCCTCTGAATGGTCAGGGCAGCTTCTTGGTTTATGTTGTGGAAGGGAAGACACCACAATACGGGAGCCACAGTCATGTCCCAAAGCACAACATTTCCAGTCACTCTCCCTGCTTTGACCTGGGAGGGCCATGCCAGCATGGATCCCTGCTGCCCAGGCCATGGTGACACAGAGACAGCTGCATTGCCTCACCAGCACCTGAGGCTCTCGCACTCACTGAGATGCTGTGGTCTTCGTGAGACAGGAAGGTGACATTGACCTGTCCAAACAAAGTGACAAAGCTCTACAGGGCTTCAGTGAGGGAGCTGGGTATAGCATCAAGTGGGAGAATTGTATCCATTACTGGATGGGAGGAGGTGGGAGAAACACTGTGAAAGATGGAAGGGTGGATGGATGGACAGATGGATGGACAGATGGATGGACAGACAAGCTTTTGCTTTCTGCCAATCTGATAATCTGTCCATTTGTTATCCTCCTGCTTCTCAGTTTTCCATTTTGTGAAATGAGAAATACACTCTTATCTGGGGAAAAAAAAGAAATCATCCAGAAACCTTACAAGAAGAAGGATTGACTTGCTATTTTTAAAGTGAGTTAATGCTTTGTATGGCAAGTAGACACATTTCCTCTTCTTTCAGGAAGCCACTGGCAAAGATTTTTATATCTTTATCTCATGTAGTGACATTATTTTTAAGGGTGCCTTCAGACATGTGACAGTCTACAATACAGTTTGTGGCATGAGAGCTTGGAGTGATCCAAGATTTTGGAGAAGGCTGAACAAATCTTTCTGCTGTCTCACAGTGTCTTGAAATGCACAAGCCCTGCAGACAGATCCCGGGCCCTCTCGCATCTGTATGCCTGCTGAGGAGGGTTGGAGAGAACTCCCCTTCTGCAGTGGGCTTGAGAGGAAACCTCTGGGCTGTGACGTTTTATTGTAGATTTCCTTCAAGATTACAATATTATTACTACCAGTTGACTATGAAATGTTTCCCTCTGAAGCATAAAATGAAACTGGTTTCTGCCTACTTTTGAACATCTTTCCTGAAAAACCTGTTTGTCACAGGACCACTCATGCCTTTGTTTGATGTTGTCTCACACCCGAAAGATTACAGTACCCCTTCCACAGCCATTAGGCAGTGGGCTGAATTTGCCATCCTTTGCTCTGCTATGGGTGGGACAGAAAACAGACTGCAGTATGTTTTTTGGGACTGCATTTTTTGGCAGAAGAGTTATAAAACAGGGAAAATCTTCCCCAGAACTACCTATGTGAAACACAAGATGTGTTTTTCCTCTGTGGAGGGCACGGGGAGTCATGAGGGTGTGCAGAAAAACCATGTGCAAGGGGTGAGCATCCCAGTGCCCATGGGGAAATTCAAAAATATGTAACCAACGTGTTTTTCTGCATTGGGTTCCCCTGCAACACCCACAGAAAGTACTGTGACTCCCTGACAAAGGTCAGTCATTGCATTCAAAGCCTGTCCAGCCCTACTCTGTTATTTTCCTGGGCCATTTTTCTACTTGGACATTTTTATCCCCCTGATATTTTCATGGCTCCCTCTTTAACCTCCTGCCAGCTGGGGGGCTGCTGGTCTCAGTGTGCACTCCTGTGCCCAAAAGGGCCTCCCCATCAGATGCTCCCACGGGTGGGCTCCTTGCAGTCACCATTCCCTCTCCCAACCTGCTCAGCATCTCACCCTCTGCAGTGTTTTTACCTTCACTCCGTCTGCTGTCACTCCATCCCTGCCCTGCTGGCATCTCCAGCAGCAAGGCTCACACCATTGTGGGCATTTTAACATCATGCAGAGAAACAGCGTTACCACCAGGAGTGCTGTGAATAAATCTAGTAAAGAAAATGAATTATGCTATTTCTACTCTGTTAAAACGTTGAAATTAACTGACTGTAAACCTGTCTTGCACAGAAAACATTTAACCTCCAGCTTCTCTTTGAATCTTGAAGGCCTGCACTCTCTTGTGTCTCCTAAATTCAGGTCCAAAGTCTCACTTCAACAGTGAAACAGAGCTTTCTACTAAACTTATCCAGAAGACGCATTTAGAGAAATAAGGACCTACAGATACCGATGGTACTGCCTGCAAGGGTATGTCTTTATGGATGTCAGATAGGAAACCTGTATGAATGCATCTACCAAGAAAGAAGAGAAGAAGAAGATGAACAATTACTTAAAAAAATAAAATAAAAAATCTTCTCTCAGGAAGAAAAAAGCAGACCATGGGTAAGGACTGTGTTCCCAAAAGCTGAAACAGAGCAAAAAGGGCTCAGACAAAACATCCAGCAGATGCCTTCCCCAGAGCAGGCTCTGTGCTGGAGGGATAAGCACAAGGCCGCAGAGGGAGGGCCCCACTGCCTCTGTGCTTCAGGAGCCACTGCTGGGAGATGGGCGGGAGGACACCTCCTGCCACGCAGGACACGTCTTCCACGTCCCCATGGCTCACAGGTAAGCAGTTTATGATCCCCACAGGACCTACTAAGTAAAGAAGTTGCCTTATATTGCTACGTTAAACATTTCCTTCAGGAGAGCAGAAACTACACAACGAAAGACAGTCTTTCCCCTTGAAACTGAGCTCCCAAAGTTAAAAACAAACATCTGCCAGGAAAGCCAGATTGCTTATTCCCTCCTCCTCATCAAGCAGTCTGCAGCCTTCAGCAAGTTTGCTCGCCACCAGAAACTCCAGCGCTGGGTTTCCTTGTTTCCTCGTGACTTTCTGACAGCTTTTTTCTTGGACAGCCAAACAAAAGTTGCAACGGAGCACTCTCTTTCCCAGCTTGTCATTTTTACTGTACAAATTACAAATGTCTCTGAAACGCGATGCCTTTGCACGGACTCTATTGACGCAGCAGTGAGTAGTACCAGCGAAACTCTCTCGTCTGGCACAAAGGAATTTCCTGGTGGCTGTTGCATGAGTACTGCGCAGTTGGAGTTTTTAAACATTTCCAGCAAAGCAAATCAGTCGCTTCTGCCAATGACACAGGGTACCCCATCTGTGCCAATGCCATCTGTCTGATTTAGATCAATCATGTTAAATAGTATTACTAGCTGTCACACCTTCAAGAGATTTTCCTGGTTCCTCAGACATGCTGGAACCAGCAGTCAGAGCACTGAGCAAGAGGAGACCCAGCGACACACCGGGGTTTTCAGCCTCACGCTGAAGAATAAGCGGGTCTGCACTCGGCAGCATGGCGGTCACAACTAATTATTAATAGTGCTTATTCACAGCCAAGAAATCTCTGATGTGCGCTGGCAGGCTGCTCGGCATCGTGATATTATGGGTGCACGTGTCAGGGCAGTGCCAGTCACCCACCGGGCTGGCGGGAAGGGAAGCTGAGGAGCACTGGCACTGGGAGGTCCGACCTCACCTCATCACCCCTAAAGACTTTTCTCTTTTGTGGTAACAAAATGGCTGTTATATGCAGTAAATACATATAACGTTTTTATATCTGCTACCAATAGAGCACAATCACAGTTTTTTATTTTATGTATTAAGTCTTAATGCTTTTTTAAATTACTTTTTTTCCCTGTACAATCAGGTTATTAACCTGTTAGGATAGCTCGGAAGGATTTTCAGCACGGAGTTGGACAAATTGCTGCTTTTCACTACAGCTGCAATTTAGATGCCAGACGCAATGAACCTCTCTCTGCTTCCAACAAGCACCTGCCTACCGAGGCAGGCTAAATCCTTCCTTGTAATGTCAGCTTTGTGTTTTCAAGCTGATGTGTTCGATCACCTTCAGCATTTGAAGACTGTCACAACTAGCAGTTACAGTAACATTTATGTAAGTCTGAAGCAGACCTATTAGAAGAAAGACCACAGGCAAAACCCTGTCAGGTTTCTGCTGGGCTCCCTGCTCCACACTGCCTTCTGCCTCTCGAGCAGCAGACATGGCCAGCAGAGATGCCACCAGTGCCATTCGCTCCTGCTCTCCTCAGCAGCCTGCAGTGTGCATGCCAGCCCTGGTGGCACCTTCTCTTCAGCATCACCAAGTGCCTCCCGTCTGAGAGCCACGTGAGAGAGGCGCTTATTATCTTTGATTCAGTTCTTAGCGTAAGTCCTTTACATTCAACAAACAGAATTGCTCTAAAATTGTTTTCCACTCCTTCAAAACTCCTGTGATACCGCTTTTATCCAGCTTCCCTCAGGTCTAAATCCTACCCAAATACTGACTTATACCAATCAAGTATTTTCTCTAATTCAATAACATTTTCAGTTCAATATCCTGCAGCACTGTATCACAAATTACACTGGGAACTGTCTATCAGTTTCGCCCACGGCTTCTGGCACAGTTTGCTCTGAGATTTCAGGCAAGTTCTGGATGGAATCTCATAAGTAACACTACAATATGCCCTTAGCCCTGAAGAAAATACATGGCACAGAGGTATGTCTCTAGACAGAGAGTTTTCAACCCATTTTCATGTTGTAGAACTCCCTACATTTCCCGGAGGAGAAAAACACCCATTTAGAAATTTTGCTCAAAAAATTTTAACTGAAATTTGATTTATCTTAATTTTTTTTATAGAATAAAACATGGTAAATTATCATATGGTTACAGCTTTGGTCATCAGTTCAAAGATCGTTGAGATCACTTTTTGGCATCAGATATGTGCAGAACAGCATCATGTTTATGCGTGTATCCTCATATGCCTGGTACCAGCCAGAGCAACCCAGAGCACAGATGTGTTGGGGATTTGAGTGCCTGGATCTCAGCTGCCTCCATGTTCTGGGCCAGGGAAAAAAAGATGGTGTGTGGGTGAAGCATCCACTACCTCAGGTAAGAAATAGCTGTGGTGACAAAAAAAATGAAGAAAAGATCAGAGCTGATGAGATTGACAGACTTACAGGATTGCAAATGTCTAGAATGGCCTTTGCGCTGCTGGAACAAACAGGAAATGCAATCTTTTTTCATTTGAGATTATGACATAAGTTCAGTTAATATCAGTTTCCTCAGAGAAGAAAGAACTTACAGTGCTATCACAGGGAAGGCATTCAAATGTGTCCTTATGTCCCCCTCTCACATCTTTCAAAGCACACAGAGCAAAGTAAGGACAGGAAGGCGTCATTCCTCCAGGCAGCTAGCTGCAGTCTGTCTTTAAGAAAGAGCATGCACTGCAGGCATATTTCAAACACCTATCCTAAAGAGTGCTGTGTTGTAAGTTGAGCAAGCTTGTTGCTTTCTTCAGAGTCCAATCTCTGCACCTCTCCCATTCTTGATTATTCATAGGCAGTAACCTATGCAAAAGACTGGAATGCTTTATTAGAAGTTGGCAATCCTGTTTCATTAATGCATGACTCATACCCAGTAAACTCTACCAAAGAAACAGATTATTTGGTAAACAGATAAGTGGCTCCCTGAATTTCAGGGATGGGAACACTTTAAAAAAACCCTTCAGAAATTGACTGCCTTCTAGTACGTTCTAACCTAGCCACGAGGTTTTCGTGAGAGATAGCATCTAATCCAACTGGAGGATGACTGCATTCTTCCTTTGTTGTTTGCAAGTTCAGATGTGTTTAAAAAGAGAAATTAAGATGACCTGAACCACAATGCTGGCATCACCTTCAGTGGAAAAGGAGGTGGCCACCATCCAAACAGCAGAGATGAAGTCATGGATACTGAGTCACCAGTGCTTGTAAGATGATTCAGGCTGATATCGACAAGTTGTTAAATGATCTTCAACTTGATCTGTAACTGCTTGCAAAATCCAATTTGATGTCAATCAGCATTACTTCCTAGAGTAACGAGGGGCTGAGGACTGAGGACGCCTTTGCTGAGGAATTGTACACGATCAGTTAACAACTAGCAAAACTAGACAGCTTCACTTCAGCCCGTTCTTTTGAAATCCACAGGTCTGAGAAACAAGATCACACATCATGCTGCTAACAAGACAGTCCTGCTACAAATCTTGTGTTTCTTCTGTGCTGCTGGGTCGGTGTATGAATGGATACAACCTGGATGCTGAGATTTGGAAATCAGGCTTGGGAAATAAAAAGGGGATGATCAAGCCTGAATGAGTGAAAATTAATTCTTGTTCTTACTCCCAGCTGTCTCACTGATGTCTTTCCCTGCTCCAGCTTGCTTGGAAGATTTTTGATTACACAGCTTTCCAATTCCATATTTCTACTGCTAAATTATATACAGCCCAGAAAAATAGGTGTCACAAGGTCCTCCCTGCTGCAGCAGTATGAGCTGTAAGGCAAGCTTCCTTAAGACTGCACGCTACCAGAGCCACTGACACGCTGCTATGTCAAAGCAATGAGAGCATGAGAAGATGATGCAAATTGTTTCATATTCATGCACTATAGTCAAAAACAGCAGCAGCAAACCATAGAAAAATCCTTTCCCCCTTACCCTTCTTTCAGAGAAGATCTTATGAAATCCTATGGATTCTGCCTCTTCCAGGGTCCCTGTAGCAGAAATCACTGCTTTGTCTATGATAACTCATCCTACTGTTTTTTTCTTTATCCACTTACTCTGCAAAATGGACACTGGAAAATAGTGCATTTTTCTAGAGAGGTTGGCAATTTGCATAAAACCTCTCCTTTTGCAGCTGTAAGAGTTCTTAACATCCTAATGCCTTAACTAACAGGTTTTATTAGTCTCTACAGCAGCCATCTGTGTTGGAGTGTTAGTAGGAACTATGTGTTTCCTTTGAAAAATTTTTATGAAGTAAACATACCTTCGCAGCATCGATGCAGAGCTTAATCTCTTAGAGTGTTCTTAAAGACCTGAACTATATTTCTTAAAATATTATTGGAAATACTACATAAGATACAAATGAAAAGTTTTACTACACATTACATAAGTCAAACATGGCAACCCGTGCCAAAATACACAACTGCCACCTGAAATGCAGCCTGTGTCATGCCATGTACTGCAGTTTCTCAGCTCTACACACCAGTAACTCAACTTGGTAGAGCAGAGCAGCACACGAAAAGACATCGCATCACATCACACATGCCCCAGCACCAGCTCTTGTTATCCTCTCTGATTCATCCAAAGTGACACTCAGGGAGATAAAGTGCTTCTGAGTTGTAAATGTTGCTGTTTTGTCACAAACAGTAAAGCTTGTCTCTTCTCTACGAAATTGTCCCAGATATATCTTGATCTGTCAGCCCATGAAAATGAAATAATTAAATCTGCGTGGTCCGAAAGGTGGCAAAATTTTGACGTGTAATTTCCTACAACACTTTTTTGTTTGTTTTAAGCGGACTACAATCATTACAGCTGCAGTGGCTGATTTGATCATTTTGGACCCTAGTTTTTTCTGTGTTTAATGGCAATGGGACCAACCTATTTTGCAAGGTTTGTTACAATAGAATATATAGAATATATGAAAAGCCAGTGCAGTGCTCAAACAGTACAAAGACAGCAATGAAGATGAACAGGGACAAAACTGAGGACACATTACAGAATGAGCAAGTCTCTTCTTGTCTGTGAATCTCCTGCAAACACAAGGTTTTCTTGAGTTTTCCAAGGATTAACATTTCATTCTCAATTACAGACTGCTCTGAGACAGCATCTGTGTGACTAAGGAACTTTAGATATATTTCCAAAGCGAAATGGTTAATGGAAGGTAAATCTCACTGAAAATGGATGGAGTGCAAACCTACATGCTCACCATGGTTTTCCAAAAAGCACTCAAAATCAAGACACAGCTCCTTCTTCGCCTACTTCGCCTTCTATTTCTTGTGTACTACTTCTCAAGGTTTCTAGAAAACTCTGCCTGAAGTAGAGAAGAGAATCAGATACACCTCCACAGATGCTTTTGCAGTTTCTCCTCACTTTGGGAGATGGGTAAATGGGCGCTCTCTCGGTAGGCTTTCAGACTGCACCAGGTCCCCATATTCCCCATCCACACACCAGTACAGGCCAGCCAGCACAGGAATACCGGAATGACTGCACAGGCTGGAAGTAAATTATTTAGTACCTACTTCAAACCCCAACAGGCATCCTGTGTGAGGGATAGGAGGAAGCATTGTGTCAATCACAGTGTCTGCCTAGAACAGTGATATCTGGGATTACATACACGTCAACGTGCATTTGCTCAGGACAGTCTACAAAAACTGCACTTTTATCATACAATGCGATGGACTAGCATGAATGAACATTGCTTTTCTAAGGTTTCCCACCAATTTCCAGACTAGACTGAGAACCCATGTTTATGCATCCTCATTTGACAAAGCCTGTCAAATTGGGAACTCCTCAAGAATATACCACTCTACTTTAAAAAGCACTACTGTATCTTTTCTTGAGTCACCACCATCAGCTACAAGCTTAAATTTAGGGGAAAAAAAAAAGCATTAGGGAAAATACGGTAAATGTTACTTGTGTACATGAAAATGCAGTTCAGGACATGGGGATTTCAATCATTCACCCATGGCAGTAGGTTAAGCATCAATCTGTAAGCGTTAGCTGTACCAGATTAATGAAGCATCTGTGGTGGTTGCCCAGATTTGCTTTTCCTTTCAGCAATTCATCAATTGTAGCATTCTAGAAAATAAAAGCTTAACAAATTCTGTTTGTGCTTCCTTTCCTCACTATTGTTGTCATCTATGTTTATTTAAACGATGCTTCTCATTTCTGACACTTTCCCTGGGGCCTGAGCAACAGGTGTTCAGATACAGCTCCAAGCTGTCAAAATGAAACTGGCAATGATTTTAACAGATATAGGGCAGAGGAAATACAAGAAAGTTGTAATTTTGAAAAATTAAACACCACACAGGGTTTGCTAGACTGCATCATCATTACCCAAAGGATATCTTAATTCAGATTTCATCATAATCACGAAATGAGATGATGGTCATGGTGAGACTGATACTGGAGACTTTGAGTTTTTGTGTCCTTTGCAAATCAAAGGAAACTACACTGGATCTGAACCAAAATTATCACAATTGCTTTTGTTCCCTCTCCTGGGCCCCAGACTAGGGCAACAGTTGTTCTAGAGAGATCACTTACACAGCCAAAGAACACATCATGTAGCATTACTCCACTTGGCACTCCTGGCTTTCCAGATAAAACTGACAGATGGGCAAAATCTTTACCACTTTTCTTTTCATGCAGCAATGCCAGTGTGTTGTTTTGGCTACTTTACAGTGCACCAAAATGTACAGGAATGTACGTATGTACTGGAATACCATGAGTAGACGTAGCCTGTTTTTACTTAGCACTACAGCATAAAGTACCTATCACACTATCTGTTCCTCCTGTTAAGTTCTAACAGGCTAAGTCTTCTGCTCCTCAGTAAAATAAGCTTGTACAGACACATAATTATTTCAGGAGCAACGTCTGAACAAGACTAAAGGAATGAGACACAGCAACATAATGTTTTTGAAAAATATTTCAAGGAACTCACGGTTACTTGCTGGCTGAACCGAGTGCTGGCATTTCTCAGGGGCCCATCAAGATGAACAAAATGCATAATTTACCATTCTTCTAACACGGTATTTTTAGCAAGAAGCAAAACCTACAAAAATATTTTTTGAAAAAAACCCAAGTGGCAGTAAAATAATGAATACATTCTATCACGGACCCAAGAAAATAAAAAATTAAATAAACAGAAGTTACAGGCATTTTTTTCATATTCAAGATACATCTGATATGAAGAGAATTAAAATGGGACAGAGGATGCATTACTAACAAATCAAGAGACCCTGAATCGGCACAGGAACTTAGCAGTCTTTTGAGAGGGCTACTGCTGTACTTTGGACTATGCTGAAGACCACTATGACTGGCAACTGATATATTTTATTTCTTCCCTGAAGGACTTTGTGGTTGGACATGATTTAGAGTCTCATGCTGTCAGTGTAACTACACAGCAAGTTCAAGAATCTTTTCCCTCAGTTGTGGGTATCGTGTCAAGCCGTGACTGCTGTGCATTCTGAATCTTCAGTGTCCTCAGCACTTCTGTCATTCAGCAGACTAGGGCCATGAGTGCAGTCACCCCTCCTTCATGCTAAGTACCTGTAGACTAACAACAGAAACAAAACCTCAGAAGACAAAGCTACTTTTAAAAGACTAAACATTAGAGACTATGCATTTCCTCAAATTTATTTTGTAACTGCATTTTTCTGAAACATATTAAAATAGAAAAAAAGTTCATCTGATTCATCATACAAAGAAAATACCAACGTAGTAATAAAATACTGAAAATATTTATGAAAGCACCAAAACATTAAAATATTCATATTGGCAAAGACTGTAAGAATATATTTCTCACAATTTTACAGTAAAGTGCTATTCAATCCACTCAAATTAAGGAATCAACATTTTAATAGCATGGTTAGTAATTATTATCTGAAAGTTACAAATCACTTTGCTACTTTTCTCAAGAAGACAACAATCCATTTTGTTGGAAGCGAAGCATCTGAATTTTGTGCACATAATAACTTAAATGCTTCACAGTAAGCAGTGAACAATATAAGTTATTGATTAATTACCAAAGAAATGTTGAGATGCAAAATGTACAGAAATTAGATCAGTGAAAAATTAAGAAAATTCAGATATGGTAAAACAATGCATAAATTAAGAAAGGACAGAAGACCGTGCACCAAAAAATTCTGAAGAAAATTCTGCCTTTTACATAGCAGTTTTTAGTAATCATTTTGAACCCTGCTTTTATTCCTGCTTTATTAATTAATCAGTTTATTAACACATTTTTTAAACTGCCCTTTTCTATTTCCTAGAATTGATATTACACTTACAACACATTGGAGAAATACCATCAGCAAAAAGACAGAAGCAGAGTGTGACCTTTACTTTTCCCCAACAATCTCTTATTGTCTACTGAAGTCAGCAAACCAAAGGTAACTGATCTATTACAAAGCCAATTTGTAGCAAAAATTAATTCTAGTAAAGAAATTATTTTTAATTTTTAGACATCACCTAGGGTAAAAAAATTAAATTTATGAAAGATACCATCATTCTCCTTTAAGATGTCTAGCATTTTAATATACATATTTACAGCCATGAATACAAAGAATCCTTGTTAGAAGAAATTCACGTTAGCTTCATACACCATTTTTACAATAGTTTCTGAGAAATGGTAGATATAACACTTTTATGTTGCTTTCAATAACATTTTATCTTCCTGACTTGTTTTTTTCATAAATTCATCTGTGATTTAAGCATATTGCACATCTCAGAGTAAATCCTTACACTAGCTATTAGCCATTTTAGGAATCATAATTAGGTCATCAAAAGCCAACTGTCACAGTCCTCTTGCAATTATTTCACTAAAAGCTGCTTCCAAAAAACCCCCACAAAACAGTGAAGGAATGAGAACAGTGTCTCTGTGTGACTGTTTCATTACTATTTCTGGAATCAAACAAAGGTGGTTTTGCTGGTCAATATGGCTGTGTGCGTGTTATTTGGTAGGAAATACTTACAGTACATTTGCATTTGGGAAAAGCACAAAAATAAGGAAAGTAACCAAAAAAAGCAACGGCTCTGAAGTACGGAACTACAAACAAATACCTTCCTTTATACCCGATGTACATAGATTATACAAAAAATCTGCCTCTCCTACATCATTTCTGTAATATTTCCTGAATGAACAGGTGAAACTTGAGAATACATCTAGCAGACTGCTTACACCTTCTATGAGAGTAATTTTGAATGTAAGAATGAATATGATGAAAAGAACTGAAATACTGTATTTAAAGTACTTGAAGAGAGAAACAAAAACCTAAAGTTTTAAATTATGTTGTTGTTCTATTTGGCTTTCTCCTTCTAGTTCAGTAGCATTTATTAAGTTGTACAGTGAAAATAACTCCTAGCTCCATCATCATCTTCATGCACTGTTCTAAGTATCAAGTTTCAGTTATCTCCTTTGCTGGTCATTCACTTCTTCTTTGTTCAGCAAACTCATTCATTGTTGTGGGCTCACAAAGTTCATTTTGGCAGTTCCAGAATCCGAGAGCAGTACAGCAACCTCATCCACTCCAGCCAACCATGACAGGCAGCACCTTCAGCGCAAAGCAGTTCTTTTTAGCTTCTCTGGGTATATGCCAGGTAGAAGCAGAAGGCAACAATAATAACTGATAATAATGATAAAACAACTGACAACTGCTGGAACCAGAGGCAGCGATCAATCTGCTCTTGAAGTCTTTTATTAATTTGCAGTAAATGAGTTAGCTGAAAATAGAAAGAGCTGCATTAATTTAAAATTACCGTGAATGAAAGCACTCGCTAACACAGAACTATTAGGCACAGTAACTTTAAGCACAGCAAAAACATAACTTCTCTTAGTGATATCTTTTCTATCACTGCATGCTCCAAGAAACTTCTACTAAACAAGCTTAGATCTTTAAGAGTTACGGATAATTTATATTGCCTGCATCGAGCAGGTGACATCTTTACACTAGAAAGCAACAGATACTGCTGAGTCTCATTCACACCTGGGATACACCATATTAACAAGATGAATGAGTCAAGTGCATTGAAAGTGTATTTTATTAAGCCACTAGCACTCGATAAAGTAAAAGAATTAAATTACTGTCACTGATTCAGTTACTTTCGAGTTCTAAGCTTTTCAAACAGTCTAATTTACAAAGTACCGAAGACGTGTAGTACAAAACAAATCCTTTTATCTCTATTACATTTTATATGTTTGTTCAAAATTTAGCACAAAGGAATACACTATTACCTGCATGTGTAAATCTTCATTGGTTTTTGCCGGAATATGTAGTGCATTCTCTTTTAATGTCAGAGTAGAAGGCTTACTGCTTTCTATGACATGACATCTGAGCCTGTTTAAAGGGTAAAAAAAGTGCACAGCAAAAATCATAAGTTTAATGTAAGATTGAAAATTTAATAGGGAAAGTAAGTAGTCCAAATCACTTATTTATTTGTGCTTTGTCATCTATTCTGGTTGATTAATTTTATACGTAACTATTGCAATGATAGTCTGAAAAGGCTTCACCAATTATATTTTTGACAGCTTTTGATATAAAAAGACAGACCAAAATGATTTGTAAGCTCAGGTGTAATACCTTCAAAATTTTAAATCTGTAATACAGGATCCACTCTATCAAGTGCTTACTACCAGAGACGCAACAAGCTGTTGAGCAGGAAACAAAATCTAAAGGTTGTCCTTCTATTTTAAACCTTAGCAACAATATTTTTCATATACTCCACCTCTCCCACAGTTGAGTATGCAGGAACAGAGTTTCACCCCAGTATCAGCGATACAGGAATCCTACACAATTTATAAAATATAGCAGAAGCTCCTCTGATAACATGCATACCTTTCCTAGAGACGTGCAGTGATATCACTAGATATGAACACACACAAAAAAGTAAAAACAGGCGTATTTAAGATAGTGTGTTGGCGTATGTATTTTTGTAGTGGTATTTTTCTACCATTAAATAAGGAAAACACAAAACAGGTTTTACAGAGATTTTCTGCACAATTATTTTTCCCTAACAGATTGGGAGTATTTTCTAGTAATTCCTAGAAAACATTTTTCATTGGTAATTCTTTCCTTACTTGTGCCCTTTTGGAAACCCCCAAAGGGCACACAATATATATATATATATATGTGAACATTGTTTACAGTTTTAAATAGATATACACATACACATACCGTACAGGCATATTTTCACATCCATTCACATTTTTTCCACTTAAACGCTAAGCAGCAAAAGAAAGCAACAATAAAAAGAAAAGCACATGCAGAATACCATGCGTGATGCTTTACACATTAAAAAATCCTAATAATTTAAAACAGAGAGTAAGCCACATTGATACACTTCAGTCAGCAAGCACACAACTGGGTTTGAAGAAACCTTCTCAGAATATGATAAGGCAAATGCTTTAAGTTAGATAAATGATAATGGCTAAAAAAATCTTTCAGAAGAAAACTCTGTGCTCACCTGTGTTCCATCACCTTGGTCCTAGGGACTTCTTTCCAAAACTGAGCCAGTTCTGGTACACCTGATCCAGAAGACTGGTCCATTTCTGCTGCCATTATAAGGAAACGATCCTGCAGAGAAGCTGCAAAACCTGCCCTCAAAGTAAAAAAAAAAAAGAGTGAAAGTGTGCTTGAATAAAACCATAGTATTACAAAGCAAAGCAAGTGGAGCACTTTTGAGAAAAAGTGTTTTAAAATGAGAGCTTGTCTAGTGGAGGACATCAGAGACTGAATTATTGGAAATAAAGATGATGAAATCATTCTCTTATGCTGAACAATTTTAATTACTAATTTTCTAAAATTGTTCAGTTTCCTTGAACTATTTTCATCTGAACAATTCAACAGTAATCCACAATTTTGTAAGGAGCATATTCTCTAGCAAATTTACCTGCCCCTGCAACAATTTAGGAAACTTGATTTACCACAGACAAACTTCCACTGTAACAGAGTGAGACAGCTGCCACTGACTTTTTTTAAGACAAGAAACAGAACCAGTTGTAGACAACATTTGCTTATGCCTAAGTGGAGTAGTAAATCAATATAGGCAGTTATTCAAGTGCTGTGTGACAGATGTTCTCTTAGAAATGGTATTACTCTCATACAACACTCAAGTAGACATAGGTTTCACTCAGCCTTACTACCGAACACAGGCTAGCATTTACAGTAGTCAGCCTTGATGCTATCATCCACATGTTCTAGAACTTCCACAGTAAGATTTTACTTACCGCCATGGAGAGAAACTATTATGTCTAATGATGTGCCAGGTTCACAGCTGCTGTTACTGGGTTTAACTCTGTATTTTTCAGGAGCAGTTGTTCTCACCTAAATACAAAAAAAAAAAACAAGCAAGTATATAGTAAAAATAAACATGTAAATGATGTCCTTTTTATCATCTAATTCTATAATGACTAAAAATACCAAAAATCTTAAATATTGATTAAGACAGAGCAATGCATACCTTTAAAATACCTTACTCTGTGGGAGTAATCACACTATTTCATTTTTTCCTCTCAATCACTTTTATTCTTTCCTGTCTGGTATATCCTATTATCATCTCTATTATATGCATAAAAAAAATATCACGTGGACTACCTATCAAAATTCTCAATATGAAAGTATGGAAACTTTAGTTGTGTGTGAAGAGGACACAAAAGATGTGGCAGAAAACCAAACCAGGATGCAAGTCAACTCACACTTTTTGACGCAAACACAATTGCATTCTTTCCTTTGATGGTGACATTTGCAGGTGGAGCTGCATCGCTACAGAGCATTAACTTGTTCCTACCCAAGACTTAAAAAGTTCTTATGAGATCCCTTTTCAAAGCTCTACACTTTTTGTTTGTTTCAGGTAAGTATTATACTATCACTAAAGAAGGAACCATCTCCGCAGCTCTTTTACACTCCAAAGATTTGTATCACTGATTGTCCTTCGGTGTGGTACACAATATACACAAATTCAGCCATAATATTTCCTTGATCTGCTTCAAACATCCCAACAGAATTAAAAAATATTACATCCCTGGAAAGGAGCCTTAATAGTATCTCTTCCTCCTTATTCAGAACTGTGCAGAAAGTTAAACTTTTAATAAAGTAAACCAAGTCATGCTTAATATATTTACCTTAAAAGCTACTATGTTTTTAGTGACGTTTGTCAGAACTATCAAACACTTTTTTTCTCCAGTTTCTTTGGATCCAAAATATAGTTCTTCTGCAGGGCTGGTAAAAAATATTGAAAGTCAGTTTATTCAAGTTATTGCATATCATAGAAAGAAACTGATAACACCTACATGAAAATAATTTTAACCTTTCAGCTACAGTTGCTATAGACAGCTTTACATTAAAAAAAAAAAGTGAAAAAAAAAAGAGCAGAAACTTTGTACTGAAGCTTAGGGTTGACTCATGACCACAAGTGGACCTAGCTACATTAGCAGAGTTGATTACTGCCCTAGAATTCTTCCACCTGAATGAGCATGACCACCTGCAACAGCAGGGACAGCCAACAGATATATAGTCACTTCAGCCACTGCATTTTATAGCAGTATGTTAAGGGAAAACGTCATCAATTTCAATTCTATTACGAAAGGCTAATCTGTTATAGACAGGGAGCAATTTCCACCCTGTACGTCTGCCCTTTTTAGTGGGTGTAGCGCACACAGAAGAAGAGGCAGGTATCTATCTGCAAGCGGCAAACATTTCAACCACTACTGCTAAATTCACTTGTACTTATGAGTCAGCCGTCACATACTTCTGCAGACGCATGTATAAATGAATCTAAAAGTTTTGCTTGTATTTAATTTCTTTGGGCAATTAAAAGTCATGCATAAAATCTTTTAAAACCACATCAAACCACTACAGTTCATTTTGGATTAAGCATTCAAATGAACTAGGCCAAAAGTAGGGCATGCTCATTTACAAGTTGAGAGGAAATTCAAGTAACAAACAAAAAACTTTTCTTTATATATGCCATGTGAGGGCTATGCAAAGTATGCAGTACTATGGAACTGGATATTCTTTTCGAAAAATGAGTTACTTCTGCTTTTTCCTCCTTCTCCTCTTTTTAGAATACTAGTTTCATGTTTGATCTCTTCCTCAAACGATCTCATTTAATAATACCAATACCAATTCTCATTTAAACACACCGGTGCATTAGCTAAGAGGAAAAATTCTTGGTGCCGGATTGCAAGCGTGAACTCCTACGCTAGCCCAATGGTGATTGCACAGGAGGAAGGTGCCTATGTTTTGCAGTGCTTTAGACAGTCCACATGAGAGCATTCTTAATGGGGAGGAAGGAAATGCACTAAGCAAGGCAGAAAACAAGAAACTGATGGGTCTGAAGCAGACTAATAAGATATTTAACTGTACCTCCTTCTCCTCTCAGCTCTTTTATTCCCATTCACAAATTCTCAACTGAAATAACGAACAGCAGAAGGGGAAAGGATTGCAACTAAAAGGTATTTCACTTATATTAATACTATGCTATTGCAGATGTGAATGTAACAGAAATTGCAAGATAAATCATAAATGGGATTAGAAAGCATTAACTACTGACAAAACAGGCAAAGAAAAGAGCTGGAGGAAAGGAATATTGTGCCACAGCCTGATGTTTCTTGCTCTACAACCAACCGTGCCTATTGATAAAAAGAAAAAAACAAAACACTTGAGGGGCAGCTCTGAATGCTCACTGTCAAGTCAAATAATTACACAGTATAGGATGGGGTGGTATTTTAAATAAGCACCCAACCCTTTCCATTTTAGAGATACACTACTTTCTTTACCATCTGATGTGTGTGGGAATAAACACTCCATATTATACTACAAAGTCTAGTCTCTAAATACACTACCACATGAGCTAGTTTTCCAAACAATGCAAGTGAATGCAAGTGAACTACTGGATGGCGTTGTGCTTTTTTGTTTTTGCATTATCAAAGTTATTCATTTATTCATCAGTAAGGCCAATAAAGATCAGTCCTCCCTAGGAAGGAATGCAAGGCAAATTTAACAGCGATCTTTTCCAGGAAGAGGGAAATTACTTGTGAGCATGACTGTATGTGTGAGAAAACAGCAGAGCACAGGTCTGCCAGTTGTACTTGGTTATTCAGCTCCGGTCATACACCAGAGCAAACAAGTGGTAGGTAAGGGATATCCATAGAGGAGGTCGTCTACAGCAGCAGATAGGTACCAGAAGGCGACTGGCTCTTAGTGACGTGGTACCGGCGCTGCTGTGCCTCAGCTTCTCATTCAGTCTCTATGCTGCTCCCTTGCTAGGGCAACGCTGCTATCAGCAAACACGAGCTAACTATAGTGGCAGAGTGTTCCGTCATGTCTCATCTCTGATACAGATTCTTCTGAGCAAAAATCTGCCAGTTATTTGGTTATGAATTACAATATATAACATCAGTTCAATGCCTTGAGAAAGACTCCAGGGAAACCACAACTAGGTCTAACTTTTACCAAGTGACAACATTAATGAAGAACAACAAGAGTGCATATGCTTTCAAGAGTTTACTCAAGGAAAAAAACAGCAGCACCAATGCAGACACCAGTATTTTATTTTCCATGACAGCAAGACAGTCAAGAATAGAGGTGCTAATACTTGTAAAGTTTATTCTTGCTATTTACATAATCTCAAAAACTTCTGTTCAAATAGTAGAAAAAACAAAAAGCGCCTTTTCATCTCAATCTTTTTTATTATTTTATTTTTTCTTTAAGTGGATGGAAGGACACAGCTTCTTTTGTCACAAGGAGAGAAAATGGAAAATACTTCATCTGAATTCTCTTCATGCAAAATCTTAAGTAGATGCCTATGGATTTTAGAAATCCTTTTAAGATAACAATTCTGTAGTCTATGCCTTTGTACTGCTAAATATAAAGAAGGACTATAAGTAGGCTTTTGCATATAAATAACTGATTTTCCATTTCAAACATAAGGAAAATTTGACATACAAATGTTTAGATGCTAATGAACATGTCATTATTCAAATTCAATCCAAATCTAATTCAATATTGCCCTTATGAAATTAGCTACATAATTGTCTATACATTAGATATTTTCTTCATTCATATCATAGTAAACTGGAAATGAAAGTTAAGATCTAAATCATTTTCTAAACAAGCATCTGAACCTGAAAGGAAGTGAATTAAAAAATAGATTGTCTAATTGATTTTTGTTGAACTTCCCTGATAAAAAGCAGATTAACTGCCAGACATAAGAATCTTAGATGACAGAATCTTTTAAGCGGATACACAATTTATATAGCAATTCTCACATAAAGAATTGTACTCATTCATTTAAATTGGTTCAAATTACTAACATAGATGTTTATACCACCTGAAGTTAAAATAAAGCAAGATTGAACAGTGAAAACTGTTTTCACAAAAATTGTTCGTGATTACATTGGTTTAAGAAACTCGTGTCGAACAACTAACTGTTCTTATTACACACTAATGACAATTTCCCAATATAAATGAAATATATACCTATAAATTAGAATAAAGCATGCCAATGGTTACACAAAAAGATTCATTGAAAATGCAGAAAACCAGAAAAACTGTATAAACAATATTTGTTTGTAACTATTGTTTAATAGTCTGAGAAAAATCTTGTTTATTTTAAAAACTAGTTCATTATTCAAGTGTTCAAGGCACATTGTTGAGAAGAAAATTATTACCTGATATGTAACAAAGGTCCTTTAAAAGTGGTCAGTGCTTTCTTTGCATTCTTTGGTTTGAACTCTGTTTTGTCATTTTCCTCTGATTTGGAAATTTGTTCTACAGAATTCATCTGAGTAAAAATGATGGTTATAATGATTAACTAGAAGCCTGGGTTACACACACCACAGATTCAAGCAAGTATTTCAAAGAATATGAGAAGGCTCATTTCAACCATTTATGTCTTACAGACAAAGCTTAATGTGTATTCATTCCCTGAGGATGTTCGAAGACCACTGCATAAAAAAAAATAGTATTAGAAGTTACATTATATATTAAACACGCACCACATACAATTTTTGCCTTTTTTTCCTCCCTACATCTTTTCCTGATGCTTAAGTTGGTTCTATTTGAGAACACCAGACAAGCTGTGGTGCTTCAAGTCTCAGTTCACAAAGTACAGATGTTACTCTTCCACTGCAAAACTTTTCAACACCCCAATGCAACCACTGCGACATAGAACAGAAAAAAGAGTAACAGCTCCACATTTCATTTCATTTAGAAGTCGCTAAACATATTTTCATTTCTTCTAAATGTGTCTGAACTTAAATTTAACACTGATTGAATTGATGTAACTAAAACTGCAGAGATACCTTAGGTTCTGAGGTTTTTCCTCTATTACATTAAGAAACCATATACATGTCAACAGGCCTCGATGCCCACCTCATAATTCTAGAGTTCTTTATTTTCAGTAAAGCACAAAATGGGGGGGGGAAAAAAATAGAGAGAATTGGAAAAATTAATGGCATGATGACTTGTGAAGACCAACTAGCTAAACAGTTTGCTTAGCTTTATGCTTATTTAATTCAAAATAGTGACAGAAGATACTAAGAGTATTCAGTTTAGGTAAATTATCTGAAGTATGGAAATTAAAGAAATGCAGTTTATAGAAGATAGATTTTTGTAAAAAAAAAAAAAAACTAAACACAAGGCAGTTTGATTTCATTTTTTATAATTGTAGTTATTTTAAAACATTGAGTAAATACACTGCACTAGTCATGTGTTGGGATTTATTCTACATAACTCTGATTACCAGAAAAAAAAATATTACTATGGTACACATTAGAAGTGGAATCTCTCTAGCCAAATAGAGGTATCTGTAGGAAAGGCACTTACAATTCAGTTTATTGCTCATGATTCCCTCTACTCTGTGGAGAGAAAAAGGAACTTTCTATGGGATGAGAGGAGGCACACATATGAAAAATAAATCAGATGAATTCCTACTGATGACAAAAATCTGCAGATAAACACTGGTAACAAACTAAATAATAATGAAGATGATGAAATCTCACAGGTCACTTGAAACCTGTCATTTTGGAAGCTGGTCTTATTCAAAATATTAGATTATTTATGAATAGCCAAGTACAAAAAAAAAATTCACACAATAAGGGACTGTTTCTGAAAGACATTTTGGAAGAGGACTCAACATTGAAGGAGCAAACAATGGTATACTTGCTGTGTTAGAAACGGACAATAACTGACTTTTCCCCCCCCCGAACAAGAACAGTGCCAACAATGGGATACAGCCCCAGATTTTAAAAGTATGTTAAAGTTTGGTCTTACACATCAATTAATTTTAAGGCATGTTTAGGTATAAACAATCTGCTTAATTCAAAAGTCTGAGCATTATCTTGATTATACTGTATAAAATAGAAAATACCATAAACCAAACCATCATTTTTAATGCTGAAAGGCTAAAAATACCATAAGCATAAAGCTGAAGTCAACCCAGCAAATAGGAAACTCATTAAATCAAATATTGAAGCTGCCTAGCACCAAAGCTAACTCTCATATATACAGGGATTATTCATGTTCCTATACCTGAGAATCAGATCTTAACACATGTGCAACAGCCAAAACAAGTTACAGTTTATCTGTCATGAAGTTACAACAGTTATGTAATGCTTCCTTCCGATCACAAACTCAGTGAATTTTTTTTTTTTTGAATAGATGGCCAAGTTGCAAGTGAGCAACATAAAGTGAGCCACGTTTCAAATGATTCTGACAAAAATTTAAAACATTAAATGAAATCAAAAGTATAATGCTAGTGTTCCACTCTGTTTTGTGCTTCATATTCCAAAACGGAATATGGCACTGGTGAATGAATTTCAGATGGTTTTCTGTTTTTTGTTTAGTTCTCTCCCCTCCTCCATTTTTAAAATCAAAATACCCACTATGATTGCATATTCTTAAGTGTAACTTCATAAAATTTTACGTAAAGCAATGCCTTTACAGATGTGGATAAACACCACTGCAGGAAAATTACATTTTCAACACAGGATTGATGGATTAGGGGTGCAACTTGTCCTGAGACTAAGTGATTACTTATGTGTTTATATTTCACCAGCAATTTCAAGAAGTTGCCATCTAGTAAGATTCAAACATATAACTGTTATTTTTTCATGGACATGCTGATTTAAGCATCTACAAAAACTAGATATATTTTAAGATGTCCGCCACAAGGTAACCCAAGATAAAAACACGCTAGTTAGAAAGACAAGCTTTGAAAATAATAAACAAATCTTTTAAATTTTACTACACAGTTCACTATATTCTAGAGATATTAAGTACTCAGTACACATTTGATTCATTCAGAAGCACAAAGCTGGTCTTAACAATCAAATCTGTTCAAACTAAGAATAAAGGCTGAAACCGTAATTATATCTTTCCATTTTACTGTGTACATACTTTTACTTTATTTTTTTCAGTTTAAAATAATATAAAGTAAAAGCCTGACCAGAAACAAAAATTATGTGTCTCTTGTCCTACTTTGCAACAATATAATTAGTTTTGCCTCAGGTTTCAGAGTTAGATACCTTTTTCTGATTAAGATTTTGCTCTTCATTCAGATCTCCAGTCTCCTTGGCATCAGTATCTATCTCTTCTTTACTTTCATGCTCATCTTCACTAGTGATGGGCCCATTTTCACATAAAGGCGTTTGAAAATCATCATCCACCAATGGAGGATAACTGTACTTGAAAGAATCCTACAAAAAAGGAGGTTTATAAAGGACCATTTAGGATGATGTGAAGTACATTCTCTAGCTTTTTTTTTTTTTTTTTTTAAACCGAAACACAATCTACTCATTTTATTATTTCAAATGTCTTGTAGGTTTTATTAGTCCATTTTACATTAGGTCCCTGTGCAGAAAACAGATGCTAACAATAGTTTTGATTTTATAATCACTAACAAGCAAACACAGTCACATAATACAGCTAATAAATCATAACAGCTTTTTATAGATTCATTATAGAACTGTAGAATCTGGTCTGTCAAGGATCAGCGTTCAGTGCTGAAGTTTTGTTGTTAGGTTTAAAAACATGTTTACTAGAACTACGACACTTTAGGATATGAAGAAATAGTCTCAAGTTGCACCAGGGGAAGTTTAGATTGGACATTTAATCAAGGCATAAACACGTCTCATCCTTCAGATTGAAGTAGTAGTCACAGACCTTTAGCTGAATGATTAAACAAATAGGTATTTACCAGCTCAAGCAGTATTCTATTAAGGGTCTGGTAAACAAGCTTAAGTATCACTAACAAATTAAGTTTTTGTTAAAAATTCCAGACAGACAGAAATAATACGGAAGGCTTGCAGAAAACAAGCATCCCCCATTTGCAAACATAGGGCAGAAACAGCCAGTTTCCCCTTAGCCACAGCAATAAAGAGCCTTTTCACTCCTTTCCAGCATACAGTGGAAGACTACGACAAAGTGGCCTTAATAAAGAGATGCTAAATTAGCTGCATATCTCACTTGGACACATTAATCCACAATGCTGGGTAATGTCAGCAGCTGAAAAAAAATCCCATCGCTGCAACAATTCAAAGCCTCACACTTCCCAGTCACAATCCATCAGTTTCAGTGACACTGGCTTATCTACTAACAGGGTCAAAGCCTCAGAGAGGTACACAAGACGGGTTTATTCAATGTTCAATGCATTCATTCCAAAGAATGATGGTTTTCTTTTATGGGAGATGCAGCATGTTGGCAAGAACAGTACAAATTTTAATCATAGCAGTGATATTTTCTAAGATTAGATGTACACAGAGGCCATGAAAACACATGCAAAAGGCCCAGAGATGTCTCAACTGACACAAATTAAATACTGACCTAAAAAAAGTGCTTCAAGAAAACAAGTTATGGACTACAAATTTAGAGAACCAGGTGAAGAGCACAGTATTCTAGTCGCATACACTGCTCAATCCTGGCACCAGTGGAAGGAGCGCTGAATTAACAAGGATGAACTGCTCACCTCTGACAAATTAAAAACTGGACAAATACACAAACTTAAAAATCCTACTGCACGTGCACATGCTTAATCTCACACGAAATAAATTGGCAATAAGTTTACCTGTCCATATAGAAAGGTGTCTAAAGAACCAGACTGTTTCACCATTAACTTCAAGAGCATATTCTTGTAGAATGTGAACTACAACGGATTGCAAATCCAGGAAAACACCAACTCCATATATATTAATAATATTTAAAGGGTATTAGAGACTGGCTTTTGAGCATGTGACCATAACTTCACAGACTGCTTATCACTGACTTGCTCCCAAATCTGTTGCAGGCTATTCCAACAAGTTCTCCAAGACAAACCTACTGTAAAGACCGTGAGCTCCATGCAGAGTAGACAAGAATCACTCAAAAGCCAAGTATGTGGTACATAGCCCCTCTTTGATTAGCAGCATGGAAACAGCCAAAGTGAACAGACACCGATGGGGACTTGGATGAAACCCAATAAGCAGATGTGCAGAGTCCTACAAAATCTACATTTCTATTTTCCATAATTAATGTTCTGGAGACATCTTAGTCCACTAGTTGTCCAAAAACAAATAGGTCATTTTCCTTCTTTATCAGCTGGGTTACAGGGGATTGAAGGATTTTCATGCTAAAGGAAAGCCTCAGATTTATCCTGAGCGATTCATGTCATGGCAAAAACAAAACATATTTGAAGACAAGCGGACAGATGAAGACGTTGAACAGTTCCCTTGACTGAGAAGAGGAATCAGCAACTCCACATTTAACACTACAAATTCTACTGCTACAAATGCATTTTTTTTTTTTTTAAATCCCAAAACTAGTCTCAAAAGTTCTTTCTGGACACCTAGATTACATAGCAAGTACTTTCCTCTGCATTTCCCCAAAGTAAACAGCCAAATGATCTGCTCCACTAGTTGCTTCCATCTGGCCAAACCTGGCTCTTCCAAGATGAATCCTATTAAGGATCAGCAGAAAGGAGAGTCTACTTATGGCTATAATACTAAGAACAAGCAAAGGACAAACAGGTATGCTGTGCTCTTCACCTGCACTGCGCGAGATGCAAAACTGACTATCTGCTCCTGAATGGGTAAAAATCAAAGATGACAAAACAAGGAAGGGGAAGAAGGGGGAAAAATGCTTTAGTGGAGAGTGAAGGAAATTAGTTTTTCCAAATCATATAGAATCTTAAAACAAACAAACAAAAAATCCTGTAGTCCTGTCAACGCTAATAGCAGTAGATGGACTCCCCCTTCAGACTTCAAGTTGTCTCAGAAGGAAGCAAGGTTGATCACATCAAGAAAAACTGCCTTCTCAGAAAAGATGTTGGAGATTAAATTAATACTTGTTAACAACACTTCCAGATGGTGACAGTTCCAAGGCAAAAAGTTCAGAACACACATCAAGTGGATAAATATCAAAGACACTCAATAATTAGATAAAACATCTGCTGGTACAAAATACAGAGCTTTTAAAAAGTAGGCATATGTTTTTCTGAAATTGTAAATACACTTAAGAGTTCTTGTCTAAGAAATATACTTCTACTCTACTAGTTTGTTACTGTCACTGCAACTGACTATCATAGTTAAGCACTTCAGGTAAACAGCCTCCAAGACTCTGGAACTTACTGACATTCCTAGAAGTTGGGGAACATGGAGCAAGCTTAGCCCCTATCACTAGCTAGCCCTGAGACATTTCAGGTTCAAGGCAGGATAAATGATAACCAAGTCCATATCAACAATTCAGGAGGATATTTAGCAAAGTCACAAGCTTCTTTCTTCAAAGAGGGAATTAGCTATCAGGTATGGCAGTATAAAAAGCAGAACCATGGCTTTGGAGCAGGATAAAAAACTTCAGAGGGCCAAGAAATCTATTTCCTTTTTTCAGAACTCGTAAACCAACACAATCTAATTCATCAGCAGGGGGAAAAGAAGAAAAGTGAGAAAAGGAAAGGCACTCAAAATGTAAAGATTTTTACTTATTTAAAGATCTGAAAACTACGTTTTTCTATGACTTGAAAGTGAATGATTAAAATCATTCACAAAACTAATTTCTGTACTCAGGACTGCAAGAAACCAAGTTCTCAAAAATAATCCACTTATTTGTGATTTACAAATCATTATTTTGACAGAAAAGTATCAATAAATTTCATACCCATTAAATGCCAAACTGCAACACCACGCGTATTATTTAAATAAGCGTGTCTCAACCCATCACAAAAGGGCCATGAAGTGTTAATATACTTACAGTTCCACCCATGTGAGGTGGCAGATACTCTCCACTGATGTATTCCTGCACATCACTCTTGTTTGTGAATTTTAACATGCTTATTGCATCTGGGCCAAGCCAACCCTTCACAATTTTAAAGGCAGCTTTAAAGGGGAAAAAAGGTATACATAAGTTGTCAAGGTTTTGGTTTTTTTTGCAGTATATTAGCAGACCTTACGAAACAGGTAAGCTATACTCCATAAAAAACGACAGCACCTGTTCTGACATATATATCATATCTATTATAACAGCGCAAAAAAAATTATTTTTTTTAAGGACAATATTTATGAAGACACACTTTTTTTTTTTATAGCAGAATGCAAACAGTCCACAGACTTTCAAAGGAAGAGGATGTTTGATTTTACCAATGACAATTTCTTTGTCTTGGGATTTAGGTTAGGAAGTAGAAAGGGGCACAGTGGAAAGCCATAAAGCAACTGTACTTCCAAATCTGAGTGAGGGAGATTGGGAAAGTTATATATATCTCTTCAAAGTTGAAATATTTTTCTGCTTTAAATGGCTCTTGTTTAGATTTAGAGTGCTTTTGAACATGATAGTTATTTCAGTGGTGGTAAAATATGAACATGGCAAAAAATACAGAGCTAGCACAAAAACGTATTTGCATGGCACAGATACAAGAATAACCTGCTTATCATACACATTATAGTTAAAGACCATTTACTGAAATATACACATCAGAATTTATGCATACTCCAATTGCAGTCTCCAGAGTCAGTTATCTACCTTAAATTGTACAACCTAGTCACTAGTGTTTGTCAATGATGATAGTATTCCTAAATCATGAAGCTATCTAACTTTGAAAGGATTACATTTGGAAACATTCAAGGAATTTTTATCAAGGTCCCTCAAGTTTTAAAGGTAACAGGATGAATATGGACTCCATTTAAAGTATAACCCAAAATTCAATGCTAGATGGAAAAATATCAGTGTGCAAGTTACATACCAACAGGTTTAAAAATGACTGTTTAACAAATCTAGCTGCATCTATACAGAAAGCTGAAAAATGCATCTTGTTCACAATAGTTTCAAGAAGTTATGATCTTGGAAAAAAAAATTGACTTACCATTCATTATCCATGGCATTTCAAAGATCACTATCTTTGCTGAAAAGGTAAAAGGAGATAATCTGAATATCAAACGTATGTCTTTCTCTGTCTAACAGGAAGTACAACAATAAAAGTCACACAGAGAAGGAATATTCATTTTTTTCAAAATGCCACATTTACTTCCATGTAGAAGCAATTAGTGCTTATTGCATGTACAAACCTCTATCAATTACTACTCAAAGACAGTAGTGTTTAAGTGGAAAATGGTTAACAAAACAGTAGTTTTACAGTTCACAGAATTTGTCCTGATGTAGAAAAGTAACTGCTTAATGAAAAAGAAAGAATGTTAATAGGTATATTCAGCATCTCCTCTTTCCAAACAAACCATTAGCAAGAATCTTCATAAATCTACACTTCTTCTCAGCTGTCTTTGTTCCAGGAGAGAAGCCTAAAAAGTTGGCGCTTTGACACAAAAACATCCTCAACTATTTTTTTAGGGTGAGTGACTGCAGGGTCCGTCTGAAAGGCCAGAGTGACCGCAGGTGTTGGGGCAGCGGCAGCCAGAGCAGTCGCAGGTGTCGGGGCAGCGGCAGCAGCCGGAGCAGTCGCAGGCGTCCGGGCAGCGGCAGCCGGTCTCCGTCGGCCACGTCGTGCACTTTCAAGAAGCCTCCAGAGTAGCAGAGCAGATACCCGATGCCAAGGGAGAAAAAGGCCCTGACGCTGTGCACGGCGTCTCTGCGGCTCTGCCTTCCGCAGGACACAAATAATGTTCACAATATTCTTAAATATGAACAGAACACACAAAACCTGAAACAATAATAGCGATAGGCTCACACTGGTCTGAACATCCCAAGGGTATTCCAAATCCTTAAGAGCTGTTATGCTGAAGGTGGGGGGAGAAGGAAAACTGAAAGAGGATGGGAGGTTTAGGAAGTAGCTGAGAATATCCTCCTGTTCCTCTTGTTTTCCAGGGACAAATCCAAGAATGCAATTGCTAATAGACTCCACAATATCACTTCCGAAGCATAAAAATAAATGCAGTGCTGAACACAGGCAATAGACTAGTTTCCCAGACAGCACTTTTATCATAACAAAAGCCAAGGTCACACAGAACAGTATAACAACCATCTTGATCCACCCCCCAGAGATTACCAGCAACACGAGAGCGAGAACAAACAGCAAATACGGTGTTGAGTAATATATTTCTAATACAAGACTCCGAAAGAGTCCTGCAAGTAGCCAAAAAATGAACATCATGATTAGCAATTACTGAACAACAGTTGTGATAAGTTCCGGTACAATCAGTACAATCAGATTGTGTCTCGCCCCACGTTGGGCGCCAAATGTAAACTGTTATGGTTTGGCTCAGCAGATAGCTGAGTTCCACACAGTTATTCACTCACCCTCCCCCCTCCCCAAATGGGACGGGGGAGAGAAGTAGAGAGATATGCAGTAAAATGCGTGGGTTGAGATAAATGCTATTTACTAAAATAGTAAAGAGAACAAAAGAAATAACAGTACATATATATATATATATATGTACACAAAGAGGATACACAGAGCAAGGGCTCACAGCCACTGGTGACCCTTCCTCCCGGCTAGCCCTTTCCGTAACCAAGAGCACCCCGAAATCCAACAAACCAACCACATGATGTTATATGGTATGGAATAGCTCTTTGGTCAATTTGGGTCAGCTGCCCTGGTCCTGTCCCCTCCCAGTTCCCAGCTCCTTATGCCCCCCTTAACTATTTCACTGGCAGAGGAATGCGGAAGTGAGTTATGTCCTCGGCTCCGCTCAACACTGCCAGGATGTTATCAGTATCTCTGAGGCCACAAGACAGCTTCATATTAGACACTATGAGAAGCGTAACTTCTGTTAGAAACTAAGACACTCCAATGTCAAAAATAAAACAAAAACATTATGTTGCAGCAAACTGAAATCTAATTTTCAAAGTTTAAGCAGTTACTGTTACAGAGCTTCAAAATTTACAGAAATTTTCACCTAACATTTATAACTCATGTACAATGAGCTGGCAAAAATAATTCAGACATTATCTATCCATAAGAAACTAGCAGGCAAGTGTGGAGATTTTTTTCCAAGCACACATACAAACATCTTAATTTGTTCTGAGGAAGCACACCATGGCTACTGAAGGTTTGCTACGGTCAGTATTCTTTTGCTTTCTGAACACTACTAAAAGACAGCAACTGTTACACAAGTTTCCAAAGCTTTCCACATAACAAGAAGCAAGGGAGAAAAAGGTTAATTCAATTCAATGTGCATAAATAAATGAAACAAATTCTTTGAATGTCATGAAAAGCCAGCTGATTTTGAATGTCTTGTAAATAAACTTCACATTCGAAGTTGTGCTTACTCTTACGAGCACAATCATACTCCGAATCCATAATGTCAAGATGTTCCATGCAGTTAGGCTTTATCTAAAAATCTAATCTTACCTTACGGTAAAAACACTAAATTACAAGGACAAGACTTTAATATATTTCTAAATACCAGATAAAATGCATGCAAAAATAAATAGATAGATAAAAACTCTTCCCCATCACTCGCAATGTTCTCATTATACAAGTCCATAGTGCTTAATGTCTAATATACAAATACTTACTGAGGAAGTTTGGATAATAATCTGTAAAACAGTTGACAATAAACCGAACAAAGTCCAAGTCCTAAAACAAAAACACAGAGTAAATGATGTAAATCAAAACATTAAAACACAAGCTTAAATAAGATAAAGCATTTAGTGAATAGTACAAGATACTAAATATCTTGTAGTCATCTGTATTCCAGTTTTACAATATCACAAACATTATCCAAATCCTCCTGCAATGCTTTTCACTTTTAAACTGTTGCAGAATTGTGGCCAAACAAGTTTAGCTTTATGATGTAACAAAGAAGTTAACAGACTTATTATCAACACAATAAATTAGCTATCTCAACTACTGCAGAGTACCGTCAAGATCTAAGGTGTACAGGAAACCTTTAGCACTAGAGAAGGTTGATCACTTTTAAAGCCTTACAAGTCAGAGCTAAACACAATGAAATTTTGACTGAATAACTGAACTTACATGTTGTTCAATAAGTAACTGCACTCAGAAACTACTGGGGGGAAAGGCAGTCTTTTAACAGAATTTTTGTTTTTTGTATTAGTTAGTGCTATGCAGAAAAGTTATACAGGCAGCACCCAACAAAGCTACTTACACACCACCCATTTTAAAAGCGCTCTCATCCAATG
Source organism: Penelope pileata (assembly GCA_013396635.1). Lineage (NCBI taxonomy): Eukaryota > Metazoa > Chordata > Aves > Galliformes > Cracidae > Penelope > Penelope pileata. Next base: position 28,866 of record WBMW01004807.1, on the reverse strand, counting down.
AGATGCAGGACAGAACCCAGTGCAAATGAGTTACCGCTGCAAAATCCTGCTGTAATAGCAGTAACACAAAGGGCAAAAATACATTTTACGAAACATATAGACAAGACAGCAAAGGGATACCTTTACCACAATAAACTACTTTGAGGTGGGAAGCTTGCCCTAAGTACTCATATTTTCCCCAGTATTTCTAACAGAAATACCCACTACTACAAAGGAGACTTTCAGAAGCAGGAGAAAACACTATTGACAGAGGACCACAAAGCCTGCCGTAAGAACAGTAAAACACTATGGGGAACTGGCTCTGAAGTGATATAAACACACTATTATAACATTTACAGATAAAGTGATGAAGAAAAGCTGTGTAAAAAGGATTGCCCACAACTTGAAAGCCTCATTAGTAGCTTCAGTAATTATAAATTAACTGAAAGCTCGGATATCTTTAGAGGCAACAGATAGCATTCTGCACAAGTATTTATCTCAACTGACAGCTCCTTGTACCAAAACAGTATCTATCACCTAACAGCATAAACACAGTGATAGATTTCCAAGTAATGATTAGAGTCTCCTGAGCATTAACGAGCACACCGCTCTTATTTCTGCTGTCTACCCAAAAGCAATACTATTAACTATAAGAAGGTTGGATCCATTATTTTGATGAAAGTCTGGAAATAAGAAGTTAGATTTGAGCAGACAATTCAATAACTGCATCAGTTCTAGCTACCTGAAATGCTGCAATGAGGCATGCACTGTGAGAATTACCTGACTGCATACCAATGAGAGAAGCTGACACGCTAGATGAGACTATAACAACAATGGAACAAACAAATGAAACATGCACTGCAAAAGAAATTAAAACCTCAAGCTCTTTTAGAATAAAATATATCAATTACTCTACATGGCTAGGAACAGTCATTAAAAATTCGTAGCAAAGCAAGACTGTGCAACGAAAGACTTACAAACAGCACTTGCTGAGACTGTCTCTGGGAGTCTCAAAACCCCAAATTGCAAAACTGAATTATCCCACACTTATTTGCAGTAATGTGTTCTCAAAAACTTGTGGTCCTGCATCACATGAGTGCAAGGTCCTAATGCAATACTGGGTTTTGCTCATTTTAAAAGGCATTTAAACCACATCAACAAAAAAAAAAGAAAGATCACAGGTTCAATCTAACGATAGGTAACATCTCCACCTTACAATCTGAAATAGTTTAGATTCTGAAAGAGGATTCTAGAGTACGGATTTCTCTGCTGAGTTCAGCTGAAGAGAACAACACAGAACTCTGTAGGCAGATACTCAAATGTCATTTTCAGAACAGATGATCAAAAGATCTCAGCTATTGCACCTACAGGTCTGAACGCTTCACCATTACTCCATTTTCTAGACCTCACTCTTGACAGATTTTGATATGCTGGGGAAAAAAAAAAAAAGGCAACAATGAAGCCTAAACTGTTGAGGATGAAGCAGCAACTATATTCACAATAAAAGAGGGCTTGGCCTATTGCCTCTTGCGTGCTTAAAAATTAAGTTCCACTACTGGCATCCATAACAATTGGCAAATCAAGCTGGTAAGTAACTATTATACAGGATCAGTTTGGCTGTCATTTACCAAATTAAAAGTAAGTTTTCAGCGCAGTCTACAGGAGCACATAGTAATACTGAACAAAGTTTAATACATAAGACAGAATTTCAGAAACTGCTTATGTCTTGGGAACAAGCCTTACATATTACTGCTGTGAACAACTGTTAGGTCACTGAGGTTTAAAGGACTGCACAGGGAATCCTCTTCTTCAACAATGAAGGAAACCGAGATTAAATAATCCAGAAAGCAACTGGAGAAAACAAACATACTTACTATGTGACTGATTCCAGTTTCAGCCATGTCAAATACCACTGTTAAGGGCTTTCCATGATCTCTCTTGGCATAATGTTCTAACCAGAAGGCTACAAGTTTCTTTTTCTCAAGTTGCTGTTTCTGATCTCTTACATGAAGTTTCACTTTGAACCAAACTTGGGAAAAGAAAGGAAAAGAAACAAAAAATGAAACAGCAGAAGCAAAATTAACAAAACACATTATTCTCATATCGATACAAGATGCATTGTGAAATTCATCAATGCCTCCGTGTCTGTATTCTACATTTCTAAGGATTTTGTGGTGACACTGAAAAGCCAGAGGAACAACTGCATATTTTTTTTGACATTTTTTGTAAAAAATGAAAAATCTGAAAATACCAAGAATTACAGCAGACAAGGAACAGGAAAAACACTTTTCATTAATTGTTTAAGGACTCTTACTACTTATCAAGAACATTAATTCATTATTTAAATTCAGGCAGTCCTCAGCTATTGTAACCTGGATGTATTCTGAGCATTGTGGTGATTCTGTTTCCTTTTCTGCTTAAATTTTCTATACTTTTGAAGTTGGCATGTTCTGAAAAATAATTTATACATACAATATTGTAAATTACATTACAAGCAACAGATCTTCCTAAAATAAAACGAAGGAATCCAGAAGAAAAGTAACATTACTTAAACAAAAGCCTGATGTATATTCTTCCAGAATAAGAAATGAGTTATGCACAAACAAGTTTCTCATGTAAATAGTAGATTTCAAAGCAACAGACTTCATAAAAATGCCTGAAACCAAACGATTGATTATACAATGAAGTGATAAAAGCAGTACTCAGGGGTCCCAACATGAAGAAAAGTCTTCGTTCTTGGTACCTCTGCAACAGAAAGACAAGTTCTAGAAATAATTGTAGACGTGCTACTGTTTTTCTCTGTTTTACTTGAAGTCAATTTTTTTTTCCCATCAATGTCTTTCACTTCCTTATCACAAGTTCATTCTATGAATTGCATGGACGAAGGTTTTTCTGGAATTCTCTAATTTTAGTATTTCAGAAAGAGAATATATTCAAACATAGGACTCTTGTGAAAGAAACGGATAATTTTCAAAGAATTTGTAGTTTAAAATATCTATTTCACTATTTAGTGAAAATGGAACATAAGGCCCAAGAAACATTTCTCAAGTGCTGACTAACCAGTAACTCATAACTATGACAGAATCTGAATTTGCATGCTTAGATTCTAAACCAATAACATTCACAGAAGAAACATTTGGAGAATAAAAAATTGAAATATTAATTATCATTCAGCAATGATGAAATCAGAAATCATTATTCAATGATCTGACTTGCACATTCTTGTCATGAAACAATTTCACAGTTTTCTCAGACCAACCAACAAAAAAAGTCATGCCTTACTACACTTTTCAATCTCACTAAATTGAACCACCCAGTATAATCATGTTCAGCCTCTCAAATAAGTGCTATAAAAATGCATTGTCACCACTTATCCTTGATTATTTACCTTAGGAAGCTGTAAGAAAATCGTGAGCGTAACAATGCATCAACTTCTCTTAAAGCACTTTTATCTTACAATGATAAGAAAAGGTACTTGACAAAATATAGCCCTGGAATGTAAGCTCTACTTTCCTGGTCATAGTATTATTAAAAAACTAGTATGTTAGTGCTTTAAACACGGTCATTTCTAAGGGACTCGATTGTTAGTTTATTTTATATATTTATTTTTTAATAGTGTTAAAGGTTATTTATTCTTAATTGTGTGAGATGTTGTACCAAATTAACTTACAGAAAATTATATTGCCCATTTACCACACAATAAAACTCAGGAATTTCAGTACTTCAGAAAATACTTACTGTTTCAACTACACATCTTATTCCTTATTGCTAAGTTAATCATACAATTGGGGAGTTCATTCTCCAAGAGTTTTCAGCTGCTCATGCTATTACTGAACATTCCAATGTCATGAGAACACAAAACAAAAACCTGCGAATCACTGCAAGTATGTGAGAGTGTGGGCTGCAGAAAAGCAATGTTAAACCACTGCAATGATCAACATTTATTGTCCTCATATACTCAAAGTAGATACAATAATAAAATAAGATAGAAATAACAAGATAGAAATAACGTGTTTCAACAGGGAAGGTAAAAACTCCACTGACAATTAGAATTAAAGGTTTATGATTTTTGAAAATTGCTGACATAGTTTGCTTATTCCGGTTCTGTGATCCAAAGAGATACTGGAAGTTATCAACTTCTCATCACTTTTAGCAAAGGCAGTAGCCAATACCTACCTACTTCTATTTTTAAAACATTTTATTTTCAAAATAGATCCTGCTAAAATACTGGGGGGGGTGGGGGGGGGGAAGTAATTAAGGATGACTGAATATTATGTTTTGTGTAACTTACATAATTTATAGCCTTCTTTATCATATCCATGCAGAAAGAGAGCGCCACTTTCAAACAACCATTTTGGAAGAACAGATTCGGTCAAATCTGCAAAGCCAAACAAAAGATTATTTAGCAGATTAACAAATCACATTTCAACTAAAAATGCGAAAATTCATCAACAAAATACAAAAATGTCTTAATAAACCACCAAGGCATTTGATAAATAAATGCAAAAATTGCACTTATTTGGGAACTTCACTATCTCCTTCCTCTCATGCTGCATAATAGGATCTGTTTAGGTAGAGATACAAATATAACTTCAAGGGAAGAAAAAATGCTGCAAATGTTTATTTTTTTGTCCATATCTGCAGCCTCTCTTGTTCTATTCTTTCTTAAATCAGACTGTGAAGTCTTATAGATGCAGTTAATCCTCAAAACACTCTTACAAAACGAAAACCGCATCTGTTCTATCTCGAGTGTCAGGTCACTGCTGCTGTGGCAAACAATTGTAGCAAAACATCGGAGACCTGAATGTTATTTAAATATTATTATTAGTAGTAGACTAGTAGAGGTCCTTCCTAGCAAACAAACAAACAAAAAAAAGACAGTTACTTCCTAGCATCCCCTTGCAATAGACATATGGAAATATAATGATATAATGAGATGATATAAGCAGCAAAAGTTTTTTTTTTTTTTTTTTTTAAATTGAGTTGAAAAAAAGCTCTTGTTTAGCACACTCTGTAGTATTTATACAACCTTTAAGAGCAAGAAGCTTAAAGAAATGACATATACAGATTAGATGTAGTTCAACAGGACACCAACATACACCACCAGGAGAATTACAACATAGCTTACCATTAACAGTATATTCTTTCCTCCACTGAAAGCTTTCATCAATCATCTTTAACGTATCATCAACAACATCGTGACGCCAAATCAGATAATTTTCAACCCATTTATCATCTTGCTGGAGTCTTTCCACATCTCTAGAATCGTACTTATCTGATTTATCTAGCAAATAAATGAATTATTGTAAGAATATAGCATTTGCAATAAATATGTGAAAAAGAGATTTGTCAAGTTTCAACACAAGCATCTACTAAATGTACAGGATTTCTTTTGGAGTCTCACAATTTAACAAAGAAGTTTTCTATTAATTTCTTATCCTGTGCTATCTGTTGTGAAGATACGGAAGAATAATATTGGGTTACTTTCACTAGAAAAACATTCCGTGAATCTTATTCAAAGAAAAAAAAAACATTAGAAATCAAGAAGATAGGGGAGCCATCGGAGGGAAGTGTAGTTTTCCAAAGACAAAACCAAGTTTCTCCAGTTAACACATAAATAGGTATATAGTCTAAGCCTCTGTGTGTCAGTGGGTGCATGTACAGCAATAATTAGTAGTTCAAGCTGATGCCTGTAAGTTAGACAGCACAAGCACGACAGACCACGTCAGAAGAGACAAAAATGACAACTTTTGACCAAGAGCATATTTACCTGTTAAGATGAAACAGCAGTTGCTGCTACTCCTTGCTGTATCATTATTTATCCCCAGCTTGGTTTTTGTTGTTGTTGCTGTTTTGGTGGGGGTTTTTTTGTTTTTTGTTTTTATAAACAGGAAAGTTTGCAAAATACAAATGCCTAAGTGAATCTACTTTTCCTGTAGATACGCTTAAAGAACAGCTCAGTTTTTAGATCAACGTTCCTGTTTCTCCGAACATTCCAATATCACTGGAACGTAAATCAAACAAGAACCATAGAAGCAGGCTTCTGAAGCCCACAGACACTGATAAGCATCTCTTTGCTAACCACCAAACCACACAAGCTCTTTTAACTATTCACTTAAACTGGTTAGTGATCTGTCTCCTTTGCAGTTAGCATGAGAAATTCTAAGAATGGTTCTTCATTAGATGTTAATTTGCGCCTACCGAAAAACTGTTCCTCTCTCAGCACCAATAAATTCAAACTAACTACTTTCAGGCTGAGCCATCCCAATTTAAATAAGTATTTATAACAGGTAGTGGATGGTTTAGGGATACCTATTTCAGACACCCTAACTCTGAGGAAGATGTTAAGAAAAACACACCATTACATTCTGCTAATATTTTTAGTTTTACTGTCCTACATGTAAAGATATCACCTACTTCACTGATTTTTTAATTTATATTCTGAGCTCCCTGCCACACAATCAATTTAAATGTAAGAATACACTGACTTTAAATGCATCCATCCACTAAGACTTGCAGTTGCATTTCCCCCACTGCACCTTATCACACCTGACTGCTTCTCACACACATCGCTTGTTCAGTTTCCTCTTCTTCATGTTTCAAGTTTGTTCCCCTTGATCCCATCCCACCACCTTACCTTGTTCCTCAGCCAAGCCTTGAGTCAAATCCCACTTCCTTAGTTCCCTTTCTGCTCCTCTCTGCCCATCAGCCTGTCAACTCACTAAAAGCCCTTTCAGTTCCTTCTCCAATCATTTCCATAATCACATCAGACAACTTATTCCCTATATTCTGACCAAGCCCAGGTCTGAGCATCCAGCACATGGAAGACTGAAATGCCGTTCAACTTCTCTGTGGATCTAGGTCAACCACAGGCAGAACAAGTTGCAAAGATTTTGCATATTTCATTCTGTGAAGTCTGAACTGCTTATTTGAAATTTGATTATTCCTGAAATGATTTATGACTTGGACCATTATCACAGAATCACAGAATTGTAGGGGTTAGAAGGGACCTCTTGTCTGAGAGAGACTAACAGTACCTAGTTTCAATTTACAATCAAAAGAAAAAAATAAAGAGAGAGATTTCTGCAAGTCTCCTCAGTCCTAACTCCTGCTCACGCCATGGCTATTTCAGAAGTTCAAACAGGTCATTAAGTCAAGTTTTGAAAAGTCAAAAAGAAAATTCCACAACATCTTCTGGTGTAATATGCATTTAATCCAAATCCCCTTCAAAGATACTGTGATATACCGTAGTTAAGCTGGCACACTCACGGTGAGCTGAACTGAGGGAAGCGTTGGCTTCTCTTAGCCTTGGCATAAATCAGCTATCCCTCTACCATGCTGGCAATCCATACCATTTATGACCACTCACAGCCACAGCAAACCAGGGCTTTGCAAGACCCTCACTTAACATCAGCATTACATGCCCAGTGCCCGAGCTACCGTCAGCTGGGTTTTAGTACGCCCAACACACGCTAGCTTACAGTTAAGGACGACTGCAGTTAATAAGCAAAACAACTGCGTGAGATCCATTCTGTGTGTTCCCTATTTGTAAAAGGGATTCAGGTATCATGTAATTAAAGAAAAAATACACACACCACTAAGTAGAAACTAAAAGGATTCATTCCCTGCTCCCCCCACCCCCCCCCCCCCCA
>WBMW01004807.1:0-14409 GCA_013396635.1 Penelope pileata | reverse complement strand
CGGCTGTTGGGGTAGGGGGAGGCGGGAGGTGGAGTTGGGCCCGGCCCGGCGTAGGGCTGCGGCTGCGGCGCGGTCAGTGCTTGTCTCTGTGCTGGGCGGGGGGCTGCGGGCGGGCGGGGGCGCGACCCGCCCCGTGCTCTGCGCGCCGGGNAAGCGCCGCCTCGTCTCGCCGATCAGCGCGGCCTTGTCCTGGCGCTGCGAACGACAAACGGGAGGGAGATGAAAGGGCCCGGCGCGGCCCCTCACCCCCGCGCGGCCCCCTCACCCCACCGCTCAACGGCCGCTCAGACACCGCCGCCGCACCCCCCGCGCGGGGGCTGCCGGGAAGCGGGGGAGACCGCGCGGCACAAGCGGGACCCTCACCTCAGCCATAGCGCGGCGACGCCGCCCGAAACAGCGGCGACAACAGCAGGGCGGCAGGAAGGAACGGGGATGGAGAGCCGCGTGACCCCGGGGGGCGGGGCGCGGAGAGGGGGCGGAGACAACGGTAGGGGGCGGGGCCAGAGTCCACCCCGGCAGCAGGCACCCGGCAGCCCCGCCTCGCTTCNCGTGGCCAGAAGGTTTCGGTTCCTCGGACCTCTCGGTGCACGGGTGCCTGACGCCGACCTGCTCTGCGGTACCGGAACAGCCGCTGCCCTCGTGGTCTCAGATCGGGGCCTGTAATCGCTCTGCAGTGTGCGGTTTTAGTTCGGGATCAGCACAACTGCTCACACAGCGATTCAGTTCCTGTTTTGGTTTTGTTTTGCAGACAGATCTTCTAGCCGGGCTGAAATTTCCACAGAAAGATAAACCTGACGAAAATGCAGAGGAATACAGTTCTCTTGTAGGGAAATACACAGATAAATAAAGATGCTTCTGAGTGAGCAAGAACATCTCCTGTCCTACAATGGAGAAGTCCTCGTGTTTCAGCTGTCAAAAGCAAAGCACGCGGAGGGAGCAGCTGACAAAACAACAAAGCTGTGTGTCAGGAGAATGGCATTTGACAGAGACACTAAGCTGTTTGCTCAGAAGTCTTCTGGAGCATTTAGCATGCAAGCCAAGCACTCAGAGACTGGAATTGTAGGTTGTAGCTGCACGGCACATTCCAGAACAGGGATTATTCTTCCCTGTGTTTTGATGAAAGTGAAAAAACGGCACGACGTCTTCAAGTATCTTTTACTGTTGCTTCACAGCTCCAATCAGTTTGAGCAGTCCTGCCGTTTTAAATTGGATTATGAGCTGAAAGAGGACGTCAGGTTGTTTGCTGGTCCCTCAGTCCTGTGGAGGCACACCAACAAGCTGTTCTACATCTCTTCTGACACCCGCACGGTTCTTAGTGCTCCTGTTCAACTTTCTTCTGTCGTGTGGACAGGTGAAATTGAGGGTGAAGGCACTGTTGTGTTAGGGATCAGAACCGCTTGCCTGCCAGAGGCTGAAGATGAGGATGAGTTTTCCTCTTCAGATAGAGCCATCTGGGGCAGTGAGTTCTTTGGATACGCGATTGAAATGCAAAAAATGCTGACTGGCACATGCTTCATGCCTCATGCTTACAGCAGAGTGGTGTCTTCTGTCTGTGTCTGCAAGAGTGAGATACTGAAAAAATGGCTCAGAATATCAGTTGTCGCCATCACCCACAAGAATCAACTGATCTGGTTCCAAGATGGTGTCCCTAAAGGTGTCTGTGAGCTTCCTTATGAGAAACCATGCTCAATAAAAACAGCTGTAACCAGTGGCAATAATTTCCTATTCGTTGTGTCTTTTGCCTCAGGGAATATATGTATTATACAGAGAGAGAACTTCCAGGTATTTGTGGCTTTAAATAGTTCCCTTTTACTACTGTATCTTCCTTTTTGTGTATATTGTCTGATCTGAAGTGAAAAGCTTCATTTAAGATCTGTTGCTTTTCTTTGCTGTCACTTCTGTTCAAATAACCTGTTTTAAGTATATGGTTTTTTGCTTTGATTGCTTTCTTTTGAAAATAAGTTCTGGTTTCTAATATTTAGTACTACTTTTTATGAGTCTGATGCAAAACTTCTGTTAGTCAAAAAATTCCACAGTAAGAGAACTTAAAGTTGTAAGATAGCTATGAATGTGCTTCCATAATTTGGCTTAAAATCACAGCAAACTTGCATCATTGTAGAGCATAAACTTCTTGGAATTGATAAGCCTTTTGAGTTTCCCTTCCCAGTTCCAAAGAACATTGTTTCCCTGAAATTACAAGAAGGGTCCTCACTTTTTTTCCCGCCCTAAGTCAGTAGAGACAAAGTTAACTGCTAGGTTTTTGTAATATTCAGTCAAGAAGACACGACTCAAGAAATGGAAGTTTGTTTTATCTGGTCCTTAGCATTTTATGAATATAATTACTGTACAAATTTAGCTCTACCTCTCAATTCTCTTTGTTGTGTATAGTTAACGTATATTTCTGAATGCCAAAGTTTTGATATCTTTAACTGATCTGAAAGTATTAACAATTCTAAATTTTACTGCATTCAGCTGTTCATCTGAGTACACTGAAAGTTGCAATCTTCTCTGCCACCAGTATTCTGGGAAGTGATCTTTAAAGGAGGTTTTCCCATTGTTACACGGGTTCTAAAGGATGGATTAGGAGTGAGAGATTAAAACTTTCTAAAAAACTGTATTCTAGACACTTGAACAGGGTGCCTCGTTCTGAAAGGCAAGCTATCATCAAAATCACACACAAAATATATTCAAATATATGTATTTTGAAACCTCTTCTACTGTAGGTTGCTTCCAAATGGCAGAAGGTGAAGTCCGTTCTGGTTGATGATTTTGTTGGCTCTGGAACTGAGCAACTGCTGCTTCTTTTTAAGGATGACTCCAACACAGATGCATTAAATACGTTTAAAATAACGAATTTTGGAGAGGTCAACTATGAAGTAAGTTGAGCTTGCCTTTTCTCAGCTGCTCAGTCTGTACTTAAAAAATGTGAGAAATGATTAAAACAGTGGTGCTAAATGAAATGGATGTGTGTTGTGAAATGCCCTGAAGTTTGACTATGAGACTCGCTGTTTGGATCATGATGTGAGTTATCTGAAGAGATGATGCTGCTTCCTGGACAGCGTTCTTTTGGGAACATGGTTGAAAATACTTCAGATATGTAACAGGTTTTCTACAATGCTTAGCTTTTAGTTAAGAAAATTAAGGTCATAGTGGATGTTAATTATCATCTTATAATTGTTTTGTTTTTTTTTTTATGTGCTATCAATCCCTAATTGCTTTCAGAAGATATTTCTTTTAAATTGCATATGATTATTTTTCTGGATTGCTTCCCTCCGCCTTTTTTTCTTATTTTTTAAATAATGATGTGTAACAGCCTGTACTTTACTTTCAGCTTTTTAATTATATTTGCTTTTCTTCTTTAGAGTGGTATTAATTATAAAGACGATGTTCCTGCTGCAGAAGGATTGCAAGAGAATGGTTTGCTTACCGTCCAAGCTCTTGAAACAAGACTACAGGTTTGTGCTAAACAGATCTGCCTCCCTATTTTCTCCAAATTACTTTTCTGTGTCATTATGTTATCTAAGGGGTGAGGTTAATAATACTGTTTTTATTGGAGAAGTAGTTCAGGGAGAAATTAATGTTATTAAGTATCCGTTCTTGAATTGGTGGTAGTCTGTGTTTCAGTTCTCTTGGCTGTTGTAAATGCATTTGGGTAATTGGAAGGATCTAATTTAATTTTAATTAAAATTTTGTGATAATTCTGAAGCCATCTTATAAAAGCTTTGTAACAGTCACTTTACTCTTCAATGTTTAAGTGCTAGTTTCATAATATCAGAGTGTTTACTTCTTTTCCTCAGCATTACATACTTTTAGATAGTGCAGTGCCAGGTTTCCAGACTGCTGATGAATAGCAGTTGTTCCTGGAAGAATTAACTGTTTCTTTGTCTATGGACAGTCAAGTTGGCTTTTAATTCTGCCCAAATTAGGGACTGTTATTATTTCGCCACTTGTTGATGTTTTTCTTCCTGTTACTAGCAATGTTATTAGCATAATATTGCAAAATAGAGTGAGTGAAATTAAAATCCTTCTTTTAATTAGCATCATATAAAACATGCTGGGGAAACTTGTTAGAGTATAGATGACGCCAAGCTGTGTGGTGCTGTCAACACACCTGAGGGATGGGTTGCCGTCCAGAGAGACCTTGGCAGGTGCAAACAGTGGGCCCAGGAAAACCTCATGAGGTTCAACAAATCCCAGTGCAAGGTCTTGCACCTGGCTTGTGGCAACCCCATTATCAGTACAAGCTGGGGGACAAAAGGATTGAGCACAGCCCTGCCAAAAAGGACTCAGGGGTACTGGTGGATGGCAGGTGGCCCTGAGCCAGCAGTGTGCCCTCACAGCCCAGAAAGCCAACTGTGCCCTGGGCTGCCCCAACAGCAGCGTGGGCAGCAGGGAGAGGGAAGGGATCCTGCCCCTCTGCTCTGCGCTGTGAGACCTCACCTGGAGTGCTGTGTCCAGATGGGGAGTCCTCAGCACAGGAGAGACACGGACCTGCTGGAGGGCGTCCAGAGGAGTGACACAAAAGTGACCCAAGAGATGGAACAGCTTCCTACAAGAACAGGCTGAGAGAGCTGGGGCTGTTCAGCCTGGAGAAGAGAACGCTCCAGGGAGAGCTGATAGCAGACTTTTGGTGTCTAGAAAGGGGGGCTGTAAGAAAGAAAGGGACAGATTCTTTAGATGAGTCTGTTGTGACAGGACAAGTTGAAATGGTGTCACACTAGAAGAAGGGAGATTTAGACTGGATGTAAGAAAAAAGTTTTTTAAGATATGGATGATGAAGCACTGGAGCAGGTTGCCCAGAGATGTGGTGGGTTTTCCATCTCTGGAGACACCCAGGGTCAGGCTGGACGGGGCTCTGAGCACCCTGACCTAGCTGTAGGTGTCCCTGTTCATTGCAGGGGAGTTGGACCAGGTGGCCTTTAAAGGTCCCTTCCAACTCAAATGATTTTATGATAAGTGACTGGTGGGAATATATCAATGCATCTGCTAGTGAAACTTGAAGATACAGCTTTCTAGTTTTCATTCTGTTAGTAAACATTCAGCATGCACTCCGAAAGGTCCCTTAGCAGTATTGTGTGTGGTTACCTTGGTGTGAAGTAAGTGGATAGTAATTGTCCAAATAGGAAAATCATTTAAAACAAACAAAAAACACTAACAAATTTCAAAGATAACATAAATCATGAATTAAGTCAATGATGTAAGGATGTTGTTAGTGTGCTTAGAGTGCAAGTTTAGTTTAGCACTGAAAGAAAGGGAGGACTATAATCCATTAGGAAAAGACTGAAAAAGATTTTTCTGTTTTCTTCTAATTACAAAAGAGATATCTTGAGGTGATATGTAGCTTCCAAGAGACAAAAGCTGCTGTTTGGGTAACACAGAACAGATTTTTTCCTTCCCGGAAGTCAGAAGAAAGCAGTTGGGTTCATCTTGAGAACCTCTTTAGGTCCCTTCCAACCCTACGTTTTTACAGTTCTTCGCCTTGCTCACTAGAGGCCTGTTGGCTTTTACAAACGAAAGTGCAAGTTTCCTTCACAATACATTATTTCCTGATTTATTTTGTGTAGTCATATATTTTAAACATGATTTATAGCTCCTATAGTCGTTCCTTAACATTACTTTATCCCTCTGCCAAACAGACATTAGTTTCCATCTCTTACTTTTTGCTCCTTCCACTTTCATCATGAAGATTGTCTGCCCTGCCACTGACTGCTGAATGTTTTATGTAACTCGTCTTTTGACATTGTTCTTTTTGTGCACCAACTAGCTTTTGCTTTACAGCTTTATGAATCTGTGTTAGGATCAAATGAATACTCTGTTTTGCACATTCTATTGGTTTTGATAGAAGCAAGCCACTGTGTGGAGATCTTATGTATCATTTGCTGATAAAGTCCTTCTGACAGATGTGGATTCCTTAAAAAAGGAAAAAGTGGCAGATCTCTAATTTTCAAAGTCACATGCTAGCACAGGCACTGTAAGAAAGTTGAAAATCCTCTTATTTTTTAATGCTCTAAATCTTTAGTATTGCCATGGTGATGAATTTAGAAGTAGGTGCACATATGATTTTAGCCTTAATGTTGCTTCCTTGCTGAGATCTCTGCTGTTCTGTATGTTTCCCTGAATAGTAAACTGCTGTTGCTGTTTTTCTGTCATCTGATGTATAGGAATTTCAAGGATGATTGTTTTGATGCCATAGTGCGTGGATCCTGCTCAGTTTGGAAATTTCCAGAAGTTATTTAGTTATTAGTTCTTTTGTCATCAAAATTCAGGTCCTCTCGAAATTTGTAATCAAATCAAGTGTTGACAGCCTCTATGGTATCTCCTATTTTAGGGCAAAGCGAAGTAGCAAATGGGGCCTTTTCTCATACCTCTGCCACCCCTAAATATTTTACACCTGTGTAGCTGTTTTTGAGCTATATGGGAACTGTGGTAGTTACACGCCACAGCGTTGAAACATGCTGCATTTAAGTTATACACAGTAATGCGTGTAAGTTGCATTTTACAATGCTGAAACTAAAAGATCTGTCAGTCTGTGTATTTTGGAACTGTTCTGAGTTTGTCATGAATGCAGTCTTTTGGGTCTGCATCCAGCCTTTGTGCCTCTTACTTTTTTTTTTTTTTTCCTCATCACTCATAACAGTGTCTTCTGAAGGCTGCCTTTGGCAGAGCAGTGCAGCTACACTACTTACAGTGTTTCTCATGATTTTAGTTGTCCCTTCCGCATGAACATTGGACTGTTCTACCCCCAGCAAACGAACAGTTTTGTCAGGATTATAGTGTCAGGCTCTTGACTAAAGCGTTTCCTTTCACTTGGTTTACCTGTTTTGGGAAAAGTGGTTGGGTTTTGTTTGCGGTTTGCTTTTGGGGGTTTGTTTTGTTTCTCATTTATTGAATTGCTCATTTGTTTGTTCCCATTCTGATAACATTGGTTTGCTAGTGAGTGGGAAATTATTCAAGAAATGTTGGGTATGTTTTATTTTTAAAACTTAGATTAAAAATAGTAACAAGTAGTTATTTTCTCTGTCTTTGCTGTAGATTGAGACTTTTTTTTTTTCATAAAGGATTTTAGGCACCTGGAAACTACACTCTTCTTTATTAGAAGAGCAGCTTCAAGCTCTAGATATCCAAATTATGTTTTCCTCTGGCTCTTTTGTCTACTTTTACCGTTTCACCTTTTGCTTTTTACGATATTTCTAGTCTTGTCTACTGTGAGTCTTCCTTTCCATTTTCTGCCCTTTGCAAAAAGTTCTTTGCTCAGTATTTTTAGCTTTGTATGTATGGGTATTAATTTATTTATGAATGTTTTAAGTTTCGTTGCAGTGTGTCAAAGCACTGGCTGTTGTACTTACTACTAAGCCTCTGCCTTAGTTTGCTTTGCTTCTGACAGTGATTCATCTGTTGGACTGTTCATGCTGCATTTTTTCTCAGCTCTGTTTTGTTCAGCTCTGTACCGCAATGTTTTTATGTGGATAGTTTTTTTCTGTTTTAAAGTGATTCACTTTTAGTTTTGGTTTCACAGTGTAAAGGTGCTTGTTAGTCAGTGCATCTTGGGATATGGGACAAAAGTTGTGTGTTTCCCCTGTTCCAGAAGCAATGATAGAGCGTTGCTCTGGTTTTTGCCATGTGTTGAATTTCAGTTCTCATTCTTGTGTTACTTTATGAGGGGGAGAAATAAGGCTTGCAAAAATCACATTGGACAGCAATTGGGTCAGTGTATCTTTGGCTATTTAGACTTTTTCTCAGTTTGTTGGTTACCTTTGTTGGTTTTTTTCTGTATCTGAGTTTCTTACTCAGGAGTTACTCACCAACAAGAGTAAGTAACAGTTTGAAATTCTGATGACTGAAATTAGGAAGAGGTGGTAAAAACATCTTTGTTCTTACCTTTTTCTTTTCTTCCCCCACACCAAGTCTGGCCCTGGAGTATTTAGTTGAATCTGATACTTGTGATGCGTGGTCTGATAGGTGGCAAATTTTTTGTTGCAGAATTTATCATGGTGGGTGCTATTTACCCTAAATGCCCTTGGCTGTTGCAGCGTGAGCAAATGGCATCAGTTCTCTTACTTGAAGTGCTTTTTATTCAGGCTTGTCAGTTGGTGATGATTGATTCTGATGTCGTTTTTATTTCTTTATTAGTTTAAAGGCTGGTTTTCCATTCCAATGCTAAGCTTTGTTCTCATCTCTCTTGTTGACGGTAACAGATTTTTCAGGAGCTTGCTTTGCAGAGAATATCTTCTGAGAAGTTTTCTTAAAATATATAACAAGCTAGTACTGGTGTGCCTTTTTTTTTAATTTTAGAATTAGCCTCCATTAGCTTGTCTGTAAAGACAGTCAATATTTCAATATATTCACTTGAACAATAATCACTAAGTCTTGACAAATAATCAAACTTGATGTCAATACAAAAGTAAAGCAGAAACAATAATGAAAGATTTGAATAATTTGAGAATATTTATTTTAGGAGTTTATCTTAAACTCAGGGTTTAATACTCAGAGACCAAGACTCTTAGATTCATATTTTGATAGCAGAGTAACCTGATTTGAACAATTTTTAGAAGCTTTACTTCACGAATACCAGGCAGTTGAGTTGTGATACTTGCGTAAAATGGAAAGCTGAAGGATATCTTGGTGGCTTCAATACCAATTCTTATTTGCAGTAGACTAGAGCCTGTATCCAATGATCATTTTGGTCTTTCACAGGCTGGTCTCACTTCTGTTCGAGAGCTACAGCAGCATTTACGTCTCAAAAAGAAGGTTATTCTTGAGTCATGCAGAGCACTAATAGATCTTGTTGAAGAAAGAAGCCATGTTTTACCGACTGCAAAAAAGGTAAAATGCAGAAGAGAGCACAGATCACTTCTGATTTTTGCTGAGCCATTTGTAGAAGGTGCTTCCTTAAAACACTACTTTTGCCAGTTGGAATTGCCACTATCAAAACTCATTAATTTGCTTTAAGTATACTCTGATTTATTATCTTAACCTGACAATCTATGCAGTTAAGAGTAAATTTAATTTTTTCCTTGAAATTGATTTGCACAGTATCTCCAGATGACTGGCTTATATGGCGGAATAACTAAGAGCTAGTGACTAACAGAAGGAGGAGTGTATAGTCTTAATTGGCACAGTTGATTAGATATCAAATACCTGTCTGTGATCTAACATGATATGAAAAATGAGCTGTGACTTGTATAGGCAAAATTGATTTTACATTGGAGCAGATTAAACTGTGAGCTGAAAAGCTGATGGATTTTGGGAAAATGTTGTATCAGTATGTTTCTCTAAAAAAGACTCCTAATTACTTGAAATGTGCCTGATCTTTCAGTTAATATCATGGTCCCCTTCAAGTCAACAAGGTTTATACAGCAAAATTTTAAGCAATTAATGCAGTAATATAACATAATTTCTAATACTTTAGATCTTCTTTGAACAATTAGTTATGCAAGGGCTGCTCTGAAAGTGATGCCTCCTGTTTCATTGTGTTGACTCACAACATCAGAGGCGGATGTTGGTGGTATGGCAGCAGAGGTTGAACCTTCCCACCAACATTCTGTTCCTTGTTGCCGTGTGACAGATTGCAGCAGAGGGGCACTCTGACACAATGGTGTCTGACATGGGAGTGCGGATGGAGCAAGGTATAGAATTTAATTCCTCCATGTAGAAAAATGGCACCTATTGACATTCATGGACGCTTATTGAACTCATGGAGACCCAACAGTGGATGTGAGCACAGTGAGGCAGTGGATAGTGCGTTTCAGCAGTGGCCACAGTGACATGAAAGACAAGCCATGTTCCAGATGGCTATGCAGATATTTACCAGCACGTCTCTTGTTTGTTGCTGGTGAAAATGCATAGCTAATGGCGGTGGCTATGTTGAAAAATAGTGTTTTGTAGCTGAGAATTTGCTCTATCAAATAGTGCTGTGCTTTTTGTGTCTGTTGCAGTTTCCATGGAAATAAATAGGAGGCATTACTTTCCAAGCCACCAATGTATGACAGTTCAAAATTTATACTCATGCTGTTCACGAGGAGAGAATGAGTTGTGTTTGCCATGATAGCTTTTGTTTTGAGAAAATGGATTTATATCTTGTAAATCTATACTAGAGAATGAACTAGTTTATATGGATTTCATTTTGTGTCTTAAAAGCATTTCTGGTAAATGTAGTAGAACACTAAGTAATGCAATATGCTAGAAATAGTATCTGCACTTAATTTGTCTAAACAAACATTTTTCTGTAAGGAAGGTCTTGTCTGTCTCTGGGATGATGTGGAAAATCCTCCTCATTCTCTTACTAAAGAGCCATCGCTGACACCTAGACTTCCAGATCACTTCCTAGAAAAACTGTGGCAGCGTGTTGTGGGTGACAGCTTGGTAGTTGGCGTAAAACTGACTGAAACATTTTGTTTGTAAGTATATAAATCCAAACATTTCATTTTGTAGTTTTATGAAAATTGAGATTGCAAGCCCTGCAGTAGCAAGAGTGGATTTTTGAGATCATTTGAACATCTGTGTATGAAGTGTTTCAAGTGGATCTTGCCAGTATTGTTGCAGTGCTGTGTCCCTGTAACGCTGTGCCAAAAATATATCATATAGCCAAAAATCAGTTGCGTCAATATAACTACATCGTTACTGGAGGCTTTTTATAACAGAGCTTTCTTTGACAAAAATTATGGTTCTTTATAGTTCACATTAGCATAGGTACACTGATGTCAGAATGTGGTGTGGATTTAACTCTGTTTTAACTATAGTATTCCTGCTGCGTTAGTACTAATATCTTGCCATTTCAAAGAGAGTGATTTCCTTAAAAAGGAAAGCAGAATAAAACATTTTGAATTCTCTGATCTACTTAATAAATATTCAGCTATGGTGTAGTCAGATATCCAATCAAGTGTTTGGTAAGCTTATGTGTTACATAAATCACGTGGAATGAACAAGCAAATGATGCTTAAAGCTTCAGAAAGGTTTGTTCTTGATATTATCCTTAAAATAATTTGTTTACTCTGTTCATTTTAGTTGCTTAGTTTTAGTCGTAATGACTACTGATGTTATTTCCCCCTTAGATGAGGGAGCTAATTTAGAGTGCACCCTGAAAAAACAGTATTATGTGAAACAAACTTGTGATAAGCAGTGTGTAATGTAAACTTTGGTAGAGTCAGAGTTTACCTTTTGACCTATACTCCCGCAAGCATTGTAGCTGAGACTGTGTGAAGGTAAGCTTAAAGGATATTGATGCCAGTGAAAATCATCCAAGTGATGGTGAGGGAGCTGACCTATTAGGCCCTTTGGCTGTTCTTCTGGAGCTGCAGGTATATTATTTCTCAACTGCCAGATTGCTATAACTTTACATGGAAGTTGACCTTGTCTTCTTGACAGTCTCTGTTAAGAGCCACTGATCCAAGAGATTGTTTTTGCCTTTCCAGTGTTTATCCTTTTAATAACTTTCATGACAATGACTTTGTTTTTAAAAATGAAATACCTAATTCCTGTATAGCTTCAGAAGCAATAAGATTTGGAACTGCTCTTTAAAAAGCAGCAGGAACATTGCTCTCTTCCCCATTTTTACGGTTGAGAACTGATCTGTGAAGATGAAGTCGTTTATCAGAGGTTTACCTGGTAGGCTAGAAGCAGAACCTAGTTCTCCTGGGCTCTGGTTTAGTACTATATACAGCGACGTGTGGTTTTAGGGAAAAGGGCTTATTTTCCACCCCCAACACTGTAAGTCTTCACTGATTATTTTTGAGCTTCCTACCAATACGAGATTGTAGTAATGTTTTAGATTGCATCGTGAGGCGGTGATACTTTTCTATAAAGAAAATTAGGTGTTTGTATGACTTCAGATGTCAGTGTCATCTTGAGATTGAATTGACTGACAGAATAAAATGTTCAATAAAAGAAGATATGAAACAGTACTATTAGGATTTCATGAAAGAGCCCTGTGTTGAATGAACAAAGCACTTGACACGTTTCAGAAAATTGCTGCATGTTTAAGGAAACAGCAATTGAAACCCTTGTTTTACTTTCTACATGCACTTCGGTTTGAATACTTGAAAAACAATATAAAATACTAGAAGAGTTTTTAGTTCTCAAAGAGGCAGAATTTATACTTGCTGTATTCTTTTTTTAATTAAAAAAAAAAGTCTTTAAAAATACTCTACAAATGTCTTTTAGAGTATCTGCAAGGGTTATGTGGAATTTTCAACATTTTCTCAGCAAATTAAATAGCCAAATTATTTCAGTCAAAGTGAGGGATCTAACTCCTAGAAGCTCTTAATACTAAACTTAGATGAAATAGTCATTTGAAGTACTTACATTCTGCACAGTCTATGAATTAGCTTGGAATGGTGCTGGAGTTTGTAGAAGTCTTAAATGTTTGGTTATTTGTCAAAAGGCAAAATGCAGACTGAGAGTGCAGTCATCTTGTGTGGATTTTTGCAGGTCAGTGGGTGATGTCAGTTTATCGTTAGTGATGGAGCAAGACCTCTCATCAATTCCTCCAATTATTGAGTGTCGGAATAAAATCACTAGACTGAACAAAGCCTTCTCAGCATTGTCTGTCTCCTCGTGTCAAATTGAGCCTCCTCAAAAAAAGATGAAATTGGACTTGCATGGCAGGAATGATCTGAAAAAAGGGTTTCATAAGAGATGTTCTAGGACTCAGCTGGATGGAGCAAAGACAGTCACTGCTGTTACCAGCCTTTCACCATTACTGGCATTTCATCGTGTATGTTGCATAGTTCTACTACATGCCAAGAAACAAAAACATCAGAACGAGGGTTTGCAGAAGACCAAAAGGATAACTTTACTCTGTGGGAAAATTCTGTTAAGTCTGGAAGATATTTCAAATGGAAAATATTCAGTAAATATGCTAAGGGATAATAGTTACTGTACAGGTAAATAGATGGATACAGCTTGGATTCATAAATATATGCTTGATTTTTTCTGTTTATTCTAGGTGAGGCTAAGCTAAGTTTTCAGAATGTAATTGTGTCTGTCTCTTTGAACACAAGCTGCATAGACTTTTGAATTAAAAGCTGGGTGAAATACAAGACAGAAGAAACAATTTTCAAAATGAAAAAAATTAAATCAGTTGCTATAAGGTTTTGCGGTAACATTGGTGCTGAAGTATATCTGGAAAGGTTAATTTTGAAGATAAATCTGAACACAGAAAGCTGCAGCCTACTTTCTGTCTCCAAATAAGAGATTTACTGTTGATTAGATACTTACATCTTTTTTTCTGACTTAGTACTACTACTTTTTAAGGAATACCAAAGTAATTGAAGCTTTTCCTCATCTCCACTGCTATTGAGTTCAAGGGGTTTTGTTTTTTTTTTTTTTTTTCTCCCCTCCCTTCAAGTTCCTGATTCAACTGATTTTGAACCAGGCTTCTGCTAATGTAGTGAAATGTCCTTTTGATCATTTGCAATGAATTTTAATTTCTTCCTTTAATGCCATATCATCAGCTAATGCCGAAGTGCCATCTTAATATAACAGGAGGCTATTAATAGTGTTCTCTTGGCAAGGTGACATTTATCCTTAGAGCTTTCTTATTACCTAGATGGGGCTCTGTTAATCAGGTCACCATTTTACTTGACAGAAATAGGTGTAAGAATATAGGTGAGAAGAAAATTTCCCAAGAAAACCTGAGTACAGACTCTGGGAGTGTGAACCAAAAATCTATTTACATATACTACATGCAACCTGTTAGGTAAAGTATCTTTTCTGTATTTTCTTGTAGGTTCCCTGGAAGACATACATGCTGTTGTTGCAGCATCTATCAGATTTTCCTTTCAAATTGTGTCTTCTGACTGCACATTGACTCCAGTAAATTCATGGTTACTTGGAGAAATGGACTGCACACCATTCAAAGAATGCCATGACATTAGATTCTGTCATAAAGCAGGGAACGTGTATGGCACAGTCTTTAGCTGGACCCTGAAAAGTCCATTTGAAGGAATTCTAACACTATTTTGCAGGTAAAAATGGGCAAAAAATTTAGAGTATATTCCTCTTATATGCAAACTTTTATTTATCTTTACATTGTCTGTTGCTGGTACCATAACCAACAGCCACAGTTCTGATATTTTGATATCAGAACTATGTCAGAGCCTAAATTGTATTATT
This sequence comes from Penelope pileata, assembly GCA_013396635.1. Taxonomy (NCBI): domain Eukaryota; kingdom Metazoa; phylum Chordata; class Aves; order Galliformes; family Cracidae; genus Penelope; species Penelope pileata. Next base: position 297 of record WBMW01004807.1, on the reverse strand, counting down.
TAATTTTGTTTGTGCTGGTATACTGAATTCCAAATAATTCTAGTCTCCTTTAATGTACAGCTGGTACTATTTATTTAGCTCATTTCAGTGCATCATAATTTTATATTCATTTTTTTCTTATTCTTAGTTAAATATATTTTTAATACATGTTGATTTCGTAAATCATAAGGAAATGTTTAAAAAAAAGCTAGACTAAATTGATTTCTTTATAATTTCTTAGTTGTGTACTGCAACACAAGTCTAATTTGTACATATTTCTGATATACTTATTTCCTTTTTAATATCATAGAATCATAG
>WBMW01004787.1:0-11317 GCA_013396635.1 Penelope pileata | reverse complement strand
GGATGGGATCCAGGGATCCGGGATCGAGAGGCCAAGGCCGGGGGATCGATGGCTCTGGGAAGGGACCCAGCATCTGGGTGTGGGGTCAACGCCTGTGGGAAGGGACGCGGGCACGGGGGTGGGGGTGAGGATGTGGTTATGGGGTCACTGTCACTGGGAAGGGACCCAGGTGTCCAGGTGGGGGACAAGGATGGGGTTTGGGGGTCACTGCCACTGCAACTGGACACAGTATTGTGGCAAGGATGAGGTTATGGGGTCACTGTCACCCCAGAAGGACCCAGGTGTCCAGGTGGGGGACAAGCATGAGGTTATGGGGTCGGTGCCACTGGGAAGGGACCCAGGTGTCTGGGTAGGGACAAGGATGTGGTTATGGGGTCAATGTCACCCCAAAGTGACCCAGGTGTCCAGGTGGGGGACAAGGATGTGGTTATGGGGTCACTGCCATTAAGGCAGGGGTTTTGGGGTTTTGAGCCTGACAGGGCAGGTGTGTGTCCCCAAAAGGAGGGTACAGATATTGCACTCCTGGGGCAAAAAAAAACTGAAAAAAAAATAAAATTGCCATTTTGGGGTGGTTTTGACCCATCTCTTTTGACCCACCTGGGAGTGTGGCTTTGGTGTGGTTTGGGGTGAATTTGGGGTTGGTGCATCCTCATCCTGGTGCAAATTTGGACTCGGTGCATCCCTGTCTCGATGCAACTCCGTACTCATTGCGAATCCTGACTCGGTGCATCCCCACTCTGCTGCAAATCTGAATTCTGTGCAAATTCAGATCAGTGCATCCCCACCCTGGTGCAAATTTGGATTTGATGCAAGCTCGCCCTGGTGCAAATCCAGGTCAGCAAATCCCTGTCCTGGCACAACTCAGATCCAGAGCAGAGTCAGGACCGATGGATCCCTGCTCTGCTGCTGATTCGCATTTGGTGCATCCCTGTCCTGGGGTAAATCTGGATCTGGTGCAAATTCAGACGCAGTTCGTCCCCATCCTGGTGCCACTCTGGATTGGGTGCATTCCCACCCTTGAGCACCTTGGGGCTTCAAGATCTCCCTGAGCCTCTTGGGGGTCTCCATGGGCTCCTCAGGACCTCCTTGAGCATCCTGGGGCATTCAAGGTCTCCTTGAGCATCTTGGGATCTCCACGTCCTCCCTGTGGCCTCCACAGGCTCCTCAGGGTCTCCTCGAGCATCTTGGGGTCTCCATGGGCTCTTCGGGGTCTCCTTGAGCATCTTGGGGTCTCCACGGGCTCCTCAGAGTCTCCTTCAGCATCCTGGGGTCTCCATGGGCTCCTCAGGGTCTCCTTGAGCACCCTGAGGGTCTCCATGTCTTCTCTGAGGTCTCCATGGGCTCCTCAGGACCTCCTTGAGCATCCTGGGATCTCCACGTCCTCCCTGGGGCCTCCACAGGCTCCTCAGGGTCTCCTTGAGCACCCTGAGGGTCTCCATGTCTTCTCTGAGGTCTCCATGGGCTCCTCAGGACCTCCTTGAGCATCCTGGGATCTCCACGTCCTCCCTGGGGCCTCCACAGGCTCCTCAGGGTCTCCTTGAGCACCCTGAGGGTCTCCATGTCTTCTCTGAGGTCTCCATGGGCTCCTCAGGACCTCCTTGAGCATCCTGGGATCTCCACGTCCTCCCTGGGGCCTCCACAGGCTCCTCAGGGTCTCCTTGAGCACCCTGAGGGTCTCCATGTGTTCTCTGAGGTCTCCATGGGCTCCTTGGGGTCTCCTTGAGCTCCTTGAGCATCTTGGGATCTCCACATCCTCCCCGGGGCCTCCAAAGGCTCCTTGGGGTCTCCTTGAGCATCTTGGAGTCTCCATGAGCTCCTCAGGGTCTCCTTCAGCATCCTGGGGTCTCCATGGGCTCCTCGGGGTCTCCTCCAGCATCCTGGGGTCTCCATGGGCTCCTCGGGGTCTCCTTGAGCATCCTGGGGTCTCCATGGGCTCCTCGGGGTCTCCTTCAGCATCTTGGGGCCTTCAAGGTCTCCTTGGACATCTTGGGGTCTCTACAAACATCTTGGGGGTCTCCTTCTACATCCCTTACACTTTGGGATCAGCTTTCCTGGACCATTCATTTCCTTGCTAGAAATGGGTATTTGGCTTAAATTAATAAGTTCTTTATTAAAAGCAAAAACATTTCTTTGTGCCAGTGCTACCACGGATGGATTTTTCTCTGAAAACAGCTTTAAATGGCTCAAAACCAGTTTCGTTTTCAGCCAGAGGTCCCCTTTCTATTGATTTTACAGTAAATTTCTCAAGTCTGGCTCGAATTTCCTAATTTTCAGGGGAGGAAAGAGAGTTCCCAGGGTTAATTTTCAACCCAGAGAAGGAATGTTGTTACCATTTTGTTACCTGCAGCGAACTGTTGTGTTTCCATTGTTTGATAACACATAAATTCCCCCAAAAACATTCATTTTTTTAGCTTATAACCCTTTAAAACTTTTAGCATTAGCATCAACTCATGCTTTTAACTCGATTCCTTGGATTTAACCTGAAATTTTCAGCCACTGGGGTGGTCTGATGCAGACATTTTATTTATTTAGGGGGGAAAAAGACTGAATGGTGCTGTCTCTTCAAAAATAAAGATTTATTGGGTGACAATGTGCTGAATTAAGAGATGTGCAAGTGAGTGGGATTTGGATTTGAGCAGAATTTGGGTTTTGAGCAGAATTTGGGTTTGGGTTTTGGTGTGAGGCCACAGCTGAGCAGAGAAGGGTAAATACAGAAAAAAAGGATTTTGAAAGTGGAAAGGAAAAAAAAAGGATTTTTACATAATTTTTCTAAGAGTTAAGCTGAAATCACGACGCAGTAGCAGAGCTGGGGGAAAAAAGGAGAAATTCAACAATGTGGAGAAATAGGATTCTTCTTGTGCCACTGAGTGGGTTTTTACCTTTTTATAGCACATTTTTTAACCAAAATCATGGGGTTTTTTTGGTGATTTATGGGTCAGGCTTGCAGGTCACGGGGATTTCCCTGGATTTAGGGAAGAACCAGGAGCACGGAGCCATGGAGGTGAGACTTTGTCCTCTTCCTGAGAGGGAAGTCTGAGATGTGTGTGAACAAACTCACGTACTGGAAACGGTCTGAAAAGAGGAAAACTGGGGCAGAAGTCAGCAGTTCCAGGACTTCTCACAAATCCAGTGGTGGGGGCGGGAGCACTGCTCGTCGGCCCACATGCCGTTGGGCGCCATGCTGCCACAGTCCTTCTGCTCCCTGTCCTTGGTCTCCCTCCTCGGGTTCCAGTAGCTGGAGGTGGAGATGGAAGAGAGGGGAAGGGGAAGGGGAAGGGGAAGGNGAAAGGGAAAGGGAAAGGGAAAGGGAAAGGGAAAGGGAAAGGGAAAGGGAAAGGGAAGAGAAGGGAAAAGGAAGGAAATAAAAGGGAAAGGGAAAGGGAAGGGAAGAAAAAGGAAAGGGAAGGGAAGAAAAGGGAAGGGGAAGAGAAGAAAAGGAAAAGGGAAAGGAAAGGGAAGGAACGAAAAGGGAAAGGGAAGAAAAGGGAAAGGGAAAGGGAAAGGGAAAGGGAAAGGAAAAGGAAAAGGAAAAGGAAAAGGAAAAGGAAAAGGAAAAGGAAAAGGAAAAGGAAAAGGAAAAGGAAAAGGAAAAGGAAAGAGAAGAAAATGGAAAAGGAAGGAAAGAAAAGGAAAAGGGAAGGGAAGAAAAGAGAAGAAAAGGGAAAGGGAAGGGAAGGAGAAAAAAGTGTATTAAAAATGAGCTCCACAGTGGCAGAGCTCTCTCAGAAAGAAGGGGAATTCTTATTTCAATGGAAGGATTCTGCTAAAAAGCTCCATCCTGCACCCCAGAATGTTGGGTTTGCTCTGTTTTTTTTGGAACCATCAAGAAAATGCTCCAATAATAGGAACTTTCCAAGATAAACCCTTTGCTTTGTGTAAAATTGCCAAAACAACCCATTTTGGTGGCTCTAATTCACCTTTTTCCCTATCTCCTGGGATGCTTGTCCAATTGTAGGGAGTTTTTACCTAGTGCTGACAGGATCTCCATTCGTCCAGAGCCACGTGCCTTCCTGCAGCTGATCCGTCGCTCCCAGCCAGTACGTGTTGCTGCTGTTAATGTTGATCCTCAGGAAGTTCTAGAACAGAAGAATTGGTCAAAGCAACACAAAAAACTGTAATTCCAGGGATGCCATAATGAATATGAGAATCTTGAGGCTTTCAGCAATGGAGGTGATGTCATCAGTGCAATAACCCAGCAGCATTTTTTGGTGAATAGTGAATAGATTTGGTGCCTTTGCACTCTGGAAGGGATATTTTGATCTTTTTTGACCTTTTTTTAGCACTTTTTCCTCTAACTTTGTACTCAGCTAAACTCAACGTAACTTCTGAGCTTCTCTTCACCCCACTCTGAGCCGATGGCCAGTCTTGGCTAATTGAAACCCAAAATAAAAGAGGTTTTTGAGGTCACGTGTTAACCAGAATAGAATTCTCCTAAAACTGGGGGGTTTGGGGCACTGTGGGAGCAGAGAAACTGATGGTTTTTCACTGCAAATGGATGGCTGACCTGCTCCTCATCCGAGTTGATGATGACCAGGTGAGCACCTTGGTCCACGCAGGTCTCCTTCGCGTCCCACCAGCTCATCCTCTCGGTGGAGAAGGAGTAGCAGCTCTCCTCGAAGATCTTCCAACCAGCCAAGCACTTGTTGTTCGGAAGCGCTTTGCAGATCAACACTGGAACAAGAAGACACCCCTAAAAATCAGCACGGGTCACCCCACATTTTCCAGCTTTAAGCCCACTGTGGTCTTTTTGGGTGAAAACCTGGAGGTTTTTCCCCTCCAGCACGACATCTACCTGCAATGTCCTGCAGCTCCTTGTAGTAACTGCGCATCGTGCTCCGCATCCGCGCCTGCTCCCGACGGGAATCCTGCAGCACTGGGAGCACAGCAGCGTGAGCCCCCTCCTCCCCTTCTTCCTGCTCCCCACTTTGGGTTACCCACATTTTCAGCCCCAAGATTTATTTCATTTCTGTTTGCAAAATAAACTCAAGCAGGGCTGCAAAAGCTCCCACATTGATACCTTTGCTGCGCGTTTTTTTCTCCTTGGGTGGCATTTTGCTGAGATATCACCCAGAATATCACTTAATGATTCACTCATGTGGCAGCCATCAAAGAGTTGGCCAATTCTATTTGACTTTTGTGGAATTTTCTGTAGGATTTATGCCCTTCCCTTCCTGTAAGAGGTGGATTTTCCTCCTGGTGAGCTCCTACTCTGCAACCAGGGTAACTCCTGCAACATCCAGGGGGCTGATTTGTTCCTGTTTGCACCCTTTTGGGGATGATTTGTTCCTGTTTGCACCCTTTTGGGGCTAATTCCACTGGGTTTGAAGCCAGAGCTTGGACTACATTGCGCCACGGATTTAGTGTAAATTGGAACCAATTGGCATTGCTCCACCAAGAGATGGACCAAAACCAGGAGCCGCCCAAAAACACAATTTATATTTTCTTCCATTTGTACCAACGTGGTGCTGGAAAGGACCCAAACAGCAAAAAATCAGGGAGCACATAGCCATGGGACTTACTGTTAACTTGGTTCTCTGAGTAGTTCGACCTCAGGAGCTCCAACTCCGCCATGATTTCCACCTCTGAAATGGAAATGATGGAAAAAAGGGAGCTGGATCCTACCGAGAAACCCCGAGTGATGTCTAGATTTGCCCAGTTTGTGACTTTTTGGGCTAAGGGAGGGGTTTATTGTGGATTTACACATCTAGCAAACGTCGAGCATCAATGGCATGGGTGGAAGGAGGCAGATGGAGCACCATGGGGGGAATTTGGAAACCCTAAAACTCATGGGGTGGAAACTAAAATGCAGTGACACATCCCCATGGATGGATGCTTAAAGCGTGATGGACACAAGATGTCTTATTTTTAGTGGTGAAAATGCTTTTTTTTTTTTTTTTGCAGCGTTTCACCCAACCTGCTGCTTCCCAGCCCACTGGGGATGCTCACGTTTCACCAAGGCCAGCGCCAGGAGCAGCACCCACGCCACGAAGCTCAGTGCCACCAAGGCGTAGAGGACGGCCACCGATGTCTGCCGATGGCCCCGTCTCCTGCTGGGCTCTGGGTTATCTGCAGAGAAATCAGGGAGAATCCCAGCTCCGTGGTCTGGATCCAGTAGATCCCTCTGGTATCACTCAGGGAAGGACAGGTGGAAGGGACTCACCCACTGGGGAAGGGTTTGGACACGCTGGTTTCCCCGCCAGGATGTAAACCCCTATGGAGAGGAAGGAAAGCGTCACTGGAGGGTGTTTTTAGGGCATTTTAGGGTGAAAAGGTGACACAGGGAAGGGAGGTGGGTGCTACCTGTGCCTCCTTTGCTCCTTTGGTTCTGCAGATCTTCTTTAGATGGCGGCAGCTTGGGGCCACGATCCGACCCCGACACTGACACATCGTCGTAGTCGTCCTCGTCGGTGAAGCTGTCCGGGGATGCTACAGGAGAGAAAAATGGGAGAAAAGTTGGGTTTATGGCAATGAGGAATCCTGGCTGTCAGCAATCAGCGTGATGCACTGCAGGGTGGCTGGAACGAGATCATCTTTAAGGTCCCTTCCAACCTAAACCATTCTGTGACCCTTTGGAGAGCACCAAAACCACGACTCCCCCAGCAGAGTTTGCTGCAATTTTGGTAAACCACAAGACCTCAAACAAGATTTTTACACCCATTTCTCGGTATGTGCAAATTTATAATTTTTTAATGGATTTTTATAATCTTTTTGCATTCTTCCAGAGCCAGGTTCTCTCCTGGTTGCAAATCTGAGTTGAAATTTGAAAATGTCCACGTTGGGAGGGGAAAAAAATTCAGCAAATGTTCCAAGAGGGAGCAAGAAATTTTGCTTTTGCCAGGGAAGATTTTCAAAGGGTTTTTTAGGGGGCAATTGGATCTCATTTTACAGAAGGAATCGAATTGAGAGAGAAATAGAGAAAAATGTTTGACCAACTGAGCTGAAAATAAAGTCCCAATGCACCTCGGGGAGTTCTGCTTTCCATCCGTGCTACAAAAAAAAGCCTGAAAAGGTGAAAATGATGACTTACCCGGTCTGAAGTCATTCATGGGTGTCATTTTCCCAGCAGCAGAGTAGATTCCTGCCAAAAACAGGAAGGAAAACAGGGTTCAGGATAACAGGAGGATCCTCAAAACCACTGCGACCGCCGCTGATGGGGACGCAGCTGACGCTTTCTTAAAGCCCAGCGTGGAGTTTGCACATGAAATGAGGTAAAACATGGAGATTTTGGGGCTTTTTGAGCAGAAAGCAGTGCCCACACAACTCCATGCACCCAGACATGTTTCACCTTGCTCCACCCAATGGCAATGCCCTCCGTGCAATGAGACGCCCCTCCGTTCACCGAGCCAACCGCCGTCCCCAAAAATACACCAAAAAACGGCTTTTCACCCCAATTTTACCTGCTTGTCTCACCAGTCTCTTGGCAGGGACCGGAGTGGGGCCCAGCCAGTTGCCGTAGGTCTGCTCTAGGGCCATGGAAGGTCCCTTCCAACCTAAGCCATCCTATGATGCTGTGACTCTACGCAACGTAGAGCCCAGCGGCCGCGCAGGCGCCCGCCGCGGCCCTACACCCGCACCGCCTCCGGCTCTCCCCATTTCGGGGTTCGGCCCTGAGGTTTCGGTTCCTCTCGGCACCGGGACGGTGGTGGCATGCAAATGGGCGGCGAAAGGAGGGACGAGGCTGCCTGCTTCCCTCTGCAAAGAATGGGGTTTGGGGAGGGCAGCAGGGTCAGCGTTTTGGGGGATGTAGGGTTGGGGTTGCGCGGGGAAAAGCGGTGATGCCACCGAGGCTCCACCACCTGCGGGATTTTTAAAGCAGCTCCCCTAAAACTCTTTGATTTTTAGGGTTTGGTGACTAAAACCACACAGTGATATTTGTCAAACAGCTTGGTGGTGAAATCCCAAATCTCACGGCTCGTGCTGGGAGGGGAATTGGGGGCAGAGCTTTTTGGCAAAACAGCCGTCGCGCTCCAGCGCCCACGAGCTGGGGATTTGCATACCCGCCCCATAAACATGTTTGCACCTCGGCTGTCTTCCGTTTTTGGGTGTTTTTTACCTAAAGCCTGGGAATGAGGTGTGTTCCGACCCCCCCCCAGCGCTGCTGAGAGGGGAAATGGGTTCAGATCACAAAGGTTTTGGTTCAAATCGCAGTCAAAATGCTTTATTTCTCTGTGTGACGTGTTGAGCAGTGGGGAAAAAGGTCACAGCGTCAAGAAACCACCCCAAAAAAATCTCAAAACTCTCCTCTAGGAGTGGCCCCAAATTGGTCTGGCCAAAGCAAATCTTGATTGGGTCAAAAAATCCCGTTTCCTGCTAAATTTGGCTTTGTTGGTCTAGGTATGATGTGGATTCAACGTGACCCTGACGGGGAGGAACGTGGTGGAAGAACACCCGCCGCACTCACACCCTGCACCCGGTGACGCCTCCCAACCCCATCACTCATCATTTTCTGGTGACTTTTCTCACATTTTAATCACTTTTCCCAGCTCCCACTGTCGTGTATCCTCCACTACCCAGCAGCATGTTGCTTTACACCCCGTGTTTCCATCCCCGTTTTGTTGTTTTCCCGTTTCTAGCTCGTTTTTTTACCATTTTCCTGGTTATTTTTCACTGTTTTCCCCCATTTTAAGGCTAGCAGCTGCGCTCACAGATCCACGGCTCAGCATTGCTACAGGTGGCATCATTCCAGAGCCCGCTGGCCGACATGGTGGCACAGTCCTCGCCGTGCTCACCCACGTTGTTGGGCTCGCCGCTCCTCCAAAACCTGCAGGAAGTGGACAACAGTTTGGGTGGAAAACTCTCCGTTTGGAAACCGGTCGGTTTTTGTGGGTTTTGGGGTTTTTTTTAAGCTGGTTTTAAGCAGGGCACGCCCTGCCCCACAGCATCTCCTCTTCTCTTGGGGAAGGGATCAGCCACTAAAACCCTTTTCCTACTTCAATGTGATTTTTCCCTTTTCTCCCCCATTTATTGTGGCAACACCGCACTACTTCGATTTCAATGTTTTGCCCCAAATCCCACGAATGAGGAGAAGCAGAAGTTAGAAATAACCCCTTTGACTCAGGGTGCTCAGCTGTATTTGTACTTTGGGTTTTGGGAACCCACTGAGCTGTGGCTCCTTGCACGTTCTCCACTCAATTTTCACCCCATAAAGCAAAGCAATTTGGGGAAAAAACACCAAAATCTTGCCTGTAGCGTGGAGGCTCCTCTTACCTTTCCCTTCCCCACTTTCAGGGGCCACAAAACCTTTTTTTGTGCTTTTTTCACACTAAGAGCAGAGCACACGGGTGTGCTCAGAAGGGTGCAGTGCTTTTTGGGGCAGAACAAGAGAAAAAAAGTTCATTTTTGAGGGCAATTTGCTTGAAAACGTACGGGAGAGAAAGAGGCTGGCCATCCAGCCACTGCCAGTCGCCTTCTTTGTGCATGTCGCTGAGGCCCAGCCAGAACACCCGTGTCTCCATGATGTTATTTGCCAGAAATTTCTGCAAATAGGAGGAAAAAGAAAGAAGAATCAGCGCGGTGCTGTGACTTCCAGCGTCACCTCGTGGGGAGAAGCCACAAGGAAGGGGGATAAAAGTGCTGAACTTTGTGATAACTGGAGGGAGAAGCTTTTTTTCAGACCAAAAATGCTGGAAAAGCTGCGTTGGTGAAAGCAAGCTGGTGAGTACGAGGCAGGGATCGTCTAAATCGGGGCTGAACCATTGGGGTTGGATTTCTCTGAAGAATTCTCAAATTTTTGTAACCTCAAAATAACCTTGATCTTTCCTACACGATGGCCTGGGTTGGACCTCTGTAAAGAGCTCAAAATAATTCCTATCTTCCCTCCACGATGGCCATTTTGGGGACAGATTCACTGACTTTGGTCAAGCTGCATCAGAACCACGTGGGAACTTCAAGGCTGGAGGACCCGGCTGCTTTTCCCTTTGAGCAGCCCACGCTCAACCTCCAGCTGTTGGCAGGATTGGAGCCTGATATTCTTCTAAAAGTGCTCAATTTGGGATCGTTTTTTGGGTTTTTGTGCAATTCCAAGGCTTACGTTCTCCTCCTCGCTGTCGATGACGGCCAGCTGACCGCCCAGCCTGACACACGAGGCTCTGGCATCAACCCAGGATTTCTTTTCGGTGGAGAAAAAATAGCAAGTTTTGGCAAATTGCTGCCAGCCAGCGGGACACCTCGTGCAGAACATTTCTGGGGGAAAAAAGAGAGGGAAGAAATAAAAAGGAAGCACAGGGTGGTGCTGAAGGGTTTGGTGCAGCTGTTTCCCTCACTGGTGAGGTTTTGGGTCTCCTCCAGCACCGCGCTGAGGAGCGTGGACACGCGGCTCTGCTCCCCCCTCAGCTCCTCCAGCTGCTTCAGCGCCGGCTCCAGCGCGTCCCTTCCCTCTGCAAAGAGGAAAAAACAATCAAGTTTTGCCCAAATCAACACATTTTACTCTCCTTCCTCTTTTGTTCTTTCCACTCCGTGTGGCTTTCGCTGTGTGTTTTCCCCACGTGAGTTAGCGCTCTCCAAACCTCAACCATTGAAACCTCAGAGGCGTTTCTGAATGGGATTTTTGTTGTGTTTATCAACGGGCTGAGAAAGCTTGGCTTTATTTTCCATTAATACCACGCTTAGTGGTATCAATAGCAAATAAATTCCGTAATAATAATACCCTAACCCTAACCTAATATTTTAAACCCATTAAGATCAGCTCCACGAGCTGCCAGCACATTTTAGGAATCTACAGAGCGCCTACTCAACGCTACGTGTATCCATACAGAGGAGAATGACTGAATTTCACCATTTTCCCCCAAAACCAGGCTCTCACCCAGCGCACGGACGCGATCCGACAGCTCCTTCCCGCACTCCGTCCTGCACTGCACCATCTCCTGCCGCACGTCCTCCACTTCTTGGGACACTGCAAGGGGAAAACCTTTGCTCCTGGCCCCAGTTTGCCCACCCCTGGTGGGCGAATCTCACCTGGTTCTGCCTGGGTTCCCCCCAATTTTCCCCCCGTACCGTTCAGCAGTCGGCTGTGAATCCCCCGGAGCTCGCTCGAGAGCTGCGTGCCTAAGAGGAAAACGAGAGGAGAAAGCTCAGGGTGAGCCCGTGGCCACCTCCATGGCTTTTTTTTTCTTTTTTTTTTTTTTGGTTGGGTTTGCTGGGAAATGCAGCAGGTTCGTACCCAGTGCATGGTGGAGCTCGGAGAGGTTGTGCCAGGCTGTGGCGTGGCTCTGCTCGCCCTGCAGCCGCGCTTGGTCCAGTGCCTCCCACACCGCAGACACTGGGGAGAGGAGCAGAGCGTTGGCCCTTCGTTTTAGGACCTTTAAGGACCCTTCCAGCC
>WBMW01004782.1:0-16628 GCA_013396635.1 Penelope pileata | reverse complement strand
TGCTGCGCACCCTCTTAGCTGCCGTAAGTATCTCAAATTCTGTCATTTCGTGATCACTGCAGCCAAGGTTGCCCATGAGCCTCACATTACTCACCAGTCCCTCCTCATTGGTGAGGACCAGGTCCAGCATGGCACTTTTTCTCCTGGGTTCCTGTACCACTTGGAAGAGGAAGTTATCGTCAATACGTTCCAGGAACTTCTTCAATTGCTGATGCAATCTCTTGTCTATAAATATATTGAATGGATAAATACAAGTGAAAGAGAAGAACTATTTGAAAGGAAGGATAAAACTGGCAGTAATAAATTAATAAAACTGCCACGGATGTCTGTAAATTCACCATAGAAAGGAGGTTTCAAAACTGCACAGAGTGCTGTGCATAAGCAAGCTGCTTGGTATCAGCAGAAACAGTATGAGATGATATGTGAAAGGGAGACAGCCAGGACAGCGCAGGAAAAATGACAGAGTAACTACCATTGAACAATTGTAGTAAATTCCTTTTGAAATGGCAGTGTAGAAGACTATCAGAGAAACATTAAGAAAGGTCCTCAGAAGATGATTGGTCATCAGTTGTCAATGATGAGTTGAGTAAGGCTAAAAAGATTAAGAGAATTAATTTTTGCTCCAAATTCTCCAAACCTAGTAGCTTAAAATAAAAATCTGTCACTAAATGCCTAGGCAGAAAGGCTCTTTGGTGGCACCTGTAGTTAAGTTTTCAAGACAACTGGACTTGCTACACTCTGTCTCAAGAAGCTGAATGCAGGCCAAATCAGAGCATGGGAATTTTATTGATCTCTTAAAATTTTTTCCCATTATCTGTTAACAACAATGCTCAGAAACAGTTGCTCAAGTCTGTCTGATCAGCTGGTGGTACTGGGCAACCACAAATAATCTTCCCAGTGCTGCAGATAAGCCGTTTGCTTTTGCATATCCTAGATAGGTCTGCCCTTTGAAGCCAGCCCAGGAGGTGGTCCATGGGACTGGAGCAGTGACAGCACCGCTTGCAGAAGACAATCTAGCCAGAATTGGGAACTGGGGAACTCCACTCACAAAGGGACCAAGGAAGCCAGGAAATGCCGTGAAGATGCACCACTTACCCTGAGCATTGCAGTGCTTTGTAAATTTGGCAGCCCACAGCACTGGGAACCATCCATCACTGTGCAGGGAGCGATGTCAGAGTCCTAAGGCACCCAGATGGAGATGCAATGGGAATAGGGGTTATCAACCAAAACAAAATCAGGGTTTTCTACACAGAAAACTATTCTGACTCAAAGCAGATGTTTCCCAAAATCAAATTTTGTTTCAACATTATATAACAACGTTGAAACCATTGACGGCACTGAATTTTTGCAGGCTAAAGGCTGACAGAGAAAATAAATATGGTTAGAAAGTGATTTTTCCATCACAAAAACATGTGGACAGAGTAAGTTACATACATTCAGTGTGTTTCTTGTAGGCCATGAGTGTCCAGCCTGGACTAAGCAGCCACTCGGCTTGCCTGGGCAGCATTGAGTGAAAAGAAATTGTCTTGGGCTTCATATAAAATACGCAACACAATTAACGTATGTAAATAACAAAACTTATTATATTTTGTTATATTTTTATTAGAACACAAAAAAGAGTAGCAAAAACATAGAACTAGTGGGATATTTGACCTTTTTTTTGTGAAACTAATGCATCAGTTTGGGTGAATGGAAGTGGTTGTAATTCTCAGTGACTTCTCAAGGTGTTCATCAGAGATTTTTGATGAAATTTTACTCCTCCCATGCTTCATCCTTGAAAATAGTTGTTNGTGTTCATCAGAGATTTTTGATGAAATTTTACTCCTCCCATGCTTCATCCTTGAAAATAGTTGTTCACAAATGTACGTACTGCCAAAAGTGATGACATGAATAAGGTGTGCTTGTGACGCAAGGGATATATTTCTCTGGTAAGACAGGTCTTGTAAAAGTCTACTAGAGAGACATGATCAAATGTTTTTTTTAGTTGAATGTCTGATTGCAACTCTATACATTCCATTTGAAAATTAACAGGTAATGTATTTTTGTCAAATGAAAATGGAGTTGCAAATGTATCAAAAAATTGACAATTTTTTCAGCGATCTCTAAACCTATTCTCAAATTCATTTATCAAAACAGAAAGTAAGGCTACATATTTTTTACTGTTCACAGGACTGTGTTTAGCCAATGCATCTAAATGCATAAAAATATGTTCATAACTTGAGTTAGCACTGCACCGTGCCCTCCCCGTGACCTGGTTTCAGCTCAGACAGTGCTAGTTGTTGAGTGATGGGTGCAGATCCAGAGCCGGGGCCAGGCCAGGCTGGGCTACTGCTGCCATGATGGCTCAGCAGCAGGGGCAGGCCGCATTATGATCTGTGCTGGGCCAGACGCGGCCTGTGTGCTGTAGGTTGGACATGCCTGTTGTAGACAATAAATGCTCTTGAACCTACTTCAGTTACTGAAATACTGAATACTCAAACACTGCCATGTGAGATTGCCAAGGAACTGGAAGAATGTCATTTTAGCCTGAAATTAGATGATACTTACTAAGTTAAAGAAAGCAGCGTTATTCTTATAATCTTTGTATAATTTCTATCTAAAGCCTTTCCCTGCCCGGTTTTGTTTTCAAAACCTAAACAATTCCCACGCTGTCTGCCACCTGCTGTGCTGCAATCTCTTGATTTGCATGAATGAATCCAACACAGTTTGGAGCCCATGACTGTCCTAAGCAGCTCACAAGTTCAGTCTGTTCATGAGAAGCTTTGCAGTTCAAATAGCTCAGCTGATTGTCATGCCTGCTGACTGCAAATATCACAGTATCACCATGGGAAAGAGACAGAGCTTGGGTACTTTGGGAACTAAAGCTAATACATTAAGCCTTGCAGTGATCCAATATAGAAATGACAACAGGATGAAGTACTGTAAGAAGAAAAACATCACTACTTAAAATTTTCCACCTTTCAAGTTTGACAGAGACAACAGACATGGCCATCTCCACTGCCCAAGACACAATAATTTTGGCAGATCTGTTGCACACTATTTAATATTGCACAGAACAACCAAGTTATTGGCTTTTTCAAATGGTTAGCTTACATATTTAATTGGCTGACTAGCCAAAATATAATTTCCCAGTGTTATCAGAATAGTGCACACAAACTCAGGGCAAATATGACACTTCTAATGCAGGCGGAGCTTTGAAGTTGCACAGCAAGAATCAGCAAGGACTGGCTGCTCCTCCAGGGGCTCCTCCAGGAGGAGACAAGAGTGAGCCCAGTGCTGGCTGCATTTACCTTCACCTGCAACTGAAGTCCCACAGGGTCTGGGCACATCAAGCAGGATATGAATGAGGTTCAGGGAACTTAGTCAGGAGCAAAAGAAGATGGTGCCAGATGTAGGACTGAGGGCAAGGCTGCAACACAGGTCTGAAGTCCATCCTGCAGGCATGGCCAAAGGCAAGACTGACGGTATCAAGCTGAGTGGTGCAGTTAGCACAACAGAAGGAAGGGTTGCCATTCAGAGGGACTCGAACAGGCTTGAAAAGTGGGCCCACAAGAGCCTGAGGTTCAATAAGACCGAGTGCAAGGTGTTGCACTTAGGTCAGGACAATCCTAGATATGTGTACTGACTGGAAGAAGAACTTCTTGAAAACAGCCCTGTGGAGAAGGACTTGGAGGTCCAGGCAGATAAAAAGCTGGACATGAGGCAGCAGTGTGAGCCTGCAGCCTGGAAGGCCAGCTTTATCCTGGGTGCATCAAAAGAAGGGTGGCCAACAAGGAGAGGCAGGAGATTGTCCCTCTCTACTCTGCACATGTGAGGCCCTATCTGCAGTACTGCGTCCAGTTCTGGGCTCCCTGCCCTGGAAGGATACGGAGGTATTGGAGCACATCCAGAAGAGAGCCATGAAGAAGATCAGAGGACTGGAGCATCTCTTTTATGAAGAAAGTTTCACGGAGCTGTGCTTGTTTAGCTTGGAGAAGAGAAAGATCCAGGGAGACCTCGTTGCAGCCTTCCTGTAGTTAAAGGCAGTTTTTAAACATGAGGAAGACCAACTTTTTACATGATCTGATAGTGACAGGACAAGGGAGAATGGCTTTAAACTAAAAGAGGGGAATTTTAGGTTAGATGTTAGGAGGAAATGCTTTATTCATTGGGTGGGGCACTGGCACAGCTGTCCGGAAGAAGCTGTGGATGTCCCATCCCGGGAGCTGTTTAGGGCCAGGTTGCATGGAGCCCTGGGCAGCCTGACTGGGTGGGTGGCAACCCTGCCCATGGCAGGGTGTTGAAACTGGGTAAGCTTTAAGGTGCCTTCCAACATAAGCCATTCTATGATTCCATGATTCTATGACTGTACACAAAATACAACATATGCCTTGAATTCATCCCAGGAACAAGGTAGGTATGAACAGGCTCAAGACTCATGCACAAGGCAGAACTGGGGACAGGAAAACCCTTTACACAGCTTAGGCACAGGTTGGTTCCCAGCCTTAAGCTGAAATGGGTCTCACAGACCCGTGGGCATGGGGTAAAGGTGGGGGCCTCACGTGAGGTTCCCCAGAGACAGTACCAGAGCTCTCAGGCCCTGGCGCAGGAGTCTGCCTTATCTTTTTTGCTTATATGGAGCTATATACCTTTACATATTTGCCTGTACATTTTTTAAACAAATTGTTTGAGAACTCTGACATTGGGCTCCAGGCTTCTTTAATCTTTGAGAGCTACCCAGAGGCATTACATGTATAGATTTCTTGTGACATCTAAGAAGACTTCTTCAGGCCTGTCAGATCTCCTTCACTGGATTTTGTCTTGTTTACTTGATCCCTTGCCAGGACACCTGTATCTCTCAGACCTCTACTGCAGATCAGCAGCCTCCCTGTAGGATCTCACATGCCAACTCCAGTTCCCTTGCTTCGCTGGTGATATGCCAGCACCTACACTTGCTGCACAGAGCTAGTGCAGGACATGGCATAACACACGGGATTTCCATTGGGGTGTGAGAAGAACACACAGTAGAGCCTTGGGTGCAAAAGAGCCCTCCGAGGCAATGCAGTCTCTAACCACAGCTATGTGCTATCACTCTTCCTCCAAATGATAGGAAACTGTCAGGGCATCGGTCATTTGCATAAGTGCTGTTTTTTACACAGGTCTTTTCATTTTGCAATGAGTGTCTCAAATTTGATAAGATACTGAGGCACTTTTAGGAGCAAAATTGTCTCACCTCCCCAGTCACAGGCAGGGTTAAGCTCTGGCAGACACCTGCGCATCACTACAGTTTGTACTTTTTACGTTGCACTTAACAAGCTATTTGCAGCTTCCGAGTTTTCGCCAGCACATTGCGCATTCCTTCAAATTTGAATAGTGAAAGCCGGAATTGCTGACAGGTTTGTTCACTGCTCTTACTAACAATTTGCAGAGATTATAAGTCTGTCAGAAAGATATCATCGGAGATCTAAGGGATGGCTTTCTAGAATAATTCTGAAATGACAGTTAATGTACAGACAGCTTTCCATCATAATCTCCCACATGAAAAATTTTCTTATGCATCGTAAAACGGTGTTGTATTTACAGAAGCAAACAGTATAAAATATTTTTGTGAAGAAATAAACACATATCGTTCAAATCTAGCAAGACATATATGAGGTCTGGCCAGAAAGTAATGCCTCCTATTTTTTGATGTTGGCCCACAAAGTCAGAGGCAGATGTTGGTGGTACGGTAGCAGAGGTTGACCCTTCCCACCAATATCCCATTCCATTTTGTTGCCATATGACAGATGGCAGCAGAAGGGCAGCCTGACCAAATGGCATCTGCCATGAGAGTGCAGATGGAGCAAAGGGCTAGAACTGAATTCCTCCATATGGAAAATATGGCACCCATTGACATTCATCAATGCTTACTGAACATTGATGGAGACCAAACAGTGGATGTGAGCACAGTGAGGAGATGGTAGTGCATTTCAGCGACAGTGGAGCACCTCCATTGGTGCAGATTGTTACAAACATGGCACACAGGCTCTTGTTCATTGCTGGTGAAAATGCACAGCTAATGGTGGTGGCTATGTTGAAAAAGAGTGTTTTGTAGCTGAGAATTTGTTCTATCAAATAGTCTAATTGTGCTCTTTGTTGTAGTTTCCATGGAAATAAATAGGAGGCATTACTTTCCCAGTGATCAACATATTTATTTTGGAGCTACAGCATTTTCCTGCCTGCAGCTACCTGTCATTTCAATCCCTTCATGAGTGCTATAGAAAAGGACCATCCACCAGACTTGGAAAGCATCACACATTTATTAGAGTAACAGGCTTATGCATCTAACTTACGCTGGCTAAAGCAAGGAAAATCAAATATAAATCTCAAAAACTGTTTGTTGGCATTGCATTCTTGTTATGTAGAAATGTGAGCATGGTCCATGAACAACCAGCCAAAGGTTCCTTTGACATCCAGGGTCAGCAGCAAAAAATACGTGGAGTTCAGATACTGATTTGAGCTAAGCAATATAATAGGGACACACCTGACATACAGGGGAACTTGTGTGTTAATGGTGACTTCCTCTATGGTGGTATGTGCGTAACAGCCCCTTTTACTAATTAAAAAATAAATAATAGGGCAAATAATGCACTCAGTTTTTACCAGATGGAAAGTCACTAGCTAAAAATATCCTGTTTTTCTGGCATTGTCCATATACCAAAAAGCACCGCTTTAAAGTCAGGTTTCTACAATACAAAAAGGGAGAACTCAAAATCCTTTTTGCTGTTGTCAATTTGTTTTAAGCCACAATTCTGCTGGCTGCACAATACATTTAAAATCAAGAGGTATGAGGTGTTAAATAACAGTGGTACCACTTTTTCTGACATTGTTTGGTTGAAAGAAATTCAACTGCAGATGTGTGACTTCCTGATCTATTGTTCCATCACAGCAAAGGGCAGTCAGCCACCGAGGAGCAGCTGGATTAGAACAGGAATTAATTCTTTAATGCCAAACTGGATAAGAGTCTTAAACAGAAAGGTTCCTCACATCCTTTGTTTGGAAGCCCAGTCCTCACAATTCATTTTAAGAATGATTAATAAGATCAGCTTCCTAGAGTAGAATATATATTCAATGTCTAAATGATACTTATAGCAAGGGACAAGTTGTTCAAAAGAGGGATGCGGATTTGGACTGAATCAATCTGAAGCATATCTTAAGTTACTCAGTTTTGTTACTACTTTTGACTTTCTGAGATTTATGTTTCTTCACTTATCTACCTAGAGAGGATTTGTGCCTTTAGTTTTGCTTTGTTGCTTGTACAGGAAATCTTGTGTAGCTGATGCAGTGTATTCTCTTCGATAAGTGTGTTGCTCTGGAAGGCAGTCTTAGTCTTACGTGAATAACTCTCATCGGCATCATCTTCTGTGGTTTCTAAGTAAACCAAACCTTTCTCTTGTCCTGGTCTTAGCTAAGTAGAGTTAATTTTCTTTTGGTATGATGCTGTGTTTTGGATTTAGGATGAGACTAATGTTGATAACACACCAATGTTACTGTTGTTGCAGAGCAGGGCTGCACAGAGTCAAGGACATTTCAGCTTCTCATGCTGCCCTGACAGCGAGGGAGCTGGGGGGACACCAGAAGCTGGGAGGGGACAGAACCAGGACAGTTGACCCAAATTGGCCCAAAGGATGTCCCATACTATATGGTGTCATGCTCAGAAACAAAACTGGGGGAACTAACCATGGGTGCAGCCATTGCTTAGGGACCAGTAGGACATCAGTCAGCCGGTGCTGCACAGTTTTGTTGTGCATCACTTGTCTTGTATATATTTGTATTTGTGTATTTTCTTTCTGGTGGCTTTTTTTTCCCCCTCTTTCTTTCCCCTTTCCACATTATTCTTTCTTTATATACTGGAGTGGTGGTGAGGCAGCTACATCATTTTTATCCCTTTTTTCAGCTCTGTATTTTGACCAAACAAAGAACCAACGGGGAGTGGGATTTTCTTGTCATAGGTTTTTTGTGTGATAAAGTTGCGGATGCTTTCATATGAGGATGTCTCAAGGTGGGCAAGTATATGCATTTCGTGCTGAAGTTACCAAAAACTGAAGAGGTGGTGACGTCAGCCTGGGCAAGCCTGCAGCATGATCTCCCATGGAGCTACTGATAGTAAAATTGAGTATTTTAATTGCTTCTGATTTTCCTGCCCCTGTATGTATCCTTATCCGAATAGTTTCTACTCAGAAGAGAGCACTATCACGTTTTAATTATTGGGAGAGCAATCCAAGGACAACCAAGCAGACCTGAGGGTCCAGACACGTGCATACACAGATAACTTTGAACTACAGATACGTGTTTTGCATTGTTGACTTAATGTAAATGTTTGAATCATTAAGTGTTTTTTTAGTATGCACATCTTAGTATGAACAAAAACACAGGCTTGCAAATTTTAAGAAAAAAAATTCACATCAAATTTTCATTGCAAGGGTGTCTTAGTTTCTAACAGAAGTTACTTCTCTCACAGTGTCTGGTATGAAGCTGTGGTTTTGTTCCCAGAAGAGAAACAACTGATAACACCTGGCAGTGTTGAACACAGCCAAGGACACATTTTCTTCCTCAGTGAAGCAGTTAGAAGGCATAAGGAGCTGTGAATTGGGAGGGGACAGGACCAGGGCAGCTAACCCAAACTGACCAAAGAGCTATTCCATACCACATCACATCATGTGATTTTTACGGAAGAGAAATCGCTCTCTTGCTCGGAGGGAGGGGCTGCTGGCCGGTTGGGTATCGGTTGTTGGTCCCTTGCTTTGGGTATTATTTCTGGTTTCTTATATATATATACGTACTGGTATTTCTTTTATTCTCTCTGCTGTCTTAGTAAATAGCTTTTATCTCAACCCACGAGTTCAACCGTATTTATTCCTTAATTCTCTCCCCCATCCCACTTGGGAGGGGGGAGGGTGAGCGAACAACTGTGGGGGACTTAGCTGTCTGCTAGGTCAAACCAGGACAAAGGGAATGTTGTCGAGCTGTAAATTTTCTCCACAAGAGGTATCTCAAGAGAGTAAATTGATTTAGTCATGATTTCTAAAATATAAAATAGGAGGCAAGAATACAGTGTCCTTTCTGCCTTCTACCACTCCCTCCCACCATGCATATTAGTAATCTTAAACACTAGAAAGACTATATGGAGTTCAGTTTCAGTAAACATTTATCCAATTTTCTTTCAAGGTATCTAAATGCATTCTAAATCCTAAATACTCTATTCATAGAAAATGAGTCTAGATCCATCTCTACCTGCTTGCTTCCATTTTTGAATAAAATGTATATATTATTGTACACTGTGACATGACATTTTTAGAATAGAACAAGCAAATTAAGCATATAGAACATTTCCTCCACCTCTAAACAGATACCTCCTCTTCCAAATGCATGTTTTTATGATAGTCTGAAGACTAAGAGAAGAATAGACACAACACTGAGTTGCTAAAACTCGTTGTGCTCCTGCAGCTAATGGAAGCTCAAGTACTATCTGCTATGCATAAAGATGTGAATAAATTGCCAAAGCTCAACCTCTTCTGAATTTGTGTAATTATCTTCCCAATCACTCACTGTAATTGCTAAAAAAAGGCAACATAAGCACACATGACACTATGCTGTAGATGGAAAATGGAAGGGAAATACATAAAGATTCTTCCTTTGATTTAAGGATAAAACTTGTACAATACAGGCTCCCTGATAACAGTGCAGAACAAGAAAATATAGCAGTTATTATAAGTGGAAAATACAGTGGTTTCTTTACTGAACAGATGGATTTTCACAAGTATTTTTCATGGAGCAGGAAGTCCCAACCACAAAAGAGACAGGAGTGAGGTAGTTAGGATTTAATACAAAGCTAAGTGAAGTGAAAAGAAATAGTACTGTGGTGTTTAGCAGATATTGAAATGGGCTTAAAAGGAGCTTAAAAAGATTGTGATGAGAAAGCAGGAGAGTTGCAAAGAAAGAAAGACGTGTCAGGCAACAAGAAGAGTAATGTTAGTAAAGCAAAATTCAAAAGAAAAGACAGTAAAAATTTAATTGTTGTGTTACCTCCTTGGAATTGAAAAGCAGGAGTAAGATTGAACTCATCTGCAGTCTCTGAACATCTAGGCAAGGGTCCCCACAGTTATTTCTTTTGGTAGTGTCAGCACATTCTGGCTTTGTGTTCTGGGACCCTAATGCCACTTGTCTCTCCTGTCTTCAACATGTTGCTTTTCATGTTGAAGGAAGAGGTGGTTAAATCAGTGGAGGATGTATAAAGTTGTGGGAAAGGACTGCATAGGAGGACTCCATGTAGTTTGCAATAGGTTTGAAGACATCATCAAATCTGTTCAGTCATGCTTCTGTTCTGAAGGCTGCAAGCATTATTCCCATGTTACAGCATGGGAGTGAAGACACAGCTGTGAGACATGTGAAGAAAGATAATCATTTGCAATCATAACCCCGTATCAAGGATCTGGTAAGGGTGAGATGCGTAACTAAAGCAGGGCCACAACAGATGGAGGTCAGCATCAGTGTGGACTTCCTTAGTGAACTGCGTGGCACTGTCTCTCCTGTTATTGCATTGCTTCCCCATGACTGTTGGCAGACAGCTGGGGAGCAGTAAAGGTGTTGTGCACAGAAGTACACCCGGTGCCACCTCAGAAGCCTCAAACTTCAGCAAAGTCCTTCCCAAAACTCTAGCAAGTCACAGAGAAGAGCTGAAATTCCTCATCATCCTCCAGACTGCCATGGGAGCAAAGGCCAGGAGCATGGCCAGCAGGTTGAGGGAGGTGATCCTCCCCCTCTACTCCACCCTGGTCAGGCCTCACCTGGAGTACTGTATCCAGTTCTGGGCTCCCCAGTACAAAAAAGACAGGGACCTCCTGGAAAGAGTCGAGCGGAGGGCCACAAAGATGATAATGGGCCTGGAGTATCTCCCTTCTGAGGAGAGGCTGAGTGACCTGGGTCTGTTCAGCCTTGAGAAAAGAAGGCTGAGAGAAGATCTGATCCATGTGTACAAATATCTAAAGTGCGGGAGGCAAATGGACATGGGCAGGCTCTTTTCATTGGTGTTTAGGGACAGGACGAGAGGAGATGGCCTAAAATCGGAGCACAGGAAGTCCCGCACCAATACATGGAAGAACTTCTTCACGGTGCGGGTGACGGAGCACTGGCACAGGCTGCCCAGGGAGGTTGTGGAGTCTCCTTCCCTGGAGATGTTCAACACCTGTCTGGATGCCTACCTGTGCGACCTGTACCAGGGAACCTGCTTTGGCAGGGGGTTGGACTCAATGATCTCTTGAGCTCCCTTCCAACCCCTACAATTCTGTGATTCTGTGATTTGCTTGACCTCTGTTTGCATAACACAAGAAGCCCATGCAGAGCTGTTTGGTATGCCCTGACAGTGAGAGGGAGAGTTGTCAAGGATCCCACCACTGATGGTGTCAGATGGCTTTTGGATAGCATTTGCTGAAAAGATTGAAAAATAATGAAATAAATAGCACTGATTAGTTGATGATCTTCTGCTGAATCCCTATTTAAAATGCTGGTCTACCTTTCAAATGCTTCTCTCATGTGCTGCATCCCATCTTGCTTAGTGAATGACAAGTGTTTCAAGATACTATTCAAGTGCTCTTTCCCAGCAAGATATACGCATTTTTCTTGTGATTGAGAAAGCCTATTCCAGCTTCTGGCAGGAAATGACCAGGGCTGTCAGGTCAGACTGGGTGGAAAAGAATGAAAGTCTTCTCATATTCAATCAGCCCCCAATAACAGTTTATCAGCAAGATAGCAGATCAGAAATGAGTTTCTTTTCAAATGGAGCTCTCTGCATACAGCCATGTGAGATGTGGTGCTTCAAATCCAACAAATAACCGTTGGTATTTAGTTCCCTTGGAACAGTTTATCTAGCCCATCTATCTGCTTTTGCTCTTGATCACAGGTTTCTTTAAATGAGAAAAACACAAAAATGTACAGCCAATGAGAAATCTTTTGTGTGCTTAAAGTTTCAAGCTATAATCACAGCTTTATTTTTTCACCTTTAGTCAAGGATTTACCTTAGCTTATTTCCCTTGACAGAGCAGTTTAGCCTGTGATGAATCTATCATATTCTGAAAGCTAAACCAATCCAGACGGCACTAAACCTATGAAACTTCACACAGTAAATCTTTCCGCCTGGATAAAGGAACTCAGATGTTACAGTGTTTGTCTATTTTGCTGAATATTTATCTAAAAATGTTTTACAACATTAAGCCACGCTAAACTCCTTTTCCAAATTCCTCAAGTAGTTTAAAAGCCTACATGGTAAGACTAGGTTATGTAACACATTAAATATCGATATTTGTTTTAAACTTAAAAAAAGAATTCTCTACTATTCAGATGCAAAAAGCTTTATTTCTTTTTTCCTGCTAATCTCACAGCAGCCAAAGTCTTCCTCAGTCATCTAAAAAACACATATTTCAACTGCTGGTGAAAAGGCCCAGGGCTGGCAAAATTTTTACTCTTTGCTTTGAGCTACAGACATGCAGAGGTATACATAACTGGCAGGAACACATATCAAAAGGAATACAAAAATGTAAAGCAAATAATGCAGAGTTCGGCTTAGAGACTTCAGAAACATATTTTTTTCTCTTGATGCACATCCCGTAACTGTGGACTACTTATTTAAAATTAATGAAGTAAAGGCCCAAAAAAGAATTCAGTTTACTCTGCTAATAGACACTACAGGCATTCTTCATATGAATATGTGCTTACACATGGTCCTTACTCAAATATGTGTATTCAAAAAGAGGAAAATGCTTTCTGTTTTATACAAATCTATGCTATAGATTTATATGCTACAGATTATATATTATATATGCTATATATGCTATAGATTATATATTATATATGCGTAAATTCATTGACATGCATATTTGTGAAATAACCTTTACTGAGAATTATTCTGTGACTCTGCATCTATTTCTTGCTCTATATGGTCTAAGATGTAGTATTATTTTAACCTCTCCTTTCTGGAAAATCATTTCCAAATATCAAAAAAAAAAAAAAAATCGGGAAAGGAGCTCGATGACTTTAAAATTTCAGTCTAGCATCTTCTCTGTGTACAAGAGAGAAATAAGCTGTTTCTACTGATTAACAATGCGCACCTTCCCAGCCTCAGCCATTCTGTGATTGTGTGAACATAATGGTAGCAATTCTTCTAGAAACGGAGAACACCTAACATAAATTTACAAAGTCCCAGTTGAAATTTTGACTTAGAGGTAGTCTTGTGAGCACAGCAATGAAGTTACTTCACATCAAGGGCGACCTATCAGAAAAGGTCTCAGGAAGGCTGCTGGCACACCCCTTCTTTAAGCTCAGCGGTGCTCAGCATCTGTTGTGCCAGGAAAGAGCTTTGACATTCAGATCCTGTAGCAACAACAGCAGCATTTACTAGTCCTGAGATCAGGCCTTCCTCTGGCATGAGCTGTTAAAGCTCCACTGAAATCAATGAATCCATGCCAAATTACATTAGCTGAATGATCTCTTTTGGCTTTCAATGTAGAGAAGATGAGGAGCTAAAAAAATCAAATACTAGCAAATGTCAGTTAAAGGACTGTGTCAAGTCTGTATTTTCCACTTTTTTACTCTAGTAATTTGTAACCTACTTTTGGGGGGATGATTAATCAGTACATTTGTGATGGCTGAGCACTTCCTCTACTCCTGAAACCTCCTCCTCCATCCCATAGGCTTACAAAGGAAGCAACCACTGTACCTTCCACAGCACAGGGAACTCGTAACACTCTCTGTTCACAAAGAGAAAAGCATAGAGATTTCTTCAAACCTCTGAAGCATTCAGCCATGTAGGGCCATGATGCACATGGTTCAAATGAATTGCATTCATTTGAAGGAGGTGGAAGCCAGGGACCATCCTGCTCTGGGTTTTAGCATGAAACTACCAGAAATGTCTCCTTTAACTGGTACGAGCCTTCATGCTGCTGCATCTGAAAGGGGTCCCCCACACTGGGTGGTAGAGGACAGAGGAAGGTGAAATAATATTTCTCATGATTTTCTCTCTCGTTTTTTTTCCCTCTGATTTTCATTACTGTGGCAATGAACAAATGGAGTTTTACTTGTCCTGTAACACTATTTGGAATTTTTGATGTAAACACTGATGCTAACTGATGACCTCCATTGGTTTGCAGGATAAAAATGAGGAGGTTTTTACTCACCTGAACTGTAGAGTGAATACAGCTGGAGTTCTTCAAAGGCATCATTAATAAGAATTGAACACATCAGTTTTTAAATCAGCTTTGAAAATCTTGACCTGACTGTCAGAGAAAGATGCAAAGCTCTATTATTCAAAGCTGTACAGCTGTCCTTTGAACTATCATTGGTAATTTAATATAGGGCTTTGCTGGCTCTGGTCAACTATTTTCCATTTCTGTTTCTGTTCTAAATGGTTTCTTGCTTTTGAGCATTTCATGCATTTTGGTACAGCTTTCCCCAAACTGTATGGCTGCAGAGAGCAAATTCAATGAAAGCTAGGAGCTTTTTTGCCAACATAATGTTTGCAGCTTCAGTTACATGAAAGTTGCCATAACAATGTTCTCCTTTTGCCCACAGTGCAGCAGCAATACATTATCTCTTTTCAAAGAAGAATGGAAAGGGAAAAAAAAAAAAAAAAAAGACTGATTTTGAGCTGGATGCCTGTCGTTTTTAACTGGGGAAAAATCAGCAACCAAAAGCAGAAGAGATTTTGAAACATTTCTCAGCAGCTTTGCTGGGGATAAATGCAAGTTGCTTACTGCACAAGTCAAACAAGCAGCTCCTTAACCCCCATGGCAAGCATGCTATTGACTTCTGAAAGAGGCAGACTTGCGTTATGCATGTTCTTCAGCCCTTCACACTTTAAAAAAAAATTTATTTTGAAAAGGGCCTATAGAGGCCCCAAATTGAGCCACACTGAGATGCATTTCTTCTGGTACATGTCAGCTCATGGAGAGGCTGCAGGATAACGTGTTATGTTAGGGCTGGCTAACCCACTGCTGACTTCTTTCTCCTCAAGCAGCAACAGCCTGTGATTACACCAACTCCCTGCTGCATAGCTATGACCTTCCTTACCTCTGTTTTCTTCCACCGTGACTAAAATCCTTTCTTCTGCTACTTTTAACAAAACAATAATATGGTAAGGAAGGAGAAGAGGCAGACATTTGCCTCTTACGTATCCTTATGCAAGCCAAAGGGTTGCCACATGAGCAGAGACATGAAAAATCAAATATTGAGGAAATGTTTTGAAACACTAAATAAGAATTTAACAATATGCAATTTAAAATTACTGACTTTTCATAATACGGTCTTCATTGTTGATGTAATTGAAACAGCATTGACTTCAAAGTACAGACAGAGCCTTAAAAGACAGTTTGGCTTGAAGGATTCACTGCTTTAACATTTGTTATCACTATTGTGGTGCTACCTGGTCTCTGATTTCATTAAAGTGATGCTATATAAACACAGCAAAATACTACTGAACATAAGCAGAGGATAGAAATAGTAAGATATATCAAACTTTATGGGCAGAGTGCAGTTATAAAACATAGTTTTGTGGAATTCAAGCTGTATCTTCTTATTCTGAATTACATTTACAGCTGTTGTGCCATTTCAGAACACTACAATTAAGAAAGAACTATTTGAGTCTATGTTTATGCAGACATCACAAAGCAGGTCGTTGTTCAACCGTGGCAACAGGTATCAGTTCAGTAAAATAATTTTCACGTCATGGAAATGAAAGAAGTATATATTTAAAAAATGAGGTTTAAATTGAGTATGTTCACCCCATACTCCTATCAGGACCCTACTTTGTAGTCTGTAAAAAAATATATGAAGCGATAGACAGATGAGATAACAAACCATACAACAAATGTTTGAAACAAAACAATAACTACTTTGGGTTTTTAAAGTCACAGTTGCACTTTACTGAGCTGCCTACAGATACAACTTGCAGAACCACTTAAGGTCTTTACTTCTGTCTCTGTTTGGAACTCGTACAAATGAACCAGTTGGACGCTGTGATTAGCCTATATAAAGGTATCCTTATTATTTGAATTATTTTTAACAGATTTAAAATCAGAAAATTAAAACGTGAAAACAGTTCAAACATAGAGTTCTTGATGTACTTTTTTATCATTTTCTTCTGCACAATTATTTCTCTCACAGAAGACTAAGGAATACTGGAGGACTGAAACATACATATCACAATGCAAAAAAGTCTGAGTGTCATAGAATCATAGAAGGGCTTGGGTTGCAAAGGACCACAAGGATCATCAAGTATTAATGCCCCTGCTGCAGGCAGGGCTCTCAGCTTCTACATCTAGTATTAGATGACGCTGCCCAGGGCCCCATCCAACTTGGCCTTGAACACCTTCAGGGACAGGGCATCCACAGCCCCTCTGTGCAGCCAGTGTCAGAGCCTCAACACCCTCTCAGCAAAGAAACTTCCCTTGACATCAGATCTAAATCTCTCCATCTTCAGCATAAAACAATTCCTCATTCTCTTATCAATGTATGACGTGCCGACACACTGAATTTTGATGTTATTATGACATATTTCTTCAGCCGCAGATAAAATATATCGTATAGTTAATGATTAGGAATGACAAAACTTTTTTTTTTTT
>WBMW01004773.1:0-22994 GCA_013396635.1 Penelope pileata | reverse complement strand
GCTAGGAGTCATATGATTCTATCTTACCATAATTACACCAAAATCCAGGAAGAACTTTTCTGTTCTTGTGTTTTTGGAAGAAGTAACCGTGTATTTTCCTTGTGTTCCTAAGTGAATGTAGTTACACCTTAAAGAAGTAAAGAGTTATCGGTGATTAAGAAAAACAAATTATATCTTGAAAGGTTGTTTTACTTGGTAAGAATCCTGTTTTATAAGAACCTTGAATACACTCTTAGAGAAGCTGTTGCTTGTGCAACTTATCCTGATCAAGGCGAGGGATTGCTGAGAGGCCATCTTTTAGCCTCCAGAAGCTTTTATAGGCTTGCTGTCACAGCTTTTGAAATAAATAAAATCGCTAATGTAAATTTAGTTGTTCAGTATGCTGTACAAAGTAATACTATAGGGAATCTCTTCGGGTTTAGTATGCTAGCTTACGTGGGAACAGCCACATAGGGTGCTCACAGCTTCATCTGCAGGTACTTCTTTTAATCTACTGCTCCTAGTTTTTACCAGTAGCTTTTAACACCTCTCTGACATGCTTCAGTATGCAAAAATCAAGTAAATAATCTTGGTCAGGAATGGAGGTTGGTCTTGAGCATGGACATGCGAGTATGCTCATACACTGTCTGAATGGATTGGTTAAGAGAAACAGTGTGAGCTTATATATCCAATTTTTGTTTGATAGCTCTTTCACATGAGGTCACCAGAGGATGGTTTAGTGATGGTACTCAGTGCATCAAGTTGATGGTTGGGCTTGATGATCTTTGAAGTTCTTCTCCAACTTATTGATTCTAGGAAGATTCTATCTTCCTGCCAGATATGACTGAATTTGGTAGACACCTTAATGAATGTAGGTTTCCTTACACTGCAGTCAATACCTTCCTTACACCAAAGTCCTTCCTTTGCTACCAGTCAATGCATTCCTGAAACACAGAAGCAAGAAGAAAACTACTGTTTAATAAAATACCAACTTAAAAGGATAGTGTCAATAGCTACGTGTAGTCACAATTTAATTATTATATTGAATTGCTATATCAGATTATTCTGACTTATATGACGTTAATTTATTCAGGGCATGAAGTGATACTAAACTGGTCTTCTGCCAGACATGTGAGGTCCTAACGTAACATGGCAATCGCAAGAAGGAAAATATAGGTGGTGCTTAAATCTGTGTGGTTATATTTCTCACATTTTAACACTTTTTTTCTCAAACCTTTAGATGTGGTGATGACTGTCTATGTTCTGTAAAGTAGATTTTCTACTAGTATGTACCCTATTACAAGACAATAAAAGTACAATTTTAGAAATTTGTTCTTGCTTCTATGTAAAGTAGGAGTCTTGTCAGCTCAAATGAAGTACCAATGCGTTCAACTTGATATTGTACAGATTTTTATTAGCCTGCTTTCTCACTGCTTGCTCTCATGTATTGTTTTTTTTTCACATGCTTTCTAGCACTTATTCTAGATTCACAAATTAGCTCCTTTAATTACTAATAGTCATTTTTATCTTTTTTTAATTTACAGATAGTAATGGTGGTTGGAGATGTCCAGCTTGTCAGAATGCTTCTACACAAGTTCCTAAAACTTACACTTGTTTCTGTGGTGAGTTTCTTGGTTGGTTTTGCAAAGAAAAAATTGTTTTTATTTATTTCTTTCCTTCTTTAATTTCTGTTCTGCCGTTGTTGCTTCTTTGCCTGCATCCTTGAAGTTTAACATTGTTTCAAACTATTGATACTGGAAGGCTGTTCGGCAGCGAATCAAACCCATAGCTTTTGCTTAAAACATGTAGTACAGGTGTGTCCAACCCGCGGGCCGCGGGAGGGCCAGCTGAGCTCGCAATGCGGCCTGCTCCCGGCTGTCGCATTGTCATGGTAACGGCTCGCCCTGCCCGCCCTCCTCGCCCTCCTCTCCCCTACCGAGTCCGGCCCCGGGTGCGCACCCATCACTCAGCAATAAACAAAGATCGGTTTTGATAACAAATATCATGTCACAGAAGAAATGGCTTCTTTGGTGCCATTAAAAGACATGAATAATCTCTTGATTTGTACGAAGCCGTGAAAATTACATTAAAGCGATTTTCTTTAACCTTTGTCAACACAGCTCGTATAGCTACTGATGGCGCCCCAGCAGGGATTGGTAAGAAAGGGACTTCATAAAATTAATAGATGAGCATGCAACTGCCACGGGCAACTCATGTTTGATGAAATATCACTGCATCATGCATCAAGAAGTGAAAGCTTTAAAAATGGATCATGTCATGCAAATAATCATAAAAGCTGTGAGTTTCATAAAGTCCCAAGGGATTG
This sequence comes from Penelope pileata, assembly GCA_013396635.1. NCBI lineage: Eukaryota > Metazoa > Chordata > Aves > Galliformes > Cracidae > Penelope > Penelope pileata. The sequence goes on along the minus strand of WBMW01004773.1, from coordinate 20,689 downwards.
AATTGTCACCAGTTCCAGGAGTTCGTTAAAAGCATGGATGCTGACTATGGAGACATCATTTACTTTCCTGAAGCAAGGTGGTTAAGTCAGGGTAAAATTCTAAAAAGATTTTATGATTTGCGAAATGAAATCAAGTCATTTGTGGAACCAAAAGGAAAATTTGTGCCAGAATTGAAAGNCAGAGAAAAATATCCCTTGCTTCACAATCACACCTTGATCACATCTTCACTTTTTGGCAGTACGTGCATTTCTGAAGAGCTGTTTGCAGGAATGAAGCACGGGAAGAGACGTTTCCTCAAATCTCTGTCAAATATCTTGAGAATTCACTAAGAATTGCAACCACTTCTGCTGAGCCAGACACTGATGCATTAGTTTTACAAAAACAAGATCAAATATCCCACTAGTTGTATGTTTTCGTTGGTCTCTTTTTTTAGTGTTTTAATAAAAATATGGGGAAAAAAAAGTTTAGTTATTTACATTAACTATATTATGTATTTTATATGCAGCCTGAGACCATTCCTCTTCACTCAGTGTGGCCCAGGCAAAAGGTTGGACACCTAGGATATAAACAAAAGAATTATATATGTTTCTGTGTAGTTATACAAAAAATATTTACTAGAATTGGGCTCCTCTACTAAAAGCTTTTCCTCTGTAGGAGGATCAAAGTAACTTGTGTTATGTCTATAGTCTATTTGGGGATTGAGCCAGGAACTTGGGAGTTCATGAACTTACCTTAAAGAAACTAAACTTATGCTGTAGTAAGTAACAATTTTGTCTAAAGTTCTCTGTATCTGAACAGTTCAGTGTCTTAAGAGCAGTGAAATTACATGTGAGATATTTAGAGTTTTTGTATGATGGCTGTTTGAAATTTGCAAAATGCTACTAGTATAGGGATAATAGGTAGAATGAAAGTTTTGATTCCAGATGAAGATTTTGCTTTTAAGATAGGTCATCCATCTGTTAATAAGGAGATTCTGCTTAGGCTTAGAAACTGTTGCATAGTTTTGGGAGATTGGCAATAGGAACCTCCCATTGCTCACAGAGTCAATATTAGCAGAGCACTGTGTTGGAACATAAAACTTTTTATCTGTACACAGTTTTACAATTCAGCAGCATTTGGACTTAAGTAGTTGCATATGTAAGTCTGTTTTGTATTTGTGTTGAGTGTAGTCAGTTTTTTTTGTCCCCCCCTCCCCTTCATTGCATGAGATTTTGGAAGATTTTGAATTCTTTTAATTTTTAGGATTTTAGTGGGCATTCTTCCTGTTTAATTGAGACTCAGGTGAATTAAGGCCATCCGTGTTGTTTATTCAGTTTTCGTAGGTTGCTACTTACAGAGCAAATGAAGGTTTAATAAACAAGATGAAGTGATACATCAGTTAAAAAAAAATTTTTTTTCTTAATTGTTGCAACTCCAATTTATAAAACTAACTCTGTTGCTTCTCTTGCAGAAAGACAAATTGATTTCCCTATGTGATTAACCACTGTTATAATTAACCCTGACAATTATGCTTTTAGAACTGTAAGATTTGCTAAGAACGTGCCAGAGTATTTAAAAAGTAGTTTCAATACTTATCTGAAATAATCACAGAATACAAATGATTTATCACTTCTTGTTCAAGACTTCCTGCTGCATTCATCAAAATGTCAACATATCGATTTATGCAGAGTCTGATTCTTTCTAGAAAAGTGACTTTCATAATTTGCATAGTCATTCCATGCTACTTACATTCCCCATTTCCTTACCAGCTAGGTCTTAGTTATTGGCAGTGCTAGCTTTATTTTTTTGTGTTGAGGCAGCAAGGGAATTACACCCTTAAATTTTCTTATGTACTAACAGTCTGACCTACTAGAAGGGTTTTTTTATTTTGTTTTATTAATTTAATGTCAGATATCAGTTGTATCAGCTATCTAAATGTCTACTTAGAGCACAGAAGAAGATAATCTTCTGGATCTTGTTATTCCACTGGGATATGTTAAGTTGCATCTTATGTGTTTTTTTCCAAAGAAGGTTAGTCAGTATTGAAAATAAAACTTTTTTTCTTTCTGGTCTGATATTTTACCCAAGTTCAATATTGTACTCAACAATAAACGTGTTTTTGACCTATTTTTAGGAAAGGCACACAATCCTGAATGGAATAGAAATGAAATTCCACATAGCTGTGGGGAGCTTTGTGGAAAGAAGAGACAGTGTTTGGACTGTCCACATCTTTGTAACATGTAAGTAAATGTCATGTGAATGTATTGAAATGAACTGCAGAAAACTTCTGAAGACTGTATTTGATTTTTATTTTTTTTTTCACCGTAGGATATGCTTACAGGTGTGTCTAGTTCCTAGCTTAACTGAAACTTGGTAGAATTGAAGACTGTATGTATAAAGTGAGTTCATGGCAGAGGATGGACAGGAGCTCAGCTAAAATAGTTGTAGCACCATCTCCATTGTATTATAGGAGCTGAACCAGCTGCAATACTCGTTTCAAGAAATTTTTGTTGTAGTCAAGAAAATAGTGAATAAAAGTATTTTAAATGTGTATCCAGTAGTCCACTGGAAAGTTTAGATGTCTTGTTTCAGGTAATAGCATTTGTATATCTTGGTCTACCAGCACTGATTCTTGGTTTGACTGAAGGTCCATTAACTTGTATTCTTTTTCTTTGGCTTGTGAACTTTTGAGGTTAAGAAGGCATTACACATATTTAGTTATTTGTTCAGACCACCAAACTATTGTAAGAAACCTTATGGAGATCTTAATTAGTATCCTGTCATTTGAATTTGTTTTATTAACATCTGCCATTATCTCTCATATTTCAGTGAAGAGATGCAAAGAAGAGGAATTTGATTTTCAGTTTTGGATGTATTTCTTAAGTCTTTTCAGTAGTGTAGGGGTAGTTTATCCATCCAAAAGGGTAACAATGTTAGGTCAGCTTTTTCAACATATGCAGTTAATGATGCCCATTCATATTCCTGTTTTGAGGAATTTTTAGTAGTCAGAAGCAATTTCTCTACTTCTGGTATACAATCAAAAACTTTTCAGTATTTTGAACAGATAAATTTATATCTTCCAATTTCTCCAAAGTATACTACAGAACTTTACTAGAACTTTTTATTTATTGTGCTCTGTTTCATACCTATTTCAAAATCTCGTGTGAAAGAATTTCTTTACTCTTTTTAATACTTCTTTCCCACATGTGAGAATATTATATTAGAATTCTTTCAGACTGTTATTTCAGTGATATTGCTGTTTATGTAATTCAGCATCATACTAGATGTTCTCCACTGTGATTTACAGTGTAAAGTTTGAAGCACTGGTGATTGAAACACAGATCAACTTTCAAATAAGACTTGATGTAGCTGATACACTGATTCTCTTGGAGGCCAGTTCCTGATCTATCTCAGGAGAAGTAGGAGTCCGTGGAGGACTTTTTTCCCCTGTCTGGACTAAGTAGACTCCTTAAGTCCTTCAAGAACGCCCAGACTGCAATTGCTATCCTGCAGACTGTCTTTCAGTGCTTAGAAGAAACAGCTTTTCTGTTTCTCTTCTTTCCTGTCGCAGTCTACAGCAGAGGTTCAGTTTCTCATTCTCATCTGGGAAGTCTTTTATCAGTGCTTGTGGCAGTGTTGTGTCTACTGCAAGTTGTGGATTTGTAGTCCCTGGTAATCTGATCTGCATCAGGTGCTGTGAAAGTACCTTTTAAAGTCCCAATTTGCTACCAATTTCAAATGTTACCAGTTGGCTTCTTCCAGGTGAGTAAAGCCATGCTGAGATTATCCAGTCCTTGGAGGTAAGGAAATCAGCAAGAGTGCAAAGAATGTGCATTGCTCTTCATCCCTCCCTGCATATGCAGTTAAATGGAATGGATGCTTTTTGTCTTACAAGCAGTTATCTGGCTTGTGTTTGTGGTCTGTAGAGGAATGCACTTTTTAGTGTAACCTAGTTTTAAGAATTTCACACTATATATTGGACACTTCTTCCCATCTGGAAATTGTAGTGTATGTGAGGACGCACTCTACCACCATCATGACGCAAGGAAAAACCTGTCTCCCTCTCACTGTCTCAGAGAGTGATTGAATGACAGGAAACTTTAATATCTGAATGGATCTTTGACAGTCCATCTTTCCAGTTCCTCTACCGGACAAACTCAACAGGTGTAAAAGTCAGGATCATGATCTGTGTCTGGAGAGAGCGTTACCTCAGGAGAGTGCCCAGAGGTGGACTTTTTGCCATCAGGGCCAGGAGGTGGTGGTATGGTACTTTCTTGAGTTTCGATGATCTTGGAACTCCTTCTTGCAAGCATTTCTTTCTTTGCATTGTGGGCCAGCTCCTGCAGGTTTCCATAGGGTGTTAAGGTTTATGATTTATTACAGGTTTAAGTTATTGGACCACAGATGCCTTTCTGTTCACTGACTCTAGAAGCTTTTTTAAAGTTATTTTATTCTGTTTTTATCTCATTATCAAGACCTTTCACCTCGCAGTGTGAAGTGAGGATCATTTTGCTGGAGTAAACTATGCATGCTCTTTTGAAGTGTGTATGGTTAATTTAACATTGAGTCTGTACACTGTGAACACTGTTGGAGAATTTGTTTGATGTTCTTGATGCTGCCCTTTTTCTACCATTTAATCCCATCTGTTCTGGGAGACTCTTTACGGTTGAAGTGCTGTCATTTAAAGTCTGTCTGTGGTTATGGCCTTCCAGATGATGAGACCTCTGTCTGCAGTCCATGAGCTTCTGACACAGCTACTTTATATGGAACCTATTAAGTACTGTGTTAATTGGTGGCACTTAAGTCTGAGTTGTAGGGAACCTGCTTCTTGAATCGTGGGATTCTTGCTTAGTTTCTTGTTTATTTCTTATCTTTGTTTCCATTGCATCAACCATTAGGGTATGGTAGACTTAGACCGTGATAGGTAGTCCTTGCTGTTTATAGCAGAACTATTTATGCAGAGTTTAGCAACAGAATCTAAATTGCAGTATTACCTGGGTTTTCAAAAACGACGTATAGTGTATATACTGCAGCTAATTGAGGAGATAATACCAGGATTTCCTATGCAAACATCATTCCGTCTTCTCCTCGTATGTGACAAAAGGAACATTGTTTTTACGGCTTTGTATTAGAATGATTGTATTTTCTCCATCTGACATGTAGATGAAATGTGCAGAGCACAGGAGAGTGTTGTAATTGAACTGTTGTACTAATTGGTAGTGATCTAAACTTCAGCCTCCCTTCTTCTCTCAGCCTTTTGTATGGATTGAGGTATATGTTGTGCTAGCCTTGGGCAAATGATTGTCCGTTTTGGACTGAGCAATTCTGAGACTGATTAATATGAATGGTGATGTCATCTTTTGCTGGTGTCAGCTGTGCTATTCAAAGTGCTGCTTGGGTGCATTATTCTTTATCCCATCATCATGTGCAATAGCAAGTGGAAATGTATTTAAGTGGCTTAAGTTACTTGAGAATGTGTTTTCCCTTTGAAATTGAGTAAGTATCAGTCTGTTGTGGCTGAGGAGAAAGAATTGGATTTTAAGTCATGGGAAAATATTTAGATCCTTTTACTTTAAAAAGAAGACTGATTACAGGGATCATAATATTCTGTAAAGTAGTTGTACCAAGAAAACGTAGGGAACATGAGAAAAATAATCTCCATATTTTCTGAGTAGAAAATGAGACCTTCAATTACTAAGAGTGGCAAATTCAGAATGTATTAAATGCCAGTCACCCTTTTATTAACAGCTAGGCAGAACATTTCCTTGGAAGAAATTGTTGTCAATAACTAATGTGGTTTAGAAAAATCTCTCAGCACCACACCATAATAATGGTCACTTTCATGACCTCTGGACGTGAGGGTATCTAAAGGTCATGGCAGTGGGTTCATAGAATTCTGTAATACAGAAGGACATGAGGACGTTGTTTCCATGAATTTCTTTATTGCAAATGACTATTACTTAAGGCAAGGATATATTACAAGTTACTTCAAACTTACTAGCAGAAAACCAACTAATATACTTGAGTATTAGCAGAATGTATATTTCAGTATTTGCAAGCTATTGCATATTACCAAGATAAAGCAACAGGCATACTTGTGATTAATTAATCACATGCATGTGTTCATGTACTCAAATACGTGCACACTCCCTCCCCCTAAAACCACTCCCTGGAAGGGGACCAACTGATGATGGATGAAGTCTCCGTTTGGAAATTATCCACATCACAGTCTGGAGCCAGCCAGGCATCCCTGAAAGAAATCCAGAGGATAGTGTAGAGAAGTTCACTCAGATGGAGTTCCCAGCACTTGTCAAGGATGCTAGCAGTTCTCAGTGTCACTGAAATCTGGGAATAAAACTCACTAACACAAATGACAGGTTAGAAAGCCAACATTACTTTATTCAGCACTGGGTACGTGGGGTTCCTCCATGTAGTGTGGGGGGGTAGTTCCTCCTAGCAGGTGCACCTCAGAGATGGATCAGGATCACACATCATATATGTTTCATTTGAGAATTTTCATACGTCTTCTACAAAGTGCCCACCCACTTTCAGGAATTGCTGTGCATATTAAAATCTAGTATTACACATGCTCTGTATTACTGTGTGGTTCTTACAGAGGGGGTCTTTGATGGTCGTGGGGTTCCACTGGATGGTACTTTCAGGCAAAAAGGTTGTATGCTAAGTAGGCTCAGTCCCATAATTGCTCAAAAGAATTATGTACAAAAGTTGGCTAACAACATATTTTCTTTTAATTAACAAGTTGACCTTGTTCTGTGCAGACCAGTCATAGCATAGGATGCCTGAGATGCCTCACTACTGCCTAAAACTTTGTTTCAGGCTCTAGATGTCCTTTTTATCAGAGACAAACATGTTTTCTCTCAGCTAGAATGTCAGTTGAATGTCAGTTCATATAAAGTTCTGTATTAATTTAAGTCAGACAAGTAATTGAATTAATTGTCAGGTGTTACCAGGTTGGAAGATATTTTCTCAGTCAGTACTTTTGCAGATGTTTTCTGTTAGTATTTTTCCTGTTATAACCTGTACAAATCTTGTGTGTTTTCTTCCAGCTAGAATCAGAACTGTTTCCTTAGGTTTTGTGACACTTGTTGTGGCTTTCAAATGATTTTTCATCTCTTGTCATTGTAAGGAATGTCTGAAATTCGTGCACAGATTTCAAAAAGAGCTTATAGAGAGCATTTCTTCAGTCTATTCTTGCTTGTAAACAGTTTAAACCAATAGATTGATCCCCTTTATAATCAACAGAACAAATTATTTTCTATTGAATGGTATTTTGGTTTCATATTTCGATTTTTTTCAACTTTCCATATATATGTTTAATGGTTTACTGATTTCCAACTATGTTTCTTCGGTCTAATTTTTTTTTTTTTTTTTTTAAAGGTGACATTGTTTGTATAGCCTTGGACTTTTTGTTTTCCTCTGCTGTCACACCAGTTCAGCTTTATATTCTGCCTTGCATTTCACGGTGCTACTGACAGTATTAAAGCTGGATGCTTGCTAGATCCATTTTGGTGAAAATGAGCAAAGCTAACTTAGTTTGTTTTAATAGTAAATCTTTAACTAATATTTGCTTAGATTTATTGAAATGGGCTAGTGACCATTTATATAAACAGCTCTGTTGGCAGACCCAAGGAGCAGGCAAGCAGCTGGTCAAAAGTAGAATGCTTTACTAGCCTTCTGCTCACGTCAGCTGTGGCTGACACATGCTTTAGAAAATGAATTCGCTTCACACTTTTAGCTTAAATGTCCTGAAATCCATTTTAGTCAGTTAGGTTCTACATCAAACCAGCATGTAGCTTAAACATGATCAAATTGTTCCAAATAATAAACTTCAGAACAAACTTAAACTTTTTTTTAAGAGTTAATCATCTGTTAAGACTCCGAAATTTCCTTGCCAACTGGCATTACACAAAGCCTTTTGAGAGCATTTGAAAAAGATCTTACGAAGGCAGTAACTGAAACATTCTATGTTCTCTATTAGCTTAAACGTTATTGTCTGGTCTTCCCTCATAGGTCTTTGATGCTGTAGTGGTCTTCACAGCAGTTGCAGAAAGTCCTGTGGGGCTTGTTATGGTTTGACCTAGCAGATAGCTAAGTCTCATGCAGTTATTTGCTCACCCTCCCCCCTCCCCAGATGAGATGGGGGAGAGGATTAAGGGAAAAATACAGTAGAACTTGTGAGCTGGGATAAGCACTATTTACTAAGATAGTGAAGAAAGTAAAAGGAATACCTGTGTGTGTCTGTGTGTATATACATACAGACACACACAGACACAAAAATAGATGATATGCATAGCAAGGGCTCGCTACCAATACCCAGCCAGCAGCAGCCCCTCCTCCCAGCTAACTCCCCTTCTGCAAAAATTACATGATGTCATATGGTATGGAATAGCTTTTGGTCAGTTTGGGTCAGCTGCCCTGATCCTGTCCCCTCCCAGTTCCCAGCTCCGTATGTCCCCCTAACTGCTTTGCTGGCGGAAGAATACAAGAAGCTGAGGAACAGAATATGTCCTTGGCTCTGTTCAACACTGCCAGGTGTTATCAGTTTTGTTTTTCTTCTGGGACCGAAACATAGCTTCATACCAGATGCTGTGAGAGAAGTAACTTCTGTTAGAAACTAAGACATTATCCACCCCTTATTCCATACTATTTACATTATCATTATCAAATCAAATACTTCGCTGTCAGACAGATATAGTTTGATTTTTTTCGTAAGTCTAGCTGTATCTACCATCGCAATCTTTCTTGTAGACTAGTTCTCTAGAGCAGTGACGGCAGTGATAACCTGTGAAATAAATCATCCACGCTACTGACAAATAATGAAGTTTCAATAAAAATAAGATTAAGAATGTGCTGAACAGAGCTTAATAATGAGGTCTTCAGCATCTGTCTTTTTTGCATTTAGTTTGTAACACGTTTTTTGGCTTTGTCTCTTACTAAAACACAAAGATATCACCTATCTTTATCATCTAAAGAATTTTTTTGCAACTTCCGTGTGCTTGTGTAAGAGGGTTAAACGAAATTTGAATTTCTCATAACTGTTGAAGTATTAAGTAAATTCTGGAACTGTAGACATACTGTAGCTTCTGCATAAGCCAAATTACACTAGAGTTGCTTGCTAAATAATCAGCTTGTGAGTGCATACATCTAGAATGATCCATAAAGTATACTCATTTTTCAAGTCAGAAGTTTGATTTCAAAGAACTGGTTATGGCATTACTAAATTCTTCTGTTCATAGTAGTAAAATGACGCAATCTTACTACCTCAGAAGTACACATTATCAAAACTTACAGATGTGGAAATTGTGGTATTTTACTGTCAGTAAGTCAGAAGAAGGCTTACTATAAAGCTGCAGTCTATTATTACAGATACTTAAGTTTTCAAAATACATGATCAGTGTAAATTGCTGCTGTTTGGTATACCATCAGAAAGTGTGCCAAGGCTAGAGTCGTGGAGGCAGTGTTAATACTACAAGAATACAACAGTGTTCAGGAAAATAATATACTTGACAGAAAACTTACTGTGACCTAGGTCATACCTTGGAGAAGAGAGGTATCAACTCAAAATACTAGCTGTGATCCACTTTTAATCTGATTCTTAATTTACGAGCTGGCCTCAGGCCTTTAGTTTCTACATGGGTCTAGGAGAATTGAAGTCAAGACTGGGGCAGTATCTATGTGTGTAAATAAGTTAGATTTGCCTTTTTAATAGCATTTTTCTGTTGCAGAATGCAATATGTAGTTATGTCCCGCAGTTATATTTTAATTGTTTTGTCATTTTCCTGTTTTCCTCTATTTCCAGTGCTGCCCTTTGACTTTCCTCATGCCCATGCTTTTTGTTTAACTCTCCGTTTATGCCACAGAACTAGCTTATGAAAGGGGACTTTTTTTTTGTTTTAACTGATTTTACTGTGTCGAAGTGGTTTATCGTGCAGTGGCTTCTCTACTGTTAGAGCTGGCATGCCTTGGACGGTAGAGAAGGCCTCATTGTCAAGGGAGAGAAGTAGGAGAGGAAGAACAGAGCTGGACTAGTGATTTATAACCACTGATGTGAGTCAGTTGTATTACTCGTGACTGTAGCAAGAAGTGTCCTTACATAGTGACTGTGTTTAGGGAATTGGTAATTACACTGTAATTGGGTAATCTGCTTATGGGTATTTCAGTGGTGTTGGTTGGTTGGTTTTGTTTCTTTGGGGATATTTTTTTATTGAAGGTGGATAGGAGTTTTTGTTCTGTTTCTTGTTTTTTTTTAAGCTAGGACATCTGGACTACTCAGTCCTGGTTGATAAGAATTGCCATGCATAGAGTTCCTGTATTTGCAAAGGAAAGGGGAGGAGGAGCTGGCTAGGGAAAAGTACAGACAAATCAGTTAAGTATAACTTTATAGACAAGTTTTTCTGTGCCTGATAGAGGTCTTAAATGCAGAGAGGGACCATCTAATGCTTCTTGATGTGGGAGAGGAGCTCTGGTATTCAGGTAAATGACTGGTGCTGGTGACACTCGTAGGGAATGCCAGTTGGTGGTAAGAAGGGAGATGCAGCAAGTCTGCCTTCTGTGCATGTAATGAAATGTTACCTTACACAAAGGGGAGCAACGACTCTTGTTGGCAGTTATAAATGCAGAACCTAGTGGCATGTACATCTCTTACTGAGTTAAAAAAAAAAAAAAAAAGCCACAAATCAGAAGAAGAAACTTAATAGAAAAACTCTGTTCTTTAAGCTCTTGAAGCAATTGGTGATCACTGAACAAAGTAAATGTGTTAATGGTTTGGACATGTAATATTGGAGTGTTACCAGTGATGAATGCAGTTGAATTGATGCAAGCTATCTGCTGAAATGCAAAATACAAAATGTGTAAGTAACAGGGTTACTGATTTGACAGTAGCAGGAATATGGAACTTTTTGTTCAACATTACTGTCTTAAAACATTGGAGACTGATACAACTGTAATCATCTCTAATATCTTCACATGTGCTAAAATACTTTAATATCCTGCAGGAGTGAATGCTCTATGTACAGTGTTCTGAGAGTGTACTGCTTCATAATTTTTTTTGTATTTTTTGGATCACTGTGTTTTATTTCTCCAAGAGTATAGTAAAGTTACAGTTGATTTTTGCAGTTTTTGTTTGCTTTCTTGTCTTATTTTTAAGCCTGTGCCATCCAGGACCTTGTCCTTCATGCCCAGCATTTGTGACAAAAACATGTGAATGTGGACAAACTAGGTGAGAATACTTCTATTATATAAACAAAAGCTTATATAATAATAGTTCACTAAAAGTTTAGTAATAATGTTTATTTTCCATACTATGGTTTATTTAAAGTTTATGTAATTTCTTCTGAGCTGCAGCTTTCATGTGCTAAAATCAGTTAGAGAAGTTTATATATATGTATATATATATATTTAAAGCTATTTTAAGAAAAAACAAGTTGGGACATGAAGCCGAGTTATCCAAGCAATCTGTGAGTTGATGTGATTTTTTGCAATCGCATTCTGGTATTTACTTGTTTTGTAGGAGACTCAGTGAAAGAGGTAGGAAAGAATTCACACCTTTTCTATCCAAATGGAATGCAATTTTGAGTTATTCCATTCCAGAAATAATAATTTAAAAATACAGTGTGTATGCTTCTGGGAATCTGTACCACTAACAAGAAGGAAGTCTGTAGTTTATTCCAGTCTTGAAGGCTTTTCTTTGCTTGATTGACTATTGTAGTGTCATTCTCAACAGCAAGAGTATACTGCCCATACTTTGTGATCTTTCATGTTCAGTGTTCTGAGAGGTAGTTATAGATTCATAACTGATTCTGTGTAATAAAATATTTGCACTTGTTTCCAGAATCAAAACAAAAACCTATTCCAGTGTTACCATTCTTGCTCTAGAATAAAAGATTTGCAGACTTGAGTTATTTCTGAACGTTTGAATGTAATAGTAAGCCACCTTAATTTTTTAAAAGAAGGTACAGCTATTTCTATGAAAGTATTTGCAGGTGGAAATACTTCAGTGAAAAATGGATTAATTGTAGATAACAATTCTACTAAATAAAATTCTTTATGTAAGATTGTTTCCTTGCAATTAAAATTTTAATAGATGAATAGTTAGAATAAAAAGAAGCAATTGTGATTATTATTTTTCCCAAAAGCCATCAGATTTTTTTAATAATATTGCATTTAACATTTGCAACATGGTTCTAAGTAGGATTTTGTCGTATGTACTATATCAGCATCCAAGATGCATGGCACCTCAGACTTAAAGATGTTTTCAAGTTGCTGTTTCACATGTGCAACAGTTGTTGCAACTGTATTAAGACCAAGAAATAGTTGAGTTTTAGAGTCAGAATATTTTATAATAAAATGCAATTTCTTTTTATAACATTTGCATACATCCTATAAAAAAAAAAAAATTAAAATGGACATAATGTGCTCATGTAAGAGTAAAAATCATAGGGGATTGTTGTACCTTTCCTTGATTAAGCAACTACAATTGTTGGAAGATAAATTAAGGCTGGACTGACCTAGGCAGGGGGAGTGTTTTTCTTTAATTGCAAAAAATGTTTCTGTAGGTTGCCTCGCTATTAAGACCCATATCACTGATTGTGCACTGAGCACTTCATTGTGCTCAGAGGACTTAGAATCTTTTAAGCCTTTCAGGAAAGATGCGTGTAATAGAAATATCAGTTCTTTTGACAATGAAAACCTTACTTCAAGTTAAGTGTCTTTTTTTTAGCATTTTATTGAGAGAAAATTCTGTAGACTTACTACTATGATAGTGTCCTGCTTTAGAAAAAATAAAAAGCAGTGAGAAAAATTGAGTAATATTTCCTAAAAGCTCTTTCATAAGTTCTGCACCTTTTGTGCACTTTGGCATTTTATTGAAACTGTGTTTTCCTTTTTAACAAATGCTCCGTAGATTTAAGGTAGCTAACAGACTGTGGTGTTGTTCTTCTACAGTCGTTCAGTTCGCTGCGGCCAATCAACAAAAATTCATTGTTCTAATGTATGTGGAAGTACTTTAAACTGTGGTAAGCACAGCTGTACCCAGGTGTGCCATGCAGGAAAATGTTTGCCTTGCCAACTAACAGAACAGCAAGGTAAGTATCAGAATGCCTCATGCATTTACCCATGATATGCATACTAGGAAAACAAGAGGTGAGGGGAAACAGTAAAGCCCTTGCCTCATGGTATTTTTACTTCACAAAATTAAAATCTATTGCGAGAGTATTTTAAAATTGGAAAATTTGTCAGAATTACTATATAGTTAAGTAGGAATATAAACATGACTAGAATGAATTCTGCTGTGAGGGATAGGATGCAGGAGCACGTGCTCTATAAGGATGGGTAGAACTGGACTACTTGAGAAAGCTTAGGAAGGACTGAGCCTTTCAGTAGGAGGTAATCAAGAAGACAGAGCCAGTCTGTGTATGGTAGGAGGACAGGGCAACAGGCTAAACTGGAGTGTTGTAACTGGTTGTAAGGAAGAACTTTTTTTGTGGAAAACATGGAGTTTTTTTAGACCCAGCTGGTTACAACAGTGAGTAATGTGATCTGATCTCATTGCTGGCTCAGCTTTAAGGGTTTGGACTAGCTGACTCCCTGAGGGCCCTTCCAACCTGAATTGACTTATGATCCTACTTAATCTTGAAGTCCAAGACTTTAATGAAACAGCATGTAAAAATAATAGAGGCATAGCAAAACACATTTCAACAAGCTACTCATGATTTCTGTTTTAAAATTTTCTAAGCTTGATCATGGAAATGAAATTATACGAGTACGTGTGCCAGTATCCTAAAGCAAATACAGTTTTTGAATAATTTATGTAGGAAATTTTATTTTCTTGACATTTTAGGTAATACTTGAACTTATTATGTGTAGATATACTTCTTTAATAAGTAAGTTTTTTGTGTAGATAGAGCTTCCCCTTTGGTTTTTATCTCCTCATCAAAACAAATAAAAGAGGAATTCCAGAATCTGTAGGACTGAGAAATCTCTGCTGAATTAAATCTAAAGAACAACAACTTAATTGTACTTCAAAAAAGTGACTAACAATTCCTCACAACTTACCTTTTTGTATTTGCTCTATTGCTGTGTTTTGTCACTGAGACTTTCTTGTGTTGTTTTCTGTGGAATATTGCTTGCTTTCTTTTAGTGTGTTACTGTGGAAAAACCTTTAAAGAGGTATTGTGCGGGACGAAAGAAGAATTTTCTGATGGATTTGGGAATTTCTCATGTCAGAATACGTGTGGCAAGTAAGTTCACTGTAATTTAGGCTTTTGAAAAGAAAAGGTTATTTTATTCGTACTCAGTCATCATGTCATTCTTCAATAATTCCCTCTTGTTTCCTTTTTTTTTTGTTTTTTCACAGAAAATTAAATTGCGGGAGGCACAACTGTACACAAGTATGCCATCCTCAACCTTGCCAGCTCTGTCCACGACTTCCACAAGTAGTGTATCGCTGTCCCTGTGGTCAGACTCCTCTCAGCAAGTTGCTGGAACTAGGATGTGTTGAACGTAAAATATGCACAGATCCTATCCCATCTTGTGGAAAAACATGTGGCAAACCTCTTTCTTGTGGTAGCTATGGTAATTAGAACTTTTTGCATCAGAATATTAATAATGTATATAGAAAAGCAACTGTTACATTTCAAAAATATTTTTACTTATTTGAGTATTAGCCAATTGAGTGTCAGTGCCACTGCAGAGCCTGTGAGATAGGCTGTATTTATTCAAAGTGGTAGTTTAAAATGTATTTGCCTAGAAACCATTAACAATAGCTAGTTTTTAAAATTTTGTTTCTGTGGACTACGCTGATAGAGGAATAGAGCTGTAGGAATTTCCAGCAGTTAGTATCTGCTGAGGTCTCTTCGAAGTCTGCGTAGGTCAATGATGTTCATGTGAAGACTGGTAAAGTAAATATAAGATTTTGTTTCATTCGGATACCTCTAATAAGTACTTGTTTACTGTGGCCACAGAATGAAGTGTAATGTTGAAAGGAAGAAGTTACAAAAGCTAATTGGCACTTCAGTGAGAGCATTAGGTAAATTATATTTAACTGAGATTGTATGAAGCTCCAATTTTACAAGACCACACATTTAATCGTAATTTTTTAGACTTGTAGAAAGTAGAGACATCAACGTTTGAAAAAAAGGACTTGTTAATGACTGATCCATTTAATCTATCCAAGGACCACAAGTAGAAAGGGAATGAGTGATTTACATTTTAGTGGAATTTCAGATAACCTAGCAAGTGAAAGATAAAGCGCAGTCTTTCATGTGGTATGAAAAAGAAGAAAAATTTATATACTTAGAATTCCTGAAATTTGTGTAAGATACTGTTGAACAAATTTTTTAAAACATATGTTAATATATAAGATATATGCGTTTTCAATGTTAATTGTAGACCTAACAGTTTTGATGTTATATAGACTAATAATGGTAAAATATGAAGTCCTTGAACTGTTATGTCTGTTTGACTCAAAATGTTATTTGGAAACCCAGCTGCCCATAGACTTGGTATCTGTGATGCTCTTAATAAATACCTCATTATTTATCTTGTATTTTATATCTTTAATTTTATTCTTTGTATTTTAATTTTGATAGAGATCCTTCATACATGTGAAGGCCTGTGCCACGAAGGAGATTGTAGACCATGTTCTCAAACATCAAATATTTATTGTAGGTGTGGCTTCAAAAAAAAGGTGAGTGCATAAAGTTCGACCATGAAAACAGGTAGTCTTTGGTTCTTAAAGCCATGGAGAAAAAGGAACAGAAGTGGTTGAAAAGAAGGAAACCAAGAAGGTGCTCTGCTCTGTGGTTGCAAGAATGTCTGCTGTGTTAGAACTGATAGAGATTAACTAGGTGCATAGGTTGATCTGAAAGTAATGCCTCCTATTTATTTCCATGGAAACTACAACAGATACAAAGAGCACAATAACATTGTTTGATAAAGCAGATTCTCAGCTACAAAGCACCGTTTTTCAACCTAATGACCACCATTAGCTATGCATTTTCACTAGTGATGAAACAGAACCGGCATGCCCTGCTTGCAAAAATCCACACCAGCAGAGGTGACCCACTGTTTGACAGCTGGAGTCATTGGTGAAACACACCACCCACCATCTCACTGTGCTCACATCCACTGTTTGGTCTCCATTAGCATTCAGCAAGCTTTGATGAATGTCAGTGCTTTGCTATTTTTTCCACATGAAGGAATTCAGTTATGCACCCTTGCTTCACACGCGTTTCCGTGTCAGACATGGTCAGACTGCCCTTCTGCTGCCACCTGTTACAGGGCAACAAAATGTAACAATATTGGTGGGAAGGTTCCACCTCTGCTGACCTACCACCAGCATCTGCCTCTGATGTTGTGGACCAGCTTGCTAGAAGGGATTACTTTTGGAGCATCCCTCATAGATACTGCTATGAATTGCTAGCATAGTCTATTTACCATGAACAGTTTTTGAAGGATTTTTTGCAGCATTTACATATAATTTTCTTTAAATTTCCTGCAAAGCCCTGTGTTACCCTGCAATATTTGTGTCACAAAGAATGGTAGTTTTACCAAGAGTAATGTAAACCAGGAGAAAAGGTCACCTAAAATGAAAAGCTAACTAAAACTGCATGGTAAGATTTGTAAGAAAAAAAAAGTTTGGGAAGATTATCAGGTTTTGTTGGTCTTCTTTCTTTCTACATTTATGTAATGACCCAGCAATTGTCATATCATTAGTATACTTTTAAACTATGCTATTGTGTGTCTGTGTGTAACCATAGCTTTGAAATCTTTGGCTATTTTCTCAGAAGCTGTTTACTCTCAGTTTCAGTTTTTACCTAGTTTTCAGTCATGAAATTTGACTAGTTATTTTAAAAAAAAAAAAAGTTTGACTTGCATTTTTGGGATGGTTGGTCAAAGTACAAATTTTGTGCTTTTCTCTCTAGGAGAGCTTTTTTGTTTTCCTCCATGCAGGTTTCTTGTTTCATGGGATAAACCTGTTCTTTTTACTTCCATGTTAGCTACTGAATTAACTGAGGAATATTAAACTACAAATTTTTACTGTTGAGGTTCTACGGGGAAAAATAGTGTTAAAAGGTCAAGATTAAACAATGTAAATTAAAACATATGAAATAATGCATAAATTTGAACATGTTTTTCTAGCTCTTTTTCTTGTGTACAAAAGTGTTATGCGCATGGAAACTTATTCTCTATCACATGTACTAGGTACTTTCTAGATAAGTTTCAGTTGTTTGATTTATTGTAATATAATTGTTCCCTGCTTGTTTCTTAGGAAGTCCCATGTGCTCTACTCAGGAATAAAGGTATTACTTTACAATTTGTTAAATATATAGTATGAAATTGTTGCAAAGTTTAAAAAATGAGACACAGTTCATGTTAGTTTTGGTTTTGGTTCAAGAAGTTGCCAAATATCTGATAAATATTGCTGCTTTTGTCCTTACTTCTGTGCCAAGTTGATCATTTCTTGAGATGCTGCTACTTTCTAACCTTTGTTTGAAATAAACCTCTTTCTCTTCTGTCCGTTATATGAGGAAAGGTTTCCTCAGTGTTTGAAGATTCCATGTCAGCTCTATTTCAATTTGAACAGTTTCTTTCTATTCAACAGGTTGCCCCTGGCATCCTGCATATCTTTGGGTCATCTTGCACAGCGCAGATGTTGCTCTGCTCTTGTCAAAGCTCATGTAGGAGCGCAAGCTTTTATTCTGCTTCATATTTGTATGTTGCTGGTCTCCACATATGAGCTCACTAGGGAGTTTGCATTTGGAACTACTTGGTATTCTGGATGTAGCATTTCAAAATTCAACTCAGTAAGTTAATTTCAAGAGAACCACTTCATAGAAGAGCTTTTCCATGAAGGTGGTGCTTTCTGGAAAAGCACTAGGAGACAATCCATTTCATTCCACTTCTTAATGAGAGAGAGGAGGATGTTAATGGCTATTAATATCTTGATATTAATACCTCTTACAACAAAATGTGTCTTGTTCACTTCAAGATGAAGCATTCAGCAAATCTCAGAAAAAAGTGGATTGCTGGTGAGATTTAATCTTCATTTTCAGTTTCTGACAACAATTTTATATCTCTACAGTCCATTTCTGTCTTGGGTGTTTTTTTCTATTATAAAATTTCAGATGGTGGAACTTAAGATGGTAGAGCTCACTTAAGTTTTTCTCACACTCTATTCAGTTCTGGTTGTCCAAGGTTTTCCCTGGTGATTTGTTCTTCTCTATCATGGTATGCCGTCTCTCGTATTTTATTCTCAGTTTTTGAGAGACTTAATGTGTTTTATGTTAAATAAAGCAGATGTGTTCACTTTTTTGAAAACTTAAAAATCTTGAGATTTGTTATGAAAGCTGTGGCCTTCAGTCAAAGTAGAAGTCAATCTGTGGATTTTGTGTCTGTATCAAACTAAAGGATCTGACTTATTTTGTCAGCATCACTGACTAGAATTCCTCAGGAGTGGCCTTGCAAGTTGGATTAGGGCAGCGTTTTGTGCAAAAGGGATTGTTAGAGCTGCTAAATATAAATGTCATAGTCCTACTTCCTGTAGGGCTGTTATGCTATTGCCCCACAAACACAAAATGGTCAGTCATAGGGAGCACTCTGATATCTGCTGATCTTGAGGGTGAGCCAGAGAGATAATTTTAGAGAAAGGAAATGAAAGAATGGATGGATGTTTCCAGCCATTCCCAGCACCCTAGTCATGGAATAACGCTAGGAGACCTAGAACACTAGTGAACTGCACCATAGTTGTAATTCACCGTAGCTGGCTGAACTACTGTTGAAGGACTTCTGAGTGTCATCTTTGCTACCTTTGCCTGTCTTTTGTGATGGTTCTTGACTATCAAGAACAGGGAGGATACTTGCTTGAATATTGACCACGCAGAGAGGATTGCTCATCTTGCTTTAGTCATTGGTATTGGGAGTGCATATACACACTGCTTGTTCTGCTGGTCTCTAGAATCTAGTTCTTATGCTGTCGTATCTTTTTAAAATTATTTGAAGAATCTTAATTTAGGGAAGTGTTTACTTGATGGATCTTATCATACTGATGGATCTTATTGTACATTTACAAGATCTATAATGTAGATCTGTATTTCCTAATTTGAGCTTCTGGTTGTGAAGACTTCACACTTGCAAAGTAAATAGTAATTGCTCGTGTTACGTGTGGGTAGNTTTTTTTTTTTTTTTTAGTGTCAGTTTCATCACCACGTGAGCAGTAGTTGTATTTAGCTGATTTTTTTTCTTATTTAAGACATGGTTTATTTGTGGTACTTCAGTGTATCAGGATATCCTATTTTGTCTGTTCTGTTTGCAGAGTTTATGGTATAAAGAATAATGTGAAATAAACTCTTCAGAAATCTGAACAAGGGCTTGTTTTAAAGCAAGTGAAGCTGTTCACGTGAGGAATTAATGTGGAAGAGCAACTAATTTACATTTTTGCATGCTGTCTTACTCTGCATTGTTCTTCTTTAGACCAGGCCTTAAAAAAGCCTTAGCATAATATTGTGACTTCAGCTTTTGTTAACAGCATGAGCAAAGAACAAATTGTGACTTATGTCATTTTTTTTTAATAGCTGCTATTACATTTATGTGTGACAAGCGATGCAACAAGAAAAGATCATGTGGACGACACAAGTGTAATGAAGTTTGTTGTGTGGTAGGTTCGCATGTGGTTTTATAAAAACTGTTCCCTCCTTGTTGTGAGGTTAAAAGACTGCTTTTGTGCCCTTGCGTTTTTGCGGATTTTGTATCTCTATTTCCAATACTGGTCACACTCCAAAAGTTTGTGTGTATACATTTATTGTGCAGAATTCATTTTGTGGATATTGTTAAACATGTTCCAGCCTAAATGCAAATACTGATAATAGACAATGGCCTCAGGTTGTGCCGGGATGGTTCAGGTTGGATATAAGAAAAATCTCTTCTTTGAAGAATTGAGATGGCATTGAAGCAGGCTGCACAGGGAAAGTAGCTGAGTCACCATCCCTGCGTGTATTCAGGAAACATGAAAATGTGGCACTGAGGGACGTGGTTTAATGAGCATGAAGAAGGGTGGAATGTTGCTTTACACAAGAGCTATAAGCCATGTTGCAGCTAAGTCTGCAATTGGGATCTTAACAGAATCAACTTAAATTGTGTGTCCCTCCTGTGATGGAAAAAATGTATATATCAGGCCTAAGCTATTTTTTTCACTGCATGGTTTTAACAGAGAATCATAGAATGGTAGAGATTAGAAGGGACCTATGGAGGTCATCTGGTCTAAACCTCTGCTCAGATAGGGCCGCCTATGGCCACTTGCCCAGGACCATATCCAGACAGCTTTTGAATAGCTCCAAGGACAGTGACACTCCAGCTGCTTTTGGCAACTTGTGCCAGTGCTAAGTAACCTGCACAGTAAAGGGGTGCTTGCTAATGTTCAGATGTAACCTCCTGTGTCTGTGTGTGCTCATTGTCTCTTGTCCTTTCATCAGGGCACCACCAAGAAGAGCTTGTCTTCCTCTGTCCTTCTTACACCCTCCCTTCAGGGCTACATTGACAAGATCTCATCCGAGCCTCTTCTACTCTAGGCTGAAGAGTCCCAGCTCTCTCAGCCTGTATCCATAGGGAAGATAATCCAGTCCATTCATAATCTTTCTGTGGTGTTTTGCTGGACTCTCTCCAATATGTCCCAACTGGACACAGTACTCCAGG
>WBMW01004768.1:4755-22960 GCA_013396635.1 Penelope pileata | reverse complement strand
TGAAGCCATGTTGGTTACCACCAATCACCTCCTCTCGATTTTCCATGAGGCTTAGTAGGGCCTTCAGGAGGATTTGCTCCATGATCTTGCCAGGCACAGAGGCGAGACTGACTGCCCTGTAGTTTCCCAGATCTTCTTTTTTTTCCTTCTTGAAAATGAGGGTGTTGTGGTTTGACCCAGCAGATGACTTAGTCCTATACAGTTGTTTCCTCATCACTCAAGTGGGATGGGGGAGAGAATTAAGGGTAAAATACAGTAGAACTTGTGGCTTGGGATAAAAGTTATTTAGTAAGGAAAACAAAGAAAGTAAAAGAAATAACACCTTACTCTCGTGGAAGTAGGAGATGAATGGTAAAAGTGCACTTCCCACGCAGATGGAATACAATTAGAGAAGAGAAAGCCTTTGAAATAGATCTGCAGGACAGGTTTCTGCCCCACATCCCGCCCAGGTAAAGCTTTAGTTGAATAACAAAACCAAATTGATGTGCAAAAACAGCGTTTTTGCTGACAAACTGTTTATCACTACATGATACAACTGCATGAAGTTGTTCAGTAGACCTGTTATCAGCTATGTCAGCTAGGACAAAAACCTGTCCCAGAGATGATGGTCCATGAAAAACCGAGCCCACTGTTCTAAGACATCATTGATACCAATCTTATTAGCTAGAGTAGACTCACAATGGGAGATGTATAAAAGTCAATTTTTGGGTTAATTCTTCAAAATGCTACTTCAAATGTCACTTTTGAAAAAGTGACTTTTCATCCAGGAAACACATTGAATAAAAAATGAACTTTTTTTTCGACTGACTGTCATAGCACAATTAATGAAATAATTGTTTGCAATATCATGCAAAATTTCTATTCCATCTTCTATTCTATTCCATGAAACAAGAAATGTATATGCATCCAGGCAGATGGATCAGGTACTGTGCTTAGAAACTGATTGTTTTTAGATTGTTCACATCTCGTAATGATGACATTTATGTTACATATAATCTTTTTTGCAAAGCCACTGGCATCTATTAAACTCTATTTTCTTAAATTGACAATGTGGGACTTGTAGATACTACATGTAATATGCATATGCTCAAGACATTAGATATTTTATGTATGTATATATGAATGGACTTGTACAAAGAGATTTTCTAAATAAAAAAGCAACTTTCATATTTAGTTTCCAAAAGAAAGTACAAACTTAAAATAAAAAATTTTACTCTATAATGTACATACCCTTTAGAGTATCCTTTATATTTATTATCTATATCAGATAAGTATAAAGCCAGAACTTTAATTTGGGAAAATATTTTTTTAATAACCTTCTAACAAAGATTTTTTTAGAGAATCTTTTTAGAAAAATCAGTAAATTTGTTGCAAAATCTGACACATAACTCTTAAGTGCTGTTAGAACCTAATGTTTATGTGCCTGTTTTATTTCTATGAAAGTTGAATATGTTCTAAATGAGAAAAAATAAGAAAATAAAGTTATTTCCATAAGATAAGCTTAACCCTGAAGTTAATACAGTCAGATTTCTTCACCATATATTTTTCTTACATTTCCCGGAAGAAGTAAACAAAACTTTACTATATTTTAGCTTATCTCTAGATGTAAAACTAAACTATGTATGTCGCTCCAAAAGTAATGCCTCCAGTTTGTTTCCATGGAAATTACAACAGATACAAAAAGCGCAACAGCACTATTTTATAGAGGAAATTCTCTGCTACAATGTTTTTTTTTTTCAACATAGTCACCACCATCAGCTACGCATGTCCACCAGTAATAAACAAGAACCTGCATGCTGTGCTCTTGAGAGGTGACTCACTGTTTCACAGCTGCTACGATGGTATAATTGCTAGGAAAACATTGCCATGCAGTCCACCTTTCATCTGCCCAAACAGACAGAAATCAGAAGGTGCCAAATCCAGACTATACAGTGAATCAGACTGTCCCTCTGCTGCCATCTGTCACGTAGCAACAAAATGGAATGGAACATTGGCAGGAAGGTTCAATCTCTACACCAACATCTGCCTTTGAAGTCATGGGACAACATAACGACATAGAAGACATTATTTTTGGAGTAGCCTTCATAGATAATAGAATACTGTGTGCTGGCTTATTTATTTATTTACTTATTTATTTTTAGATAATGTGCATTTCTTGCACAAAATATACTACACGAGAAGATAGTATGGTATCACCTAGTATGATAGTATTATAACTCTCCATTGGAATGGTGTAGTTCTTTGGAAGTTCTTTGATTGTGCTAAATAACACAATAAATAAATAGTTCTTCAACACTGATTCCTCATATAGATTTCATGACATGCTGTCAAACTCGAATTTGTAAATTGTATATTTTTAATTGACTTTGGCACTGGAAAAACGCTTAATGGGTTTAAATTTGACATAGAAAATAAAATCCATGAGAAGAAATAGATAAACAGTTAATCTAACTATACTTTTAAACAATAAGACCTGCAAACAACTGATTTGCAAGTCATCTAAATCCAACACAGTGTTTACCTCCATAGTAGCAAGTATTCTCTTTTGTCAATGGATGACTGTAACATGCATGATTTTGAAGTTCATGTGACTGAATATTGTCTTTCAAAGCTATGTTGTTTTTTAGCTATGGATAGTTGAAATGAAACATTACGAGACTAGTTAGAAATAGATGTAGTAGAAATGTGCAGTGAAACAATATCACTAATTTCAGTTATCTAAAACATTTTGGATACAGGCAATAGGGATAATATGGAAAAAAAATCTGAAAAAGTATAAACGTAGCTGAGACTTGTAATATCACACCCCATTTTACCTTGCAATTATTCGTTACCTTGCCAGTAGCTCCTCACTCATAACAGTAACTCTAAAACATATGAAACCTTGCAATGCCAATAATGTTACTTGAAATAAATAAAAATGGAAAACAACTAAAATCTCTCTTCTTTGTCAGTCTGGCTGATTAGACTGAATAGCAAGAACATGCAAAGTGCTACTTATTTGCTCCAATTACAGTGATTGATAGGGGCTGAACAACTGAAAATGCAAAAAAATTGGCAACAGCTAATCAGCTTAAACCAGAAAAAAACGTATTACATTGAGAGCAAATCAAGGGCGAGTAATCAATAGTGGATAAAGTGTGTGTTCAGTGCAAGAATAAGGAGGATGGGCTTTAATCAAAGTAAATATTTTGATGATTTCTCGTGAAAGAAGTAAAAGAAGTTGATTCACGTTAAGGTGAAAATGGCATGACATTATTAAAGCTCATTTTTAAAATTATTTTAATTGTCTAAACTGTGATATGTCATTCTGAATTAAACTGAAATGTTACTTTTGAAAGTATTATGAAGAAAGTATTTAAAACAATACTACTTGTCAAATTCAACCCAAAATGGGAATTCCTTCTTCAGTAAATACACTATACAGTAAAAGCACAAATGGTAGGTCTGATATTTCGCATTATTCAGAGCTGTAAATTTTGTTATTCTTTGTATCCAAAAAGTCCCCTTTAAAAAACTTTTTTTAAAATTGTCCATGCTTAATTATTTTTAGCTAAAATTTAACAACTGCATGCTTTCTACCCTCAGTGAGCTTCTTTTAATCATTCTGTCAGCTATTATTGCCTCCGTCAGAGTATAGGGCATCATGTCAATTGACTTACTTAAACTTCCTTTTCAACATGCTGTTTTATTTCCTATGTTGTAGTGAAAATCTCACTTTTTTCAAGTGTTGCTTCTCGTATAAACTGAGCACAATCCACTCTATTCAAAGATCCCCCACTCTAAAGGCCAATGTGCTGTAACTTGAGCAGTTCCTTCCCTGGCGTTATAAGTGTCTCTTATCTATGGCCTGCCAGAGTTCGTGCGTCTCTGTGTTTACTTTCCCTATCTTTTATATTTGTCTTTTATGCTGAAAACCATTGCAGAGATATCCTTAAAAACAAAACATGTTGCTGTCACACTCAGTGCCTGAACCTCCTTCCTTTCTTCAACATTCTGATTTCAGGAGAGTTGTTTCCCTTCCTACCCCAAATCAGGATCATCTACTCCTCCTTGTGTCATCTTGTGTCTTCAAAAAAGCTCCCAAATGTTATAGTTTTAAACTATTGTTCCATTTCACATTTCTGTTTCAAAGAACTCTATGCACTCTGTAGCTCATTCTCTGACTTAAGTTATCAGTACTTACGACTCTGTATGCTCATATACAGTGAAAAGAGTGATTTTATTTTACTTTATTTCTTCATACATTTCTTCAGAGGGAAATTTAGCACATTTAGCATGTATTTACAAATAAATGTTTTTAATACAGTGTTTGTAAAATTTAGAAGTAAAAGATTTGAAGATGTACTTTCAGCTTTGCTGCTCATAGAAACTTATATACAATTAATTTTAATATAGAATCATAGAATGGTTCAGGTTGGAAGGGACCTTAGAGATCATCTTGTTCCAATCCCCCTGCCATGGGCAAGGACACCTCCCACCAGACCAGGTTGCTTAAAGCCCCATCCAGCCTGGCTTTGAATACTTCCAGGGAGGGGGCATCCACAACTTCTCTGGGAAACCTGTTCCAGTGTCTCACCACCCTCACAGGGAAGAATTTCTTCCTTATATCCAGTCTAAATCTACCCTCTTCCAGTTTATAACCATTACCCCTTGTTCTGTCATTATCTATCCTTGTAAAAAGCCCCTCCCCAGCTTTCCTGTAGGCCCCCTTCAGGTCCTGGAAGGCTGCTATCAGGTCCCCCCGCAGCCTTCTCTTCTCCAGGCTGAAGAGTCCCAACTCTCTCAGCCTGTCCTCGTAGGAGAGGTGCTCCAGCCCTCTGATCATCCTCGTGGCCTCCTCTGGACCCACTCCAACAGCTCCACATCCTTCTTGTGATGGGGGCCCCAGAGCTGGACACAAGACTCCAGGTGAGGTCTCATGAGAGCAGAGTAGAGAGGCAGAATCACCTCCCTCGACCTGCTGGCCACGCTTCTCTTGATGTAGCCCAGGATCCCGTTGGCCTTCTGGGCTGCAAGCGCACACTACCGGCTCATGGTGAGTTTCTCGTCAACACACACCCCCAAATCCTTCTCCTCAGGGCTACTCTCAAGCCATTCTCCGCCCAGCCTGTATGTGTGCTTGTGATTATGTACTTGTGATTGTGTACTTGTACATATGATTGTGTTTTCTAGAATTTGAATATGTAGTTTTATTTCATAAATGTCCATAGCATGATATAATAAAATTATGATAAGATACAGCAGAATATCAGGCAGAATTTCTGTAAGGCTTGTTTTGTTTTTAAACAGCTATTGGCTCTTTCATGTCTCATTTATTCTTCAAAAAACATACCAGAAAAAAATAGTATCTCCCAGTTTTTAACCATCAGGCAGCCTAAAGTATGATAACTTTTATATGCAATCGTAAGATCTCTTCACTCAAGTGGTTTTAGCACTGAAAGTCTGAATCTTCTGAGTGTTAAGTAAACCTGTTGAGTAAATCCATTGATTTCAAAGAGTACAGTTTATTCTTAAATGAAAGTGTGCAAGATACCACTTTTTAAACAGCCATTCTTGCTTAGGTGAGAGAGCTCAGTGCAAGTCAGAGCTCACAGACATCAACAAACTGCTGAACACATTGAAAGTTAGATTTTCCAGTACATTTTCCAAAAATCTCCATAAATAGGCCTAATGCAGGTTTTCACTCGTTTCCGTCCAGTTACTCTCTCTGAATATCTAATGAATAATTCAACACAAACCGATGACTGGATGTTGAAGTGGTATTTATTATTTCCTCAAATTTACAGATGTATTGAAATCTTATGATGCTAGCTGCAGCGGGTCTGCCTGTAAGAGGAAGATGAGGAGAAAAATGGGGGGAAAAGAGCAAAAAAAAAAAGCAAAGTTTCCAAGTACAATTAAAAATGTAGTTTTGATTCATCTCTATGTCCTCACCATAAAATAATCTTTATTTTCTTTAAACTGATGCTGATTCATGTTAAAAATATTTTATTAATTTGGTAATCTTTATGCCAGGCTTTCAAAATGCAAACAAAACTGTCCTCTGGGAAATACACTCAGCTGGCCTGGGGCTAAAATAGACTGCTTTATAATGTCAGAAGGTTGCATGAGGGTGAATTTCTTACTGATCTGAGATGCACTGCATAATAATATCATACCTTCGGCCATGATTTTAATGATAATTTATCGCTACTGAGAAGGGGAAAAGGTCAGATCTGTATATTGGTTCAGTAAGCACGTGCTGTTACTTGTTCTGTCTGTCAGTTTTTGCAGAGATGATGGAGAGGAAAAATAAAGCATAATGCATTCTCAAGGTTGCCAGGAGCAACTAATGCTTCCAAATTGGTATTCATGTTTTATTACATCTTAAATTTCAGTACCTTAAAAACAATAAACGAAATTGCATTTTCACAAAGAATCTTCCTTCAGGGAATGTACTTCAAGTTTACTGTCTTTTTTTCTGATGACTTTGTACATGTGTTACAAAATCCTAGTTTCAAAAAGAATATATATTTATGTTCACATTATACATATGTGCAAAGACAAGCAAATATCATTCCTTGTTCCTTAAATCTTACAATTTTTATTCCTCTGAAACATTATATATAGGGTTCTAATAACTCTTTTAGATAAATCGTGTTTGTATCTATACACTTGTCATCTATATGTTGTCGTGACATGAAATATGTTCTAGATCCAAGGACAATTGAATCATAAAGAAGGACTTCAATTCTGAATCCACCTTTCCCTTTTGAGAATCAAATGGTTCTACCTGACGCTGTTTCTGATTGTCTTTATCTGTAATCTGCATCCTTGCAAAGACATAGCCGAACACTTTCAACAGAGCAAGAGCCAAAGGGAGGGAAAAAAAAAAACATTTGTCTAGCATTGTTATTAAATATCTAGACAAGTATTTTTTAGAAAAAAAATCAGTAGCAATCAATTGCTCCAATACAATTTCTATCAAATGAAAATACTATAGGGCAAGTTCTTGAACTCTAATATGCTCATATTGTGAATGTAACTGTCTCACTGATATGAAGAATATTAGACTGAGTACAAAAGAAATAGAAATGAATGACTGCAGAAAAAAAAATAGCAGTATCTTTGAAGTGGAGAGTTTCTTATCATTCAAGGGGGTAAATATGATTTACATCAGCTACACTTAGTTATTAATAAAAAATATATTGATCAGAAAACTTTTATACATTAAGAACACCAAAATAATTTTCCTTCACACAGCTAATGATTTATTAGAAGAAAAGAGATCTTCAGATGAAGTCTATAGAAACTATTCATTTTTCATACTGCGTGTTCTTATGTCTTTGTGGAAACAAGAAAAGATAACCTGGGAGGAAAACAGAGACATTGTCTGAGCAGACAGGGATTAAGGTAGGAAAGAATACTTGTGGGCCCTCTCCAGAGGAAACAGGATGCTTGGTTACCTGGGACTGTGAAAAGACCAAGGTACCTTCTTTGCCTCAGTCTTTACCAACAAGACTGCCTTCAGGAGTGCCAGGTCCCAGAGACCAGGCTGAATGCCTGAATGGCTGGGGTAAGGAAGATTTACCTTTGGTGAAAGGTGAGGGAATTCCTGAGCAAACTGTAACAAGTGGAATACTTCAGAGATCAATATTGACTCCAGTCTTGCCTGACATCTTCATTAACAATCTGGACAATGGAGTAGAGTACACCTTTAGAAAATTTGTGGATGTCATGAAATTGGAGGCAGTGGCTCCCCGAGAGATGCAGAGCTATCCAGAGAGATCCTGACAGGCTGAAGAGGTGAACTAAACAAGATACCTCATGAAGTTTGACAAGGAGAAGTGTAGAGTCCTGCACATGGCGAGAAATGACCTCCAGAACCAGAACAACCTGGGGACACCAAGTTGGGAAGCAGGTCTTCAGAAACAGACATGCAAGTCCTGGTGGACATCAAGTTAACACGAGCCAGCAATGCACCCTTACCACAAAGAAGGCTAATGGTATTCTTGGTTACATTAAGAAAAGTATTGCCAACAGATCAAGAGAGATGATTTGTGGGAAAACGCGAACTGTGTGCTCCGGTATGAGGGATGATTAGAGGGGAAGATGTTGTAGTTCAAAGTAGAATAAGAAAAGAAACAAAGGACCTGTTGACCTGGATGCACAAGCACAGATGGTGTGGTTGTTGACTTGGGCTGGAACGCCGCCTGAGTGTGTGAACGCCAGGTCGAAATGCCACCTGGAAGAGTGTGGGTGCGTGAGAGTGCTGTGCAGAAGCAGAACAAGTCTCCCTGTGTTTTCATGGGTTAAAAATAGTAAAACTTGTTAAGGTATAAAAGGAGTTTTGGATTGAATAAAGAGGCTGCTGCTACAGCGGGCATGGCGACCATTGTTGCTGCTGCTGCTGCCGCCATTTTCTCTACAGAGTATCTCTTTGTCTTTTTTACTCCATCGCCACAACGATCCTTCTACTCTGCTCAACATTGGTGAAGTCACGCTTGGAGGAGTGCGTCCAGTTCTAGGTCCCTCAGTATATGAGAGACATGGACATACTGGAAAGAGTCCAACAGAGACCACCAAGCTGATGAAAGGACAGGAACACATCTGCTATGAGGAGAGACTGAGAGAGCTGATACTTTTCAAAGTGAAGAAGAGGAAGCTCAGGGGGATCTTATCAATATGTATGAACACTTGAATGAAGGATGCAAAGAAGACAGAGCCAGGCTTTCTTCTGATGCCTGGTGCCAGGACAAGAGGCAATTGGCACAAACTGGAACACAAGATGTTCTGTCTAAACATCTGGAAGCACTTTTTCACTGGGTGGGTAATGGAGCACTGGAACAAGTTGTCCATAGAGGTTGTGGACTCTCTCTTTGGGGGTCTTCAAAAGCTGTCTGAACATGGTCCATCACTGCTGGAGGTGACCTCCAGAGGTCCCTTCCAACCTTAATGATTCAGCAATTCTGCGGTAAATAAAAAAATAATAATAACAGTGAAAAATCTTGGATCCAGGTTTTGATTGTGGTATTAAAACAGCAGTTCTGTCTTCCAGATACATTATATTGCTCTACACAAAAAGATTTGCATTGTGATATTACACAAATAGAACGAAAAGTTCCAAAATTTAAGTGCCAAAAAGGCTGATGTAGATTAGTTCTGCCAATTTTTTTATCATAAATCGAGGCTAACTCCATTAGCGTTCCTCTGACTTGCTACAGGACTGTGGTGACCTTGACTAACAGCCAGGTACCCACCAGGCTTCTCTCTCACACCTCCTCCTCAGTAAACAGTGGGGAGAAAATTTGAAAAAGCTCTTGGAGATAAGGACAGGAAGAACACTTACCAATTACTGTTATGAGCAAAATAGACTCAACCTGGGAAAGATNATAATTATCTAATATATAATATATAATTTTATATAATATAATTATTATATATATATTTATATATAATAAGTCCTTTTTTTAATGAGATTGGTAAAAAATTCTAGAGAAAGACTAAAACTTCCTTGCATTTAGGGAGCCATGTGAGGAAAGAATAAGGTATTATTATTCTGTTATCCATAAAAACAATCTTTGAGATTACTGAAATGCTATTGATCCCGTCTCAATATTAAAAATGATAAAAAATCCAGAGAACACTAGCTTTTAAAGAAATCTGTTGGTTGTTGATTTTTGCATTATTTGACAAAATGTCTATAAGGCAAAATCAAAGGTAAAGAAAGTAAATATTCTAGTAATAAACAGATACAAAATTTCTTGTGCCTGTGAATTCAGAATTTTTGCTAGAGAATTGGCTTTGCAGTATCAATATTTTTCATTTGAACATTTCCTATAAGTGCTATTAAATTCACCTTAAATATTTGAGAATAAAAACCTCCTTTTCCTGTTGCTTCTCATTTTGTTTCTAATGCAATTTTCTTCTACAGACATCATGATGAATCAAGATGCAGAATCTACTTCTAATGTTACAAACACCGTCTTATTTTCAGTTTACTGCTATCCCTACACAAATTTCCAAAGTTCTCAAAACAGGAAGATTTTCTTTCTGTTCTCAACCACTTATTCCAACGAATGGCACTTTTAGTCCTTTCTACATTTTTCTTTTGTTATGTATTCTTACCCTATTCTCTCCACTTGGAAGGTCCTGTGTGACATCTCCAACAAAACTACATCTTACAGACCTGTTCGTAACACAGGCTTTGCTCAGTAAAAATCCTTATTTTTATTTATTTTTTTCCTGATTCCTCTTCTTTTGATTCATCCGTTTATTTCTGTGTTGTTTCCTTTTTTTTCTGATCTTTTCTTTTTTTCCTTTTGTACCTAAATATCTCTTCCCTCTACTNCTCTACACAAAAAGATTTGCATTGTGATATTACACAAATAGAACGAAAAGTTCCAAAATTTAAGTGCCAAAAAGGCTGATGTAGATTAGTTCTGCCAATTTTTTTATCATAAATCGAGGCTAACTCCATTAGCGTTCCTCTGACTTGCTACAGGACTGTGGTGACCTTGACTAACAGCCAGGTACCCACCAGGCTTCTCTCTCACACCTCCTCCTCAGTAAACAGTGGGGAGAAAATTTGAAAAAGCTCTTGGAGATAAGGACAGGAAGAACACTTACCAATTACTGTTATGAGCAAAATAGACTCAACCTGGGAAAGATAAATTTAATTTATTGCCAATTAAAAATAGAATAGAATTGTGAGAAAAAAAAAAGATAAAACAAAACTACCATCTCCCTTCCCTTTCTTCCCAATTTCAACTTCAGTCATTTATTCCTGACTCTTCTTACACCTGCTTGTCTTCCCTGATCACATACACTCAATACACAGCCTCATGACTCAATACACTTTTTAAAAATTAAATTTATCAGTAGAGTTGAATTACAAATCCGAGTAACTAGCTCAACTGCACTACCACTTCCAGTGGAAATGTTTTGTTTGATTTCAGGATTCATGAGAAATAATTCTTTTTTTCTGCCTGAAGACCACTTCATGCCTTTCTTCCATTCACTCTGTAAAGACTTTTTTTGTAGGAGTGTTATTTATGCAATTGTATTTTATAGACTATAATTATCTAATATATAATATATAATTTTATATAATATAATTATTATATATATATTTATATATAATAAGTCCTTTTTTTAATGAGATTGGTAAAAAATTCTAGAGAAAGACTAAAACTTCCTTGCATTTAGGGAGCCATGTGAGGAAAGAATAAGGTATTATTATTCTGTTATCCATAAAAACAATCTTTGAGATTACTGAAATGCTATTGATCCCGTCTCAATATTAAAAATGATAAAAAATCCAGAGAACACTAGCTTTTAAAGAAATCTGTTGGTTGTTGATTTTTGCATTATTTGACAAAATGTCTATAAGGCAAAATCAAAGGTAAAGAAAGTAAATATTCTAGTAATAAACAGATACAAAATTTCTTGTGCCTGTGAATTCAGAATTTTTGCTAGAGAATTGGCTTTGCAGTATCAATATTTTTCATTTGAACATTTCCTATAAGTGCTATTAAATTCACCTTAAATATTTGAGAATAAAAACCTCCTTTTCCTGTTGCTTCTCATTTTGTTTCTAATGCAATTTTCTTCTACAGACATCATGATGAATCAAGATGCAGAATCTACTTCTAATGTTACAAACACCGTCTTATTTTGTTTACTGCTATCCCTACACAAATTTCCAAAGTTCTCAAAACAGGAAGATTTTCTTTCTGTTCTCAACCACTTATTCCAACGAATGGCACTTTTAGTCCTTTCTACATTTTTCTTTTGTTATGTATTCTTACCCTATTCTCTCC
The DNA here is from genome assembly GCA_013396635.1 of Penelope pileata. Classification (NCBI taxonomy): domain Eukaryota; kingdom Metazoa; phylum Chordata; class Aves; order Galliformes; family Cracidae; genus Penelope; species Penelope pileata. The sequence continues at coordinate 11,156 of WBMW01004768.1, read as the reverse complement.
ACTTGGAAGGTCCTGTGTGACATCTCCAACAAAACTACATCTTACAGACCTGTTCGTAACACAGGCTTTGCTCAGTAAAAATCCTTATTTTTATTTATTTTTTTCCTGATTCCTCTTCTTTTGATTCATCCGTTTATTTCTGTGTTGTTTCCTTTTTTTTCTGATCTTTTCTTTTTTTCCTTTTGTACCTAAATATCTCTTCCCTCTACTGTCTTTCTTCACTGAATTTCCATTCCTGTTTCAAGATTTCCAGCACACCCGTCAGTTTCCTAGCTGGATAGAAGTAATGTTTTGCATACAGTGTACAACATCCTGAAAAGTGGTGGATTTACAGAAAACTGATGGATTAGACTCTGATCACTAAATCTGTCCAAGCAGGAATGAGTAAGTTAAACTACCATCTGAAAGAGCGGTCACAGAATGAAAAAATTTTTAAAACACAGTAAGTGTACTTGTATTCCTTTCCTCAGAAGAGCCTTCTGAATCTTTCTCATGTATCAGATTTTTTTATTGTTAATGTGTTAGTTGTCCTAAGATCTGTAAGACTTAAAATGACCATATGAGACCATAAACAGTTATGGGATCTTTTCTTGTCACTCACTTTCTAAAAATAAGGAGTCATGTCACATTCCATCATTCCACATGTTCTCTCTCAGTCATTTGTACAGACAGTTCTTTAAGACAATTCTTATCCCTTTGCCTTATTTTAAAAATAAATAAATAAATAAATGAAAGCAAGTTGCTGATATTGGTTGGGGCTTCTAAATTGTGTAATAACCTATGTAATTTATTTACAATCTATTTACTCATTTATATTTTTTGCCTAAGCTCCGTTTAAAACTCTAACTCTTAAAAGTGAATAATTATGATATTGAAACCTGAGTAAGCCATAAAAATAAAAATATTACTTTACCTAGATAATTTAAAATTGAAACCACTTTTATTTCTCCAAATTATTCACAAGGGAGTTAGACAAATGTTTCAATTTATTAGAAGTAGTGTTTTGAATCCAAATGGGAACCATTCTGACTCAGAAGATAAGGCAGTATTTTGTAGTGCATACCCTGTAGCAAAAAAGCAATAATAAAGATCACACAAACTAGGTTTAGTTTTCAAGCAATCTGCATCTTTCCATAGTAAGATTCAAGCTTGTGTGTGCTTTTCCTTAGGTGATTTATTTTCAAATTTTTCTTTACTTTATAACAAAACAAATACCTCCATAGAAGACTGGAGAACATGTACAAATATAATATAGAGGAATCGGAAAATCAAATCAGATATGTTTCATTTTGTACTCGTTGGAGCTTAGAGTAATTCAAGTGGAAACAAAAAATGTATGTAAGGCAAAGGAATAGTACTGTGAAGTTTGTTACTCTCAGGAAGTGGCAGTACCACTAAATCTACGGAGAAAATATATTTAATTGCTAGGTGCTATCTTCTAGTTCTAATATCTGTTGACTAATTACAAAAAAATCAACTAACATCCTGGGCAAAATAAAAATATAAGTGATGTAGGAAGATTTACTAGTAGAAATAGTTTCATTTTACCTTCATTTCTATTGTTTTCCATTTCTTATGAAAGCCTGAAGGAAACTTTAAGCAGGTGGTATGGGAAAGAAGAAAATAAAATGTATGATAATCAGATCAGATCCAATTGACTTCAGAATAGTTTGGATTAGGTCTTGGGATCTCTTCATTTTAGTCTTACCAATTACCAATTTTAGTCTTACCAATTAATCGTACCAAAACTCATCTGAGTATGATCCTGAACAATCGAATGTAATCTTGGAGCTGGTCTTTTGAGCATTTGTTTTGAACAGATGACTTTCAGAAACCTCTTTCCACTTAGATTATAAGATATAGATATATTTATATATGTTTGTATCTTAAAAGATATCAGCAAAAAGTTTTCCCTCTGGAAAAACTCAACTACAGTAATTAATTCATATAGTTGCAACATGAAGTATTGTTTCCCACATCTTCATAGGGAGAGAGAGATATGTGGACTTCTGGAGGGCAGTTTGCAATTGAAATTTTATGCAATATCCATATTTCTCTTACTATCTGACGTTGTCTATACCATCACTATTTCATGTTTCACACACATGATAATCAAAGAAACATAATGCAAGAATTCTTGTTCTCATTATTTTCAGCTTCATTTTCTTGAAGAGTTTTGCTTATAGAAGTTTGAAATTTCCTTTTGATGTGATACAAAACTTAAGTATGATATTAGCTCAGATAAAAAATAATTGGCATATGATATGAAAGTCAAAGAGTTTGCCTTGGGGTGACTTGACCAACTGAAGGCTTACGTTAACCATCCAAGATGGAAATAAATAAATAAATAGTGAAAATAGTTCCATTTTGGGGGGATATCTGTCGATGACAGCCTGACACAATGTAGAAGTCCAAGTCCATTTTGGGAACATTACTATCAGGGGCCAGATCATCAGCCAGGAGCCTGGAGACATTGAGGGGTCTGATTTGAATGCCCTGGTTTCCTCCCTAAGGTGTGGGTCTTAACTAAGCCAGAGGGCAGTATCTGGGTGAGTGCATGTTCTGTCCAGGATGTGTGTGTCACAAAACAGAAGTCTTAGAACAGAAATCACTACCAAATTCTGCATTCATCCCATCTAATAAATGAATCTAAATCTGTATGTCCCTGAGAGGTATCGTTTTGTCCTTTTTTCTATTTCACTCCTAAAATTCCTCTGTCATGTTAAACCTTTTTGAACAGCAAGTATTGTCAGTGCTTACACCTTAGTTCCTTTTTTCTCTCTTTACTGATTATTATGAACTTGCAAAATAACAGAAATGACAATATAAAGCCTTAAGTTTTGTGTCTACATTGAAACACTAGACATACACATAACCACACACTTCTGCATGGACTTCAGCAACAAATGCCAAAATCACAGCTGTTCTGAATATGTGGATCCCAAAGAGAACTCTGAAACACCAGGATAGCACTGTAATTTGCTATTTCTATTTAGATAAATCCTTACAGTACATAAGTAAACATAATTTGATTGTATTGTCAACTTTGCACTAATGAATGTTGACAAACAGGAAATTACTCCTCCTGTCAGATTTAATAAATACAAATCATATCATTATTTGGAAAAAATTAGTAGCTGTTATCAGTCTGTTTTCTGTGCTAACAGTATAACTATGGCCGTTGTGAATTATATAAACTGATTTTCAGTGTTCCTTAACAAAGTTTACCTGACGTATTATTTGAGCAGCTGGACTTCATTTAGCATCCACGATTCTCACACTGATGGAAGGGGAGAAAAACAATCCAATGTCATTTTTGAGGGCACAGTCATGTGATTAGCAGGTTCTTTAAATCTGAGGCAAAACAGATTAAGGTGTGACACAAAAGCCAATCAGAAAAAAATGTTTGCTTGTGATAGACAAATTGCTTTTACTATTTCTGTCTTCTAAATTCTATTCTTCTTATTTCTGAAAATACATAGAATTTTTAAAGGATTATTATACTACTATTAGGAAGTTTTTCAGAATATACATCTTTATCTGTTTTCATAATTCAAGATTTAGAGAAAAACTGCAAATTCTATACTGAAGAATAATTATAAACAAATATGAGAAGAAGCTTTTTTTTTTTCTTTTAATCGAAGCAGAGGTAATAAATATTTATTTCCCTCACCATTAACTGTCTCAGTGCATTCTTCATGAAAACTCATATTTCATTTCAGACAGTGTTTTTGTATGGTAGCAGACAAATTTTGCAAAAGAAATACAAAAGTAGCATTCTGGAAATGTCTGTGTCTTTCTGTTTGCCCCAAAAAAGATTTTGTTCTTGTCAGAGGTCATGTCTGCCCCCAACCTGCTGTTTTCCCATCCTCAGATAACTATTTTATTGCAAGATAATGTTAGGATAATTTTGCTAAAAAGATATTTTTGATAGTTCTAGTAGAAATAGTTTTTTTTTTTCCCTTTGAACATTGCAGTGATGAATAGTCAGCAGGTATAAATTAGTATCAATGTGAGCAGAACTGTGCCACTATACATTATCACTGAACACTTTTAACTTCTCAGTCTGATTTGTAACTGTAAAACTTGACATAGAAATGAAATCTGCTTTACTCTGTATCTCTTGCCTAGCGTTCCTCAAACCAGACTTGCCGTGAAAATAGTACAGAGGAAAAGTACAATTTTCATGCAATAAACAACAGCAATTGTAGTGTGGGTTTTTGCATGCATCTTTTTTCTTTCTTTTTTTTTTTTTTTGTTAATCAGGTAAGAAATAAACAAATAGCCTAGATTTAGACAGATAGAAATTGTTGGTATGGAAAGAAATAAGCCTATGACCATGTTTAGCCCTTTGGTTAATCCACTTTACAGATATTTTTACAGTCTGAATTTGGAACAAAAGAGGAATATGTTCCTTAAATACTCCTTTCTAACAGTAGCATTTGTCCTCATGTTTCATGCTAGAGAATGTTTATCAGATTAGTGCCAAAAATAGAGTTAAAATTTTATAACTGATAGGGCAGAGAATTGAAATAAAGATGGTATTTTATCTAGACAGGTTCTCTGCTACCAGCTCAGACTCCATGGCACATGGTATGTAGAATGTTTTCCACACAATAGATGGAATACAATGAAATATGACAGCTGAGGAAGAAGAAAGATTTCTGCTTGCAATTTCTATTGCCCAAACCATGTTTTCCAACAAGAGAAACTTGTTGGAAAACTTTATTAAAGAAGCAAAACATTTATTGATTTATTTATTCATCTCAGTCTCACTCTTACTATTATCATAGAATAGAATGATAGAATTATTTAAGTTGGAAAAGACCTTCAAGGTCATCAAGTCCAACAGTCAACCTGACCTACCAAGTCCCATTAAGCCACGTCCCTTAGAGTCATGTCTACATGTCACTTAATACCTCTAGGGATGGCAAATACATCACTTTCCTAGGAAACCTCTTCCAACGGTTGGCCACTCTCTCCATGAAGTTCTTCCTGATATCCAGTCTAAACAACCCCTGGTACAGCTTGAGGCCATTACCACATGTCCTATCTCTTGTTATCTGAGGAAAGAAACTGGCACCCTCCTCACTTCAGCCTCCTTTCAGATAGCTGTAAAGAGTGATGAGATCTCCCTTCAGCCTTCTTCTCAAGACTAAACAACCCTCATTCCCTCAACATCTCCTTATAATTCTTGTTTTCTTGTCCCTTCACTGACTTTGTTGCATAATATGCTAAATCTGGTAGCCTAAAGTGTCCCTTGAGTCTCTGCCTAGCAGACAGATCACCATCCTCACTTCCCTGAACATCAGTAAGAGCATCTTTTGTGCCTATTGCTGCAATCAGGTGTTGTATTATTTTTAGTAGCCTGGCCTTTTAATAGATTGTAATATAAAGAAATCATGGTGGCGGATGTGTTAAAAATGTGTCTGAGAACTCATGCGGTGGATTGCCAATACAAAATACTCTAAACTTTCCTGAGCGTAATACCATTTCTTCATGCTAGGCAATTTTCTACCTGAAAATTTACTGAACTTGAAATGCATATCAAAATCTGTTGCCATGAAAGTAAAGGAGGAAGCAGGATGTAATTCATTCTTTTTCCTATTTTATGTTAATTATTATATGGCAGAGACAGCTAAAGATTAAGTTAACACAATTTACATATATTATTTTAAAATGGTACCTTCATGTAAATATACACCAGATTTCCAACTGATGTAAAAACAGTCTACTTTACACATGCACACATATGAGATACTTTGCCAATTAATCTTTATCTGGGTATTTTGAATCAGCAAGCTAAATTTACAATTAAGTTCATCTCTACATTAAAAAGATATTTTTTCTCTTGGCTTTATAATATAATACTATCAACTTTCCCAACTTTTCCTTGACATGATATGGAGCTTGAATACAGCATAATTAGTAAAAATAATACTTTTTTCTGTACTTTCTGTGCATATGCATAATTGCACACATGTACACATCCATCATGAGTGTTAAACATTATTATATTTTAGGTAAAATGTTCAAAATCTAACCCAATCTAACCTAAAGTTTTTATAGCTCTGTGGATCTGTTATCACCCCTGAATGAATTATCTTTGTCGTAATTGTCCAGATTTAACTATTTGAGACAAGGAATCACAACAGTGAGACTTACACAGTAAACCGAGGCTTAGTACACACATCAAGTAGAAAGTCAAAGAAATGAAGCAGAGATCCATCAAGCTATATATAAATATTTTAGAGCCTTCCTAATTTTTGTAGAAAAGGAAAAGGAAAAGAAAAAAGGAAAGAGAAAAAGAAAGCAAAAGAGTAAAAGGAAAAAAGAGAAAAATGGAAATGGAAAGGGAAGGTTTGGGAAGGGAAGGTTTGGGAAGGGAAGGTTTGGGAAGG